>CM050163.1:280835435-281320221 GCA_027410445.1 Discoglossus pictus
GGTCCAGTTCTCATTCTGTGGCAAGGGAGAGTCTGTGTATCACATTTATTTTAGTTGTGCCAGACTGCAGCCCCTGTTGTCACTCATGAGGGGCCTCCTCAGGCAGTTCTGGGGCAACAGGGACCTCCTCATCAACCTGTTCCTGGCATTAGCCAAACTGGCTATTTATAAGTCCAGGAAGCAGTGTTTGGCTGAGGAGGTTCCATTGTAATGTGAGGACATTTTCCAGGCAATAGTGCGCTCCCGTATTCGGGCAGAGTGCCACCTGGCTTTGTCCACTGGGAAAATGGATGAGTTTACCTCCCAGTGGGCTATATATGGTGTAATCTGCTTGGTATACTCCCCTATCAGAATTTATTTAAACTTCACCTCCTTATTTAATTTTACAGTTTTTTTTCCTTCACCGCCAAGTGGGCATGTGGAGTCTCCTTTGACTGGCCCTTTTAAAGGCTGGTCAAGGTAGAACCTCTGTTATATACACTGGGTCCAGATCTGCAGATTGTATTTTCAAAAATTCAAGCATGCCTGGGAGTAACACCACATTGAGGATTTATTAAACCAAAACTTTTCTAGGTATATAAATGGGCAGAGTAGTTGGGCCTGCTAATCTGTCATGAAATATATGTTTCATGGTTTATGTTGATGAAAATGTCTCACTAAAACATATCCGGATACTATATTAATCTATGGAGCATAATTACCAAAGTGTGAGTGATCTCAATTTGAAAAATATGCTGCATAAAAGTGAATACAGGTCACAATCAGATTTTTTTTTTCTTTGTTGCATTGGAAATAAGTATTTGATATTTGATAATGTGTCACAGTGTGTTTCCTTTTTTCAAGCTAATGTCTCAGTGCACGAAAACTTATTCGGAAGTTTAACTGCTCTTGAGGGCTTGCTCTTTGCCAGCCAATGAGATCTACAGACTTAAATATGCTCTCTGCATTTTCTGTTGGTTTCAATTAAGTTCAAACTGATTTTATTTAATATGTTTTCATGCAAAACATGACTTTTGTCATTTTTAAAATGTGCTCTTTTAAATGCTTGAAAAAAAACACTTTTATTCTTCTAATTCTATCTACTTAATAGCTTGGATTAATAAATGCTCAGGATCCTTACATGCTAGAATTTAACATTCATTTTGCCACTTCAGAGGCAGCTAGGTTAGGCCTGGGGGATAGCATTATTAAGGGCATAGGCCGGTGGGAGTCAAACACATTTAAATTATACATTAGGCAGCATTTCTTAGTGTGATCTTTTCTGTTTTAGGTGTCCCAGTGCACCAATGGATTATAGGCCATTCTTTTATATACTGGGTGAGAAGAATAGCAGCACTTAAAGATGCTGGCAAGCATTTGAGCTTCTTTAAAGATCAACTATAGTTAAAATAGTTCATGGTTAGAGGGTTAAAGTGGGAACAGGCTCTGTTGCAAGTTATCAGTTTTGCTTTTTTGTTTTCTCCACCCAGGCTCATACCTAACAATGTGGGGGTAATGACTTAAGCACCATTGCGAGGGACCTAATACACATTATAAAGTAAGAAGTTGGAAAATCCATAAAACGATTAATAACATTATGCCCAGTTTTATCAGGCAGCAGGGGGGCATATCAGATTTAGAGATTAGTGATGCCCCTTCCTTAGGCTACTTATATTGGTGCTGTCAGAGGGTATAAAACAGGCCTTGGTAAGTCTGGTCTTGTGGTGGGGGTGCTTGCTCTTTTAGTGAAACTTTGCCAATTGTCTCAACAGGGAAAAAAATGAATTCCTTCCTGACCCCAGATACTGGCGATCGGATTTCTCCCTGGATCAAAACTCCATCTCTAATTAACCACGATAACCCTGAATCCCCTTTTTAGTTAAAAATATATCCAATCCCTTTTTAAAGTTATCGAATCCGCTGTCACCACCTCCCTTGGTAGAGAATACCACAGATTAATCACTGTTACGGAGAAGAACCTTTTTCTTTCTTTAAGGTGGAATCTTTTTACTTCTAACCTCAAGGGATGTCCTCTTGTCAGTTGAAAACCTCTTGGCATAAAAAGCTCCCTTGACAAATCTTTATACTGACCCTGGATGTATTTATATAAGGTAATCATATCCCCTCTTAAACTTATTTTCTCTAGAAAAAAAAAAGTCTAATTCGGATAGGCTTTCTGCTAATTGAATAGGGCTCTAAATAGGCACATAGCATATTTTTTTAAAGAAGTTTTTAGTTAGTGAAAACCTTGCTTTTGGAGAGATGCTTACTAACTAAAAACTTATTTAAAAAATATATGTTATGTGCTTGTTTAGAGCCCTATTCAATTGGCCAAATTGCAATTGAATGAGGGCCACAGTGTGTGGTTCATTATTTTTCCTTTTATTTTCCTTGGGTTATGGGTGTCACAGGTGACATTTCTGTAAGAAAGATGGAGGGTACACGTGTCATGTCATAAAACTTCTACCCTGTATTTTCAAATCATAATAATTGCTAAAGTAAACATTTTTTTTTTAAGAAATCCAAAATCTAAGGTTTTTACATTAGGCACTAAAATAGTGGTAACATTAGGACATGTGCATCATGTCTGTCTACAATCTATATATTGGAAATCATTTTATATTTCTGTGTCTTGTGTATCATTCTATCTGAAGATAGTATAATTGGAAATCCCATTAAAGAGATCCCTAATTCATGTTTATTTTTTATTTTTTTATACACTAATTAAAAAAAAGTATCAGACTGGTTAAAAAACACATTTTTTGCTCCGTTTTTTTAAATTAGTGATTGCAATAAAAATCATAAAGATATACAGCACTGATAAATAACACAGACTTAGTTCAGTGACGCATATCATACCATCAACAGATTGCTCTGTGTATTCAGTAACGTACCAGGGAACTTAATTAATTCACGCTGTTCTGCATTTAATTAACTCTTTTATCTCTGCAGGGACTTTGATTCAAAAAAAGTTTGTGTAACTGTGTATGGCTGAAAAGTAAGATTCTCATAGCTAGGGGAAAAAATAATAGGCCAAAGCTCTTGTATTCTATATAGTTTTGGTTAATATGACATATATATATATATATATATATATATAATTACATACATGGGTATACTGATGAATAAATTGGGGCATAATAAATAAGGCTGACCCTTAAAAATAACTTAATATATATACATCACATAATTAAATTTCTACCTGTGCAACAGGAATGTGCTATCTATACATTCAATATATTGAATGCAGTTCTAATGCACACAATGTACTGAAAAAGTAATATGCTGGTAAAAGATAAAACAAAATGGATCTCTGCAGTAACATATAATTGAAAATAAGACCAAAGTGTAAAAGCTTTTTTTGCTTGCCCATTATCAAGCTATTGAAAGAACAATATAAAGAACTAGCGAATTGCCCGTCAAAAAATGACGGCAATGAAATTGTAAGGTAGCTAATGCTGTTTGGTGTATAATAATGAAATATGTAATACATTACTAAATGAATATACTTTACCTATTTTGAAGCATTGTGTTGAAGAGCTGGCAATCTGTTTTGATGTTGCTGGAGCATTAGTGTTGTGGAGCTGCTGTGTAAGCATGCTGAATGTGTGCACTGTGTGGTATGAATATCGGTAGGTCGTTTGTTGCGTTTTGCGAGTTTGTTTTGGTGTTTTGCGAGTTTGTTGTGGTGTTTTGCGAGTTTCTTGTGGTGTTTTGCGAGTTTAGAGTGCTGTAGCCTCGTTTTCGTTTTGTTCGGCGGCCATTTTTTCTCTCGCTTGCATTTTTTTTTAGTCTCTAAACTCTTTTATTTCGATTAAAATGAAGGTCTAAGTTGCATTTTTGAGGTCCTGGGTGCTCCCTCTTGGTGTAGGTAAGGTTTTTATGTATGTGCTGTGTGTATGTATTGTGTTTTACATTTTGTAATATTCGCCAGTTGCGTCCGAGTGTTGCGAGGCCGTAATGTGTGTGTGAACGTGTGTCGTATGTTGTTTGCGAGTGTCATAATGTGTGTGTCGTGCTCTTTGGGTTGCGACGTGAAATTTGCGAGGGTCGCAGTTGCTGGCATGGAGCACCTTCGGCGCTCCATGCCCGCAACTGTGGCCCTCGCTTTGCGAGGTCCTCAGGTGCTGGCATGGAGCGCCTACGGCGCTCCATGCCAGCAACTGAGACCCTCGCCCAGTGCCCTCGCTACGCGAGCCAGCAGCGTTAGCAACAACTCGTACGCTCACAACTATATATGTGATACATGCCCCCAGTGCTACTTTAATTTTAAGACCAGCGTGAGTTGGAATTCCAACAATCATCTCCTCACCCAGAGGACTTCAGAAGAAACAGTGTGCGCCTGAAAAGAAGCTTGCAAGATCAATAGACCATTTTATGATTCATATGGGACATTAGAATAGAACAATGTGAATTTGTATAAAGCCTTGACCCCAGTATGATCCATTTGGCTTTTATAAATAAACAAACAGACTATGTAATTCTTGGGAAAAGTACGGGCCACAGCTTTATAAAAGGAACCAAGTTCCACAACCATAATTAACATTATAACATAACTCCTTACTTAAACATCCCGGAGGAGGAGCCTCATGCCCAGGGGAGGAGCCTTACGCCCTCACACCCTGGGCCCGCGCCCAGGGGCTCCCAGTGCTTTTTCTAAGCACTCTCATGAGGCAGGGCAATGCCCACTTAAGCCAGTGGGCAGGGCAACTCACATCCCGCCACAGAGCAGGCGAAGGATGCCTCCTGAGACTGTGATCCCCCGCCCTTTCGCTCAATAAAGCTAAGGCCCACTTCGCCCCTTCCTTAAGTTCCAAGGTGAACAGCTCCAGCCCGATCTCCGGTAGGTGAACCTTATCAGGGCGTAATTAATTCATTGGCGTCTGCGCCTTCGAATTCCAGATGCCGGATGTTAATAAAGCACAAATTCCGGATGAAACTAGCCATCTGCTTGTTTATCTTAAGTCTTGCCTTATCTAATAAAACTGGACCCCTTGCGTTCCACCATGATCGCCTCTTGATCATTTCGGACCATACTATAAACAGGCCTGGGAACTGGTCTAGCCATCCCTTTTCATATCCCCCAAGTCGTTGCCCCCAGCATGTACAATTAAAATGTGTGGGCTACCGTGATGATGAGCGTTGCGCTCCAACAGGCCATTTGTCCATCTCAAGCCTTGGAACCCGAGCCATCGCACTTGTATGCCTGTTGCCCAACGTTATTTCCAGTGGCTGCCGCTAGCCGGTGGGCCCAATACCTGTAGGAATGGCCGACGATCCACAGTTGTTTATTTTCTACAACACACAATGAAGTCCATTTTAAATGACCCGTTCAGGCCGTACATAGGACAGAAAGCATTGTGACTCCCATCTCCCAATGCTTTTGACCATGTTTTTAGGTAAACCTAGTCTTGCTGTCTCCATAGTGGCCCCGATCTGAAACAAATGTGTGCTGAAGTCCGCCGGGTCCAAACCCAAATGCCATAAGTACTTCTTTAGCATCCTTTGGAATTGAAACCGCGACAAGGCCTGGCCGTTGGCGTGCAAGAGCAGATGGCCTGGTCCCGAAGGCCTTCTTTGCAAGTACAGCCTCACACTTGCATAGGGGCAACACTCCATGCCAATTTTGTACATGACCACTTACCTTTCTTTTCCACTTTGGTCTGTTTTTGACCTCCTTAACCACACCCGCAGTCTGTCGACTTCCAGACACGTGTCACTTGCTAGCAGCCCCCCCAAACCATGCCTGTTTGCAGAGACCAATTCCCCTACCCTGAACGCCCGAAGAACGCCAGGGAAAAGGCTGTATAGAAAAGCAGGGATTCGAAGGAGTCCCTGGATAGTATACCCAATGCTTCACCTAGGCGTAACAACAGAGAGAAGGTGATCGGGCGCCTCCTGTCCAACCTGTGTTCGCCCGTGAACATGCCTTTCACCACCAAGCGAAGCACAATCTCCTTTGTTATATCCTTCTACCCTGCCAGCCTGAATATAAACAGCAAAGCTGTCATTTGCCAAGTTACCGCAGCCCCGGAATCACCTCTCTCTGTGCACCTCAACAAAAACCACAGCAGAATTCCTATAGACTTTTCCTGATGTGCCACCGGCAGCCTCTGCCAAGTCACTCCAGGTGTTCCAGACTCGTCTGTAGGCTGCCCATGTCCTCGGTGCTACTGACCGCCTGACATTACCTGCTACTCTACCTCTCCCAGCACCCAGAGTTTCGGAGGGAAGTCTTCTCCTTGATCTTTCGCCGCTGTCTCCAAGGTTTGAAAATGGGTTTCCTGGAACCGAGAAAGGGCATCAACCACCCCGATGCTTAATCCGGGGACATGTTTTGTCCTCACCCAAATGTTGGAGCTAAGTGCCATATAAGCCAAATTATCTGCTCGGAGGATGCTGAAAGGCTATTGATTGCCGGAACCACAGCTGCATTACCCGAATGAAAAATAACTTGGTGGTCCCTAAAGTCTCGACCCTACAGGTGTACCGCCATAACAATGGAAAACAGCTCCAAAGAAGGGAGGTTTTTCGTAAGACCGACCGAGACCCACAGGACAGGCCATGCGCACCATGAGCCTCTGAAGTAAGAGCCAAATCCAACAGCACCCGCGCCTGCGTAAAGACCAAGCTGACCGTTCGTCACCCGACCCGGGTGGATGAGGGTGCGACCATTGAAACCCAGAAGGAATGCAGACCAGACCCGCGCATCTTCCTTCATTGCCCCGGACACCTTTATAAAAAGGTTGAGGTAGCCTTACGCCTGTGGTTGCTAATGACATTCTCCTGCTGAATATGCGGCCCATAGGGATAATCCTACAGGCTAAATTCAGCTTCCCCAAGATGGATACTCTACTAGCGCCCATCAGGGCTACCAGATCTGTCAACAAATCCTACACCTTCTCTGATGGCAAGCTGCTCTCCATGGTTTCGGAATTGATCTTGATTCCCAAGAACGTTAATTCCGTAGTGGGACCTTCCGTTTTCTTCTCTGCTAGAGGGACCCGAAGTCATGACATATCCTAGAAAACGTTTCCAGTATGAAACTGCAAGTGCCTAAACCCACCGGGCCCACGAAAAGGAAATCGTGGAGGTAATGGGTAATTCCACGATGACCCGACTCGAACTGGGTCACCCACTGGAGGAAAAAAAGATCTACTAAATACTCACCCTCCACGAAACAGCGTAGGAAACGGTGACTCCGGGGATGAAGTAAGCAAAAAGCGGATTCAGTATCCACTTTTGCCATCTTAGCTCTGTTGCCCTCCTGTCTAACCAGGTCCGTGGCCAGATCAAAGGCAGTACACAACATGGAAGAGTACTGCTTGTCAATCCCGTCTTTGACTGACCAGCCCGGAGGGTAGGAGAGATATTGTATGAGGCGGAATTTCCGCAGCTCCTATTCCAAGAGGGGAAATGACCAAGCCCTGGAAAGGAGGGGAGGAAAAGGGGCCTGCCCTCCTCCCCAGATCTACCTCTGCCCGAATTTTTTCCACCGCCATCACGGGAAACTCCTTACCCAATTTTAGGTTTCTGAGACACGAGTCGGGGGGCGAGAGGGTGCACGGAATTGTAAAACCATCCTGGAAACCCCCTTTGAAGCAGGGCGGTCACCTCGGCCTTCCCTGGCAATCTACCATAGCATTCTAGCCACGGGAGCATTAAGTCCAACCGCATGGGTTTCCGGCCCTTTTTGAGTGGACTCTCCGGGCCTGAATCCGTCCTTTGGTCTATTACACTTGGAGACAGCATGCCTATCGCTGCAATTTGAGCAAGCATGTTTGAAGCAACAGTTCGGTGCCCACTTGCAGCTGCCCTCATTGAAGGAGTGGCATATTCCTCAACCCGGAGGAACTGCCGCGGCCCGCATTGGTGTCATTATATTTAACCAACAGGCCACAGCCTTGTCGCTCCACGACATTGACGGTCGGGGGGACATGTACTGACGGAATTCTTCATCGTACTGCCACAATGCCATCCCTCCATAAGTCTGGTACGCGTTCCTGATCTTTTCCAGGTACACAAAAAGACCGGAGCATTGCTCCGGGTGCCTTTCCCCCATCAAGCAGGCCATGATTGCAAAGGCCTGTAACCAGTTGCCAAAGGTAACCACCTAAAGGGGAGTCTCCGGTCCTCCCCTTCCCTTTGGAACCGCTCCTGAGCATCCGACAGATGTGACATGAGCAACAAGGAGGATATCTCTATGTATTCCCGTCGTCAATTTTTCCCTTGATCTCTAATGTCAAATGCACCCCCAAGTTGTCTTGCGCGCACACTATTGATGGCCTCATAGCGGAATCCGCCACCCCTCTTCCACCAACCTGCTGGACGGCTTCCCCACTGGGTACCCCGGCACCCACAAGGCTCGACTGGGGGATCGCGGAGCTGCTGGCAAAGGAGGCCAACCTCACGGGGGGAGATGGTTCCAACCACGCTTTTCCAGCTAGTCCACCTACCCACGCACCGACTTCCGCAACGAAAATGGGGATGTTGTGGGATTCCATGAGGGGTTTCAGGGACGTTAAAAACTGGGACGTGGATGACTCCTGCACTATGGCCCTTACCTCCCCTGAAACTCTCAATCTCTCACCTGACTTTCCTTGCCTAGGAGTAGCTGACAGCCTGGGGACGCCTTGCCGATCGCGGCAAGAGGGAGTTCTTGCTCGTGTCGACCATGGACTCCTCTCACCTCCTCTCGAGCAGGTGCAGCTGTACGATCTTCTGCTCCGAGACCTGGATCTGCCTCTGTGTCTGGGAAAGCATGAGGAACAATCAATAGGTCTCCTGCGTCTACTCCCCATCAGTGACCCGGCAGTCCCGACATATCCTAGAAAATGAGTACTGAGGAGTACTCAGATTCTGTAGCTACAGCAACTCTGGGGCATAAGGATTCCCTCTGACTTGAAGGCCTAGGCCGGTCAGGAATGTCATCACGCCGTCATGTCCCTGACTCACTATGGGTGCCCCTGTATCCAGGGTTAGGTGAAGTGCGCTGTGGCCTAACTCTCTTGTCAAGGGATCTCTGTCTCTTTGCTGGCAACTCTTTGCTGGCATCATGTCCCTGCGAGACACCTGCAACATTGGCAGTGGGTGTGGCAGTGGGGACGGCAGGGGCCGTACAGTGAGGACCCGTAGGAGCTTTTTTAGAGCTCCTTGTATTTTTACTATTACCCCTAGAGCCCCGGGGCTGAGCTGGGGTGTTGCTTGGGTTTCGCTGCAGGCCATGAGGCAAGTCGCTTGGTGGTGGCGGGATGGCTAGGCCCTTGCCTGGGACTCCCATTGGCGCTGCACTCTCTGTGGTGGGGAGATGAGCTCCTTGCTCTCAGGAACCATATCCGTGGCCCCAACATTTTCCATAGCCCTATTGCCCAAATCCAAGCTGGCACATTGCTCCGTGGGACTATCTAAACCATGAGGCCCTTCCACTTGGCCCAGGTCACCAGTTACTGCAGGATGGGCCTGAGCTCCAGTGGTAAGGCCCTCCCCACCTTGCTGAACTGAAATTTTGTCCTGGACCCATTTCACCCCGTGACTTAAAGCCCTGGTTCTGACCATGGCCAGCAAGGCTTCCAACTCCCCTGGGTCCATTGACACACAAGCACATCACAAAACAATACAGAACAACAGAACAGCGTACCCACACAGCGCAAGTGCCTCCTCCAGCCTCACATCAATCAGAAGCACCCAGGCTCTGCTCGGTGACGCTGCGCTGCGTCACCTGGCGTGCCGGGGGCTGCCTCCGTGCCGACCAGTTTCATTAGAAGAACCAATGTATCAAAGTAAATACACTCTAAATCACACCACAAGGAAGCCTGCTCCATACTTTTTCTCCCCCTCCTGCTAGTGCTTGTTTACAATGAGAATCCCATGAACATTTCTGAGCCTATCACAGATGGTATCCTGGGATGTTTTGTTTCCATGATGCTTGTAATTGCGTGCAAAGTTTCTCCAACTGGCAGGGGGAGGTGGAAGCATTCCTGGTTTTATATTTTAGGGACCAGTTTAGAATTTATTAAACCACTATTGTGGCTTTCATAAACAATTTTTCTCCTTTCAGGATTATTTTTTGTATTCCTTTGCAAAAAAAAAAAAACACATACACACCTGCAACCATAAAAGCTTTACTGTAGATTAACTGTCATAATCCAGATTTTGCAGCCCTTGTCATCAGGACAGTCCATAGATGTTTAAACCACAGTGTGTCAAAAAAAACAGCAAGACTATTTCCAGTATCAACAGCGAAATACTTATTTTCGACAAAAAAATTCAGAGCTGTAATGGTTACAAATGATTATATATAAGATAACATTAGTATACCCTGGCTTGTGGACACACGGTGTCCCTTTAAGTCAAGATCAGATTGCAGAAGCACAGATGGTGTTTGCACTGTATGATATTGGGATATCTCAGTATACACAGCCACTCAGCCATGTAGTAAGAAGCCAGTAAACACACACTCTGCCTTGGATACACACGCAACTACTTATATTGGGAAATACACAATGACAAAATCCTGAAACAAAAAGCGTTTTCCTATACTTATTAAGGCATCCCTAATTTATCTAATAACAGTATCTCAGTAAACACAGCAGTGTGTGAAGAAAACGATCTGGTTATATCAGCATAAATACATCTTCTCTTGTTTAAGGGAACTGCTTATCGATGATGTGTTCAGGGTTTTGAGTAGACCATGTTAAACAAACAAAGTTCACTAACAAATTTCATGTTTTCACTTTAACAAGTTTTTTAACATAAACTCAGCAAACTGTAAAGTATTGAAAAGTTATTTTTACATTTTTTTTTTTTTTTTTTCGCCAACACCTTTTAAGGATGCTCATGCACACAGGTACTGCACGTGATCAGCTGCAGAGGCGGAGAATGGAGATGTTACTGTGCAGGAGCCTGGTTTGGTGTCTGATGATGAGGATGAGTGTTTATGGATCAAGCTAATGATGATGATCAAGAAATATCACATACACTACAAAAAAATGTCAATACAGTCAGGGGCTAGGCCCCCGTAGAAGTGTGGGCCCTGGGGCAATGCACCACTTGCACCACCGCTATCTCTGCCCTTGAACATAATCATAATGCAACAAACACAAATCCATATGAATCTTCTTTGAAGTCTCAGTTACAAGGTTGAAGTAGTATATACTTTGCAATTTATGATAAATATTTTTCAATTAATTTGTGAGTTGAAGCTATAATCCATGAATGCTGCATTCTACCCCTAAAATAAACTCATACTAAATGCGAAGATCCGCCTTGTGTTCTGCCGTTATTCTAATG
Organism: Discoglossus pictus; assembly: GCA_027410445.1. Taxonomy (NCBI): domain Eukaryota; kingdom Metazoa; phylum Chordata; class Amphibia; order Anura; family Alytidae; genus Discoglossus; species Discoglossus pictus. Next base: position 280,846,704 of record CM050163.1, read on the forward strand.
CGATGGTGCGGTTGGCTAACCCCCGCTGTGGACAGCGACAACCTCCTACAAAATATTCTGCCCATTGGAATTATCGGGCGCGCAAAGTTTAGTTTGCCAAGCAAGGATTGCATGGACCTAAAAGAAACCTTCTTAGCTGCCCTAATCGAAAGCACCTCCTTCTTAAGCTCCAGCACTTTACCTGCCAGCAACCTACACTCAAAAGTCACAGAATCTAACTCAATCCCCTAGAAACTCAACAAATGGCAAGGGACCACCATCTTTTCATCAGCTAATGGAATATTAAAATTCTTCTGCCATTACCTTAAAACATGTTAACAGCTGAGGACACACTGAAGAATCTGCCAGACCCACAAATAAAAAGTAATCCAAATAATGCACAACATAAAATAGACCCGCTTTTTGACAAACCCCCCAATGAACTAACAAACTAAACTTTTCAAAATAAGAACAAGAAACAGAACAACCCATTGGCAGACACCAAATCCACGAAGAATTGATCCAAACAGAACAACCTAACAGATGATGGGAATCTGGGTGAACCGGAAAGTAATCTAAAAGCGGACTTAATGTCTCTTCTACTCCACTATGCTAGCGAAAATAACGTAAGCTTGGAGCCAGTTGCCGAATGTCTTTGGCATTTTCTTATATGTCTTCTTCCGCTCATCCTTCTCTTTCTTAGCATCATCTTTTTTATCATCTGACTTTAACTTTATGAAGTTATCCAAAGGAAGAAGAGAGAACAACTCAATAAACTCATGTTTCCAAATCTTATCCCTTAATTCTTTGGAAACGTGCTCCCCAATAGGCCCTATTGAGCATAATGCTGATTTTTTCATAGCTGTATCTGCAACCTTAATAACAGCTTCCCCATCATCCCTCAAATTGGCTGAGCTTCCACCCACCAAGGTCCCAGGCCCCGGTGTCCCACTCACCTCTCTGATTCCACCAACGGGATCAGGGCTAGCTGCCGAAAATTGCCTACCTAAACCCTCCTCCCGACTAACCCAAGCTGCCCCGGGACCCAAATCTTGTCTACCTTCCCACTGAGACAATAAACCTTTTAGACCTGCCACTAAACCCTGTACAGTGTTACTACATTCAGGTTGTGTCATGTTCGTGTGCTTACCGCTCTGCCCCCTGGCTCCTGGGGCCAAAGGGGCTGTAACACCTGCCAATGAAGACACCTCCTCCATATTCCCGCCCAGTGTACTGGGGGGAAGTTCACCAATCCTGCTGGCCAACAAGTCTCTTCTACTTCTCTTTTCGTGGTGCTGTACCCTCCGCTCGGAACGGCTAGGCAGTTCACTTCGCCTCTCCCTCTCTTGCTTCCTGCCACCCCTGTAACAATAGGAATCTCTTATCTGCTCAACCCGCTGCCACCTGCGGCTGACGAATTCCATGTCACAAGACACCGACCTTCCCTTGGAACGAGACCTCCTCCTAGACAAAGGGGCTGCTTTGCTCCTGCGTGCTGCATATGAAGTGCGCTCTGGCCTGTGCCTCACCCCCGGCGGGGACCTTCTGCGCCTGTAATTAGAAGAGGAATCATGTCTCCGGCTCTCACCATTCCCACGAGGAACTTACACTCTAACCGACTCCTCACTTGACGTCCTGCTAGAAGCCCTTGACCTCCTTGACAAAGTAGGGGATAGACGGTGCCTCTGTCGCTCCTCAGATCTACTGAAGCCTCCTTGCTCACCCGCCGGAGATCCTTGCAGACCACTGACCGGCCGCAATCCCATCCTGGAAAATTATCCTTCACCTGGGTAACAGAAAAAAGAGACAGTGCAGTCCACTATTGACATCACGCCACCTACTGCTCCTTTGTTGCTGACTTTCTGAGCTGCTGTCGAACCTCCAGCCCTTCAATCTTCTTACACTCCTGTTACTCTCCTGCTCCTCTAAGCTGCTGCCCACTTCCACTGTGACTCCTTCCTCTTTTCTCTGCTCCTCTCTGCTGCGCTGCCCTGGGCTCAAATACACCTCCTGCTCCCTGCCTCCATGCCCATTCACTGCTCTCTTCCTCCTTTTCTTTCTGCCTACGCTGCCCCTGTGGCCTGTTCCTGGACCCCCCCTGTCTTCCCCCCCTCCACTGTCCTGTCTGTCCTGCACAGCCTCATTTGTGCTGCCATTATCACATCCCCGTCACCTGTTGATCCTGCTTCAGACCTCAGGGAAGCTCAGTGGGCTGTGCCCTCCACAGACCAAGTCTCTTCTCTCCTCCTGCCCCATCGTTTCCGACCCTATCTGGATAGACGTAGCGAAGCCTCCGGTACTTACGTCGACACATCCGATCGGATCTTCTTTCACGCACTGATACCCGCGAACGTCGCCTCACCCGCCGGCCGCACAGCCTCCACGCTCCTCTAATCCGCCGCACCACGCGCCTCATCCTGTGACTGGATCCCAGCCTCCTCTGCCGGAACCTTTTTCTGCCGACTCACCCGGACGCCACGAGACCGCCTGAATCCGCCGCCCTTCTTCCTCACAGCTGCCAGGATCTTTCTCCTCACGCCTCTCTCTTTCGGGGGTATCCTCCCACCTCTTGCCACACTGTTGCTCCTTCTCCTCCTTGGGGTGATGACCTCGGGGCTGAGCCTCTCTGGTGGACGGGATCCCCTTGCAGGGCGGCCTCTCCTCAGGTCACTCCGCTGGTCTTCTTGCCCCTCTTCAGCCCGAATTACCACCACCGCCGCTGCCAGCCATTCCTGGCCATGTTCAGCCACCTTGGCCTTCAGCTGGGCTATGAGGCTGTCCACGTTTGGGGTCGCCATCCTTCTTCTCTGCTCCTCATGACGACTTAGAGGAAGCAGCACCTAACTCCCCCTCCCACTCTCCTAACTCCACCCCAGAGCTACCAGCTAACCAATCCCTACCCTGCCCCCCCTGTCTCCAGGGGCGTTCTTTCCAGCATCTCCCCCTGCTCCTTCCATGTGTGTTTCTTCTCGGTGTGTCTGCTGAATGTTTTTTGTGCGCGCGATGACTACCGTTGGTTTTATTTTCAAAGTCTCGCCTTTGGCACTCATTGCAGCCTAAGTGCTGCGCTGCTGCTTCGCCTCGTTCACGAGGCTCGCATGTGGCTTGCGAGACTTGCAGGACGCAAAGTGTGACCAACATTGTAAGCATTCCCAACACTGACTACTATAATAGTGATATATATATAAAACACTATTTAATTTATGATGGGAAAAAAGGCAATTTTGGAGTGCCGAAAATGCCAAATATGGGTGTAATTCGCTTTGATTTGCGGGGCTCGCATGTGTGATGGGGCCGCTGGCTCGCCTTACTTTGCGAGGCTTGCGGTTGCGAGGGACGCAAAGTGTAACCAACATCGTAAGCGTTCCCAACTCTGACAACTATATAACAAAAGAGCAATAGAGACCCTCCACTGTACAGTAGTACAGTAAATAAATAGTACATTTGTGTTAACATTTGAACCTCTAAAATAAGTAAAAAATGTATTTCCTGCTCAGAATTCCGAAAAATACAGTTATTACACTGCATTCTGGGAACCCGGGCAGGGACATGTAAATGTGCCCACAAAGGCTTCATTCTTGTAATTTAATAAAATTTAAAACATGCTTCAGTTATGCATATGCCTGTTGTATTACTCATCTTTAAGCAAAACCAAGGATGGATTATGCACAAGTCAGGAAACCTAGGTTGTGTTTATTTTCTGTTTGCTTGAATTAAAAGAAAGAGCACAGTAGTTTTTGCTACTTATTATTACAGTATCATTATATATATATATATATATATATATATATATATATATATATATATATATATATATATATATATATATATATATATGTTATATTATATACAGAAATAAAAAGTAACATTATATAATATATATATATGTTATATTACATACAGAAATACAAAGTAACATTATATAATATATATATATATATATATATATATATATATATATATATATATATATATATATATATATTAATTTCTGTAGTTTAGGCACATCGACCCATACGCTCCTGGTCCCCCTGGGGGGGATGGGTCTGCGGGCCAGATACATGCGAATTTCAAAAACTGGATGGCGTCAATGACCACTTAATTGTTTTAGATATCTGTAATGAAGCTTGGTAGGGACTTAACAGAAGAAGATCAGATAAAGAAGAGATAGCAGGAATACACTGATGATCTATATAGGAAGGATCTTAACAGCAGTGATGACCTCAAAATCCAATGAGCTGGAGCCAGACATCATGGAGCGAAGTGAGATGGACCCTAGGATATCTTGCTAACAAGGCTGCAGGAGGCGATGGAATCCCAATTGAACTATTCAAAATACTACAGGATGATGCTGTTAAAGTGTTGCTTGCCTTATGCCAAAACATTTGGAAAACTGAACAATGGCCAATAGACTGGAAAAGGTCAGTCTACATCCCAATCCCAAAAAAAGGCAGTGCCAAAGAGTGCTCCAATTGTCCAACAATTGCACTCATTTCACATCTCAGCAAGGTAATGCATAAGACTCTACAAGCTCAACTCCAACAATATATGGACCAGGAACTACCAGATGTGCAAGCCGGGTTCCCGCAGAGGACGAGGCACAAGAGATCAAATTGCCAATGTCCGCTGAATAATAGAGAAAGCAAGAGAGTTCCAAAAAAACATTTACTGTACTTCTGCTTCATAGACTATTCTAAAGCCTTAGACTGTATGGGTCACAACAAAATGTGGCTAGTTCTTAAGGAGATGGGAGTACCAGATCATCTCATCCTCCTCCTAAAGAATCTGTATGTCGACCAAGAAGCCATGGTCAGAACCAAACATGGGACAACAGAATGGTTCAAGATTGGAAAAGGAGAGCAACAAGTTTGTATATTGTCACTTTATTTATTCATCTTATATGCAGAATACATCATGCGTAAGGCCGGACTGGATGAATCCAAAGCCGGAATCAATATTGCTGGAAGGAATATCAACGACCTCATATACGCCGATGATACTACTCTGATGGCTGAAAGTGAGAAGGAACTAAAGGACTTATTGATGAGAGTAAAAGAAGAGAGTGCAAAAGTTGGCCTGCTGCTCAACATTAAAAAGACGAAACTCATGGCAAACCGCAATCTCAGTTCCTGGCAAATAGACGGGAAAGAAGTGGAGGCAGTGACAGATTTTATTTTCCTTGGATCCAAGATATCTGCAGATGGTGACTGTAGTCATGAAATTAAAAGACGTTTCCTCTGGGGAGAAAAGCTATGGCATGCTTGGACAAGCTACTAAAAAGTAAAGATATTAAACTACTCGGATCAACAAAGGTCCGCATAGTTCTGACTATGGTATTCCCAGTAGTAACATACGGATGTGAGAGCTGGATCATAAAGAAGTCTGAGCACCGTAGAATTGATGCCTTTGAATTGTGGTGTTGAAGAAGACTGCTAAGAGTCCCTTTGGACTGCAAGGAGATCCAATAAATCAATACTTCAGGAAATCAAGACAAACTGTTCACTAGAAGGTATGATCATGAGGCTGAAGCTCAAATATTTTGGCCATATCATGAGACGGCAGGATTCCCTAGAAAAGACTCTGATGCTGGGAAAGAGTACACAAGAGGGCACAAGAAGAAACGGACAACAGAGGCGGAGATGGATAGATGAGGTCACTGAAGCAATGAACATGAACTTGATGGAGCTCAGAGGGGCAGTGACTGAGAGATGCACCTGGCGTGCTGTGGTCCATAGAGTCATGGAGAGTCAGACACGACTGAATGACTAAACAACAACAACAATGAAGCTTCATATCCAACACAAATAATGAGTTAAACTCTATTTTTATATTGTATTTTCTGGCTAAAGCTTTGATTTGCTGCTGTTTGCACATTTATTTTTTATACTGAAAAGTATATACACTGGCCCTATAACATCAGCAACAGTTTTCTTCAGTGTGTAGTACAACAAGTGGTATACTGTCCATGTTATTTTCCAGTACTGGCCACATGTGCATTTTTTCTCAGTCTAATACTGGTGAGTCCAATTTTCTTTGTCTTGCATCATATTTATTTCACCTCATATGTTTTTTTTTAATAAAACTTTTTACTAAACACCATCAGTCCTATTAAATTTGAAGATTGTAAGTGCAATGTGAAGCACACAACGGCTGCGGGCTTGAAATTTGTCCCAGTTACTGTGCTATTAAATTAGAGCAGGCTGCAAGTTACGAGCTTGAGACGCAAACCCGTAAACCATTTCTAGACCGGATTTGTGGCCTTGTAGGTGATCAATTAAGCAAAACCTAACATCACTTTCCCTTTTATAAAATGTACAGCAGTGTTGTGATATTTGCATTTAAAATGCTATGGATTGAACTCCCCCCCCCCCCCCCCCCCCCGAAAGGTCCTCTCCAGCACTTGTTGGGCTTTGGGCTACATTTTGCATATTCGGGCTTGTGACTTTGTTGCAATTTAATAGCATGATTGGAATTGTAGCGGTTACTGGCTTGACAGATCAAAGGATTTACGGCCGCGATGTTCAACGTTGCTGAACCCGCAGGCTTTTTTCGCACCAAACCCGCAGATCAGCAGCGGCCTGCTTTATGGGGCTAATTTAATAACCGTAAGTCTTACTTTCTACAATATGAGTTTTTCAAGTAGAGCCAATTTAAAAGTGTTGTAAGCCTTTTTCTTTTTTATTTTCTGTGCTTTGACAAATAGAGAAAAATGTTTACTCCAAAAATGGCAACAAAAAGTACAAAAAGTACAAAAACTACAACATATAACTACTTTTTAATGTTCTTTTAAAAAAACTTAGAATCTCAAACATGACTTCTCCACTTAAAAAAATCATTTATACAATTACAGCAATTAAATAAAGTTTAAGTTCAGGTTGTTACTATACATTTTCAGAGTTTTTCACAAGTTCACAGGGTTCTGCTGTACTTGTTGACTTATACAAGACTGAATTCCTTACATACTTCCAAGGACTTGCTTTATTTGATTTATTGGAATCATATGTCAGAGACATACATATACTGGATACGTTTCTATGTATAGTACATGTGTCTGGAGAGTAGCCAGAAGACACTTTGTCAGAAAAAAACATCCTCAGAATGTTAACAACATCCCACCCTTTCTTGGAACCCATAGACCTCTCCACACATTCTCTAGGTCCACACCACTCCCACTTGAACCCAACAACCTCATGAAGATATTCACACCTTCATGGATCTATTTTTCAGATACCAGTCCATACCACTGTGCTATGCCATCTAGTAATCAGTTGATTTCCCAAGAACTTGGATACTTTTACTAAAGTCACAAAACTATTCGTTAGCATCTGCTTAAAGACCCCAGATACAAACTGTTTTTTACCTAACTTGCATGCTCACAGTATGGAGGTGATGTGGAGAAAAGGGAGAGACAGTGGAGGTGGGGAAGTGTTTGAAGAAGTGAGAGGTGATGAGAGATACTGGAGATGATCAAATCAGGAGATAGAGCATACCTCCCTTCTGTTCCTCATTTGGGAGGCTATTTGTTTCTGGAAGATAGATAGAAAAAACAATATTAGCAAATACAGAAAATGGAGGTCCCTGTTTTGAGCTTTAAGATAGATAGATAGATAAATAGATAGATAGATAAAGAAAGAAAGAAAGGATGGAGAAGAGAGAGTGATAAAAGAAAGTGGAAAGGGAAGAAAAAAGAAGAAGTGAATAATAATGTAGTGGGTAGTGGACAGAGAGAGTGAAAGAATGAATGAGAAGCAGGGAAGTGAAAGAGAGGTTGGACATCAGGGCCTGTATGAAGACTACATAGAAATCAGTAAAACCAAATCAAGTTTTTGTACAGAAGAGTGGAGCTGTAAATATCTGTGCTATAAAATAAAGAAAAAAAACATTCTTGGTGAAAAATATCATATGTTTAAAATAGGCTCTTTTAAATGCATGGCTGAATATTTAGTACTATATTTCTTTAAGAATTATCTAGTTATATATATGAAGTATCTGACATTATTGTGATCCCACAGTTGTATTAACTGAACTTCTCCAATCTACCAGTTGGCTCCATCCTCCTGTCACTGACATGTGTTTCCCATCTGTGATCAGACAGGCTGCTTCTGTTCTGTGAACTGTTCATGGATGCCAGGTGCTTTACTGGAACTCTGTAATGATTTTTCCCCTATGAAATCAGCAAAAACACCTAAATCACATATATAGTTGTAAGCATGCGAGCCCGCTCGAGCAGTTGCTAACGCAAAGCGAGGGCCGCGGCTCGCAAAGCGAGGGCCGCAGTTTCTGGCAAGGGCTCGGAAGTCATAGATTGCTCGGGCCCGCAGAGCCATGGTGCCCGGGGATGAGGGGGACACCCAGGCAGAGGGCCAGGGAACAGCCGAGGAAGAGACAAGGGAGGACCAGCTCACTGCTCTGGAGCCCTGCAGAGGAAACAAAAACTCTGCTGGAGGCTGCGGCTCGATGGCTCCTCCCAGGCCCGGCCCGGACAGCCTACCACACTTCCCCCTGAGCCAGTCATACGGCTGGAGCCGGCCTCCAGTGCGGGCTCAGGTGGTGTGTGTGTGAGGCCCTCGCGAAGCACCTCCGACTCCCGCAGAGAAATCTCCAACCCGGGTTGTCGGCTCGGAAGTCATAGATTGCTCGGGCCCGCAGAGCTATGGTGCCCGGGGAGGAGGGGGACACCCAGGCAGAGGGCCAGGGAACAGCCGAGGAAGAGACAAGGGAGGACCAGCTCAAGGCCCCATGACAGCAAGCAACACTCCAGCGCCGTGTGACCCAAAACAAACCCCGAATCCACGCCCACCTGCGCTGCTATTGGGTATTTACTTGACAGCGCCAAATATGATTGGTTAGAATGATGTCCACCGCCAGCTCCTGGCTGTTGATTGGCTGGTGGAGATGTCACCGCTGTAGAGTGACAGATGTGGCTGCCGTGACTGAGAGAGGAGCGGCTGGAGAGCACAGAAAAAACAAGTAACGGGAATGGACGAAATAATGGTAGGATGGGCTGAGGAAGGAAGAGGAGGCCCCGGGGGATAGAGACACTGGGGAGATATACTGCCCTGCACTGCTGGTGGTGTTATGGATAAATGGAAGAGTAGAACAAGGAGATACCTATATAATGTATATAGTAACAGGGAACTAACAGAAAATAGAAAAATAATAGAAAATAATACTAATAGAAAATAACAGAATAAACATACATGTGTCTGGTATATAATGACAAAGGGATAATAACATAAATATATGTGTCTGGGGTACAAACTGAAATAGAAATAACCTAATACATGTATATGTGCTGTACATACTGATATAGAAACAACACAACAAGTACATGTGTGTGTCAGACAGGGCTGTCTATCACATATATAGTTGTGAGCAGGCGAGCCTGCTCAAGCCGTTGCTCACGCTTGCGGGATTGCGTAGCGAGGGCCCCAGTTTCTGGCATGGAGCTCCTTGCCAGCAACTGCGACCCTCGGAAACTTTACGTTGTTACGCAAACAACACGACACAGCAACTGCAACCCTCGCAAACTTTACGTCGCAACACAAACAACATACGAAACACGTTACCACTCATTACGACCATACAAAAAACGCCCGCAACCCGCGAACAGGAAAAAATGAAAAACACAATAAATACACACAACACATACATAAAAAGCTTACCTACAGCAAGAGGGAGCATCCAGGACCTCCAAAAATGAAGTTACACTTTAATTTAACTCAAAATAAAAGAGTTTAGACACTCCAAAATGATGAAAAAATGGCCGCCGAAAAAAACGAAAACGAGGCTACAGCACTTTAAACACGCAAAACGCCACAAGAAACGCCACAAGAAACATGCAAAACACCACAAAACACCTACAGATATTCCGATACAGACGTATACCACACATTACCCGCCATTTTAGAACAATGAGGAAGTACACAACTACGCTAACGGTTTGGTCTCGCGCACGCACACTATTACACTGCACACATTCATCACGCTTACACAGCAGCTCCACACCACTAATGCTGCAGCAACATCAAAAAAGATTGCCAGCTCTTCAACACAATGCTTTAAAATAGGTAAAGTATATTCATTTATTAATGTATTATATATTTCATTATTATACACTAAACAGCATTAGCTACCTTACAATTTCATTGTATTCATTTTTTGACGGGCAATTCTCTAGTAGTGTTATGATTATCTGCACCTGGGTTAGGCCTTTAGATAGCAGCCATTTTGACTAAGTATTGTGGGATGTGATTTGGACCATCTGATTATGTATGAATTTTGGCTTTGTGACCCTATTTACATGCCAGTCACACACCTCCTGTGTATGACTATTTGTTCTATAAACATGACCACTCCTCTGTTCTGCCTTCCCCTTTTTCAGTACTCTAACCTTGGCGATCTAGCCTCTGGCCAACACTAAGGGCCAGTTTCAATTGCAAGCCTGCAACTCGATTGTTGTAGGCTGTATGTCTGCAGATGTTTTTTGTGGGCTCCCGTTCGTCAATTACAATGCTATTCAGTTAAGCAAGGGCGCGAGTTACGGGCGGAAGCCTCAGGCCCGTAAATCCCTCCCGTGGCCGCAAACTGTTAAGGGGCTGGCCAAGATGCGATCGGCCGTTACGATCCAATCGCGGTATAACGTAGTGCGACACAGGCCTCTCAGCCAATAGAAAGTGGTCTAGCCGCAGATGTTTGACAGCTGTCCACCCACCCATGCATTAACTGTATTGTATTTTCTGACAAAGTACTACGCAGGTCCCGGATTTGGAGGTTTTTCAGTGAGAAAGTAGGAGTATTTTAAGAGCAGTAATTTGCGGTTTTGTTTATTTTTATTATACTATTTATGATTTACACTTAATCTTTGCTGACACATATTTACAGATTACACATAATTGCAATACACATAATTTAAAGAACAAACATAGAGACACATAAAGCTAGGCCACTCCATAAACATCCCCACACCCCAACCCCAACAGTTATTAAATACACATAATACACATTTTTTTCCAAACTTTGATTGATTTATCCTTATATTATTTTTGGTATTATAATGGAGGGAGGAGAGAGGAGGGGAGAGGAGGAGAGAGAGGTGGGCCTGGGAAGTAGTGGAGAAGAGGAGGATATGAGTTGAGGAGTGGAGGAGGATTTTGGGAGTGGTGGAGGAGGAGGAAGAGGTGGCGCAGTAGAAGGAGCTTGAGGAGGAGCAGGAGGAGGTGGCGGAGGAGCAGGAGAAGGAGGAGGACCAGGAGGTGGTGGAAGTGGAGGAGGAGTGGAGAGGAGAAGGTGGGTGGTTTTGTGGTGGCCCTAGCACCAGGCACACATAGAAGAGGGATAGAATGGGAGGGGCCTAATCCCAGGGGGGGTGGTAGTTCGAGGGAGGGACAGGCCTCAGGGGCAGTTCAGGGAGACGAGAATCCCCATCCACAGTCAGGAGGGCAAGAGGCTAAGGGCAAGCACAGGGCCCACAATTACATACACCAGGAGAATGTGGTCCTCCTTGATGCTATCCGTGGCTGCCCCGTGATCCTTGCAGGGGGAAGTGAAGTTAAGCCAGGGCGTAGGGCTCAGGCAAGGAAGGAGGTAGCGGCTGAGGTTACAGCAGTGGGCACAGCGCCAAGGGATGTGAGGTCCGTCATCACCGGTTTAAAACATCAGGGTCAAGGTGAGGAGGATGATGGCCAAGGAGGAGAAGAACGTGACTGAGCTATAATTGGTGGGAGACAGTCGCCAAGGACCTTCTGAGCCAGGTGCCTGCCGATGGAGCTTCAGGCCTGGTGGCCCAGCCTCCATGTCAGGTGAATATCGCATACACCAACATGCCACCTTGTTGGTCATCATGTACATGTGTAGTGTGTGTGATGTACATGTGGACACTGACAAATCAGCTCCATGGAATTAACAAGGGATAGATGGATGCGTCATTAAATCCATGAATTGTGTCCACTGCAGCATGTGCAATAAAAAGACCACAGCCGGAATCAAGATAGCGTTAAGAGCCAAGAACGATTAAGACCAAGAACCAAAGAATAGATCATATCTAGCAAATGATAGCTAATCTGAAATGCAATTAGGAGAATCATCCAGGTTTAAGCCTAGATGTCAAATAGTTAGGAACCACTGGGTCCAGTGGTGAGCCAGAGGGGGAGGTGTCGGCTCCATCGGAGCAGAAAGTGGAGGAGCAAGCCCCCGCCCAGCAGGAACCAGCATGGGGGAGGAGGAGAGAAGAGGAGCCGAGGGCCCTATCGGAGGAGGATATGATATAGCTAGTGGGGTCACCATTCGCACCACCGGCCACACCAGCAGTATTTGACCCGACTATCCCCCTCCTTCAGAGACTGAGCATATGACCAGGGCCCTCACACTGGGGGAACATCAGCAACAGCCCCCCCCCCCCCCACACACACACACAGCAGTGCGTTAAACTGGCCGTCACCACTGGGCCCACCAACACCACCGCCCTTAGTGCAGCAGGCTCCAGCCGGGCCACGGACCCTCCCCACTAGGAATCCACCACCTCCTCAACTGCCCACACCCCAGAAGCCTCCATCCCCATCATCAGGCCAGGCTGCCCAGGCATAGATGCTGGGGCTCATGCGGCAGCAGATGGAGTGTCTCCGGGGGATCCAGGCCAGTATCTCCGCCAATAGGGAGGAGAGGAGGCACTACCTAATGACCGAATACTAAATGGCCGGGCTGCTCGGGATTGGGGCATTGCAGGGGGTGACTGCAGATGCTATGAGACGCGTTCTGGTCCCCAGCCCCCCCTCCTCCCCCCTGGCTAGTCTTGGATCCTAGCCTATGTGATGGTGATATTTTGTATGCAGATGGCTACCTCTCATCAAATGGTCCATGATCCTCTTCTATGTGGACACGTAGGGTTCTGTTTAACATTTCACCAATTGATGGTCACTGAGGAATGATGTTGAGAGGAGATGCTGCAGTCCCTTTATGTTTTAAGGCCTTATTTTGTAGGTGTTAGGTTTTTGTTTTGTTTTGTTTTAGGTACAATTTAGGTCCATGAAGGCATTTTCTGCATCTGCAAGCATTGTGAAAGAAATGTATAGGGTGTAAGGTTTTCACAGTGGCTCTCAGGTATACATTCCTTTATTGGCTGCCCCCTTAACATGTAGCTCCCACAATCTTAAAGCTATCATATAGCCAGATATCTAAGACAAGATTGTTGTTAGCTTAAATGTAGACTAAAACCGCTATGGCGGTGGACTTGCAGAGTCTCACAATGGCATGTTAATGACAGCCAGCATTAATATATGCACTAGTGAAGCATGTGATCCTGACCTCAAGATCAGTCTGGGAACAGATCCTTGGGTCTGATGTAAGTAACAGTGAATCTGGCTGCAGACCTTTGTGTCCTCTCTGTATTAATGGGTATTTTCCCCTATTGCTGATATTATGAGTATCCTTTAACATCTGCTAACAGCTATATAGCTGATGGATGTGATATCAATGTTGATGAACAATATCATATGGAGAAGGTGATAGTACACCTTGACCACTGACCCTGGTCACAGCTAAGCATTTATTGTGAGATGACACATCATTATTAATGGTCATGGCCAGTGAGTTATCCATAGAAATAGCTAATAGTAATGCTTGCAGATGGGAATCAGGTGAGTTGGTACATTGTTACAGTTACAGTATTTATCACTGTACTGTACATGCATGTTGATTATTTTTTTTATCCTCCTCCACTGTATGTGTCAAACTAGTCTGGATTACACAGTCCAGAGGTTTAATCATCTGTTTCATTGAGCAGATATGGACAAGTTGTAAGTGCTATGCACATTAATGGATTCATTAGTGGATGTTCCCCTGGTCCCCTTGTGGATTGCTAAGGGGTGGTGGTGAAGGGGCTTGTGTACCTGAATGAAACTGTGAGCTATACCATGTAGGGCCACTGTAGATGGGCAGGTCATAGCAGAGATGTCAGACAAATCACAGCCCACATAGAGAAGAAACTGGCAAACCACTCCAGTATCTTTGGCATGCAAACCTTGTGGATATGCACAGACAGAGACATTAGTAGGTGTGCTGCAGTCCATAGGGTCATAGAGAGTCAGTCACAACTGAGGGACTGAACAACCATATGTGAAATGTTCCCATGGTACTTGATATTTACCATGTGGCGGTGTAATTTGTCCACTATTTGTTGTCCCAATGTAGATGTAATGAGTGAAATGTATATAAAATGATATTTGTATTTTTAGTGTCCACATTAGAGCCTCTGTGAGTGAGAAAGGGTTAATATGTCAGCCATTTGCATGTATTTGTTGCAATTTAATGAGGTAGTGTGTCTATAATAGCTTTCAGCATGTTTCATATTGGCATATGCATGACCATTACAACCTATGGGGAAAATAACATTTTATTTTTTGCTATATTTGATAGTTGCGAGTTGTTGTGCATGTAATTGTAATGCCTTCCACTGCTTTACCCATATTTTAAAGTGCATTGGTGTATTTATATTGTGATTTGCAGTGTTACCAAATAGTCTGTAACCCCTTTGCGGGTCCTATTTGCAACCCGTAATCTTTGGGACGCCATTTGGACTTTGCGGGCTTGCGTGCGGGTGCGTTATTTTTTGCAATTGAAAAGCGATAATTGTAAGTTACGGGTTTAACCATCTCAATTTTTTCAAGGCCGTAACTTGTAACCCGTTTGGAGCCAGCAAAAAGGGCGCCAATTGAATAGCAAATTAACTTGCAGCCTCACTTACGGGCTACAGTAAAATGCGAAAGCTCAATTGAATGAGGCTCTAAGAGTCCATGTTAAGACACCCAGCCAGCTGGCCATGATATCTCCTGTGAGATTCAGGAATCGGCACTCAAACTGCTTTTTGTCCACTGAAGCTAACATGTAATGTATGATGATAGGCTTTGAATATTGGGACCTTTTGTATCTCCCATAGAAAGAACTACAGCTCTAACATTTTGTAGTCCTCCAAAAGGACCTTTATTGGTGAAAGTTTTATATCACACAAAACAGATAGCCTGGTTAAACATGTTCCAACATGTAAACATGTGAAAATTACGGGTGGGAGCAGGTCCGATTGGCTTAATCAGGACTGGGCTTACACAATGGGGATCCTGCCTACTTTCCCAAAGAGTTCAAACTGCTTGCTTGTCAGGGGGTCCTTTTGGAGCACATAGGGCCTGGAGATGCCTCAGCCCCAGCATAATAGTTCAAAAAGTTATATGTGCCTTCAGTCATGTGTGGAACAGGAATAGCATACAATTCATTCCCATCTCACCCATGACAGGTGTCTTTAAGGTAGGGAAATGTGTTGGGCAATATGGGCAATCTTGACAGTCCATTACATCCTGCAATCACAGCCCTTCCATGGTATACAGTATACAACAAAGTAACCACAATAACAAAGTATTTTCATCCAGACACTATAGCCCAGTGGGATTATATGTATAATTAGTACCCAGGATGTCATGTACAGTATGATATGGTGTTTAACTGTAAGATTTAAGAGGGCAAATTAGAAAATTTTAACAGAAATCCCCTTAAAAGAAGAGTTGATGTTATACTTTAGAAAGAAATCTTAGAAGAGATTGTCCCATAGAAAAGCAATGATGGCTACATCTGAAATTCCTCTAGTTTACAGCCTATATAAACATCTGGAATTTGCTTTCCCTTACAGCATTCTGAAGCATGCTCTTTCGGTGGTGGAGCTAATGAATAGTGGGCCTCGGTGCAACATAATATTTTTGCAGTATAAGCTCAATTATAATCAACACAACTATATAATAATTTTCAGAGATTGGATTAATATTTATACGTTTATTTAAACATTTTAAAATTGAATAACGGCATTTAAAACAATGTAAAAAATTATATTAAAATTAGTCCACCGTTGACAGTTTTATATAGAAAGTATTAGTATTTATAAAGTCACCTCTGGATTATTACATGTCTGCATTTATTAGGCAAAAAAGAATGCCTGATATATTCAGCACATTTCATAAAAAGTGTTTTTTTTATTAATATCTAAAAATCCCCCTAAAATGATTATTTTGATGCGCCCAGGGGTGTTTACTCAGGCACCCGATTTCCCTCCCCCCTCCCCTCCCATATCAGCATGGAGCATTTGGGGACCCATTTTAACTCATTATTCACCTGCTGTGTCTTCCACAGCCAATGGGAGAGTGTTGATGTCAGCCCTGCAGTCACTGCTTCCTGCTGCAGTGTCTGCTGTGCTGCTATGCCCCGCCCCCCACCAGAGATCAGCACAGATAGAGCTGCTGCTGTGTGTGTGAGGAGGACCTGCAGCTGTCCCCAGAGAGTGAGAAGGAGTGAGAGTTGAGTAAGTAATGAGGGAGGGAGTGAGTGAGAAAAAAACAAAACACATGCAGCAGTGGTTGATGCAGGGAATGAATAATCTGCAGGGGTGGTAATGACACAAGCAGGCTCAGCTTCTGACAGCTCTGCCAAACAGAGAAAGGAAGGAAAGAAACATCAGCAGCAGTAGTTGATGCATGGAATGCACAATTTGCCGGGGTGGTAATCAGGTATGAATGTGCGGCACAGAGAGACTCTTATATGAAAATACATAGCACCTTCTAACATAGTGCCACACTACATATCCAAGGCCACTTTGCAGTACACCAAGACTGTGATACAAACTTTTCAACTGCCTCAGCTTCCTCCTGATTGGCTAAAACCAAATTGTCAATGTTATGCTAATTTAGCCTGGATTTCAAGGGGGTGTTTACTGCATTCATAATCCAGGAAATTTAGATATGCGTTTAATTAGAAAAAACAAATGTTAAAGCTTCTTCTGGGCAATGGGGGATCCATGATACATAGGTGGAAGTTTTGTGTGTGTGAGAGGGGTGTTTATGTTTCTGGAGAGATATGGTTGCATTTCCTGAAGCAATGATTTTGTTTCTGGATCATTTAAGGTGAATGGGTGTGGTGTTGATTACAATCTTATACTTTTATCTTAATAAATGCTCTCTGTTCCCCTTCCCCACCAATTCCTCCACTGGTAAAACACACACCCTCATGATTCAGCATTGAGAAAGTGATGTAACAAACACTAAATGGATTTTTGTACTTATAAACTTAAATTTAGATTTTCCCCCAAAAATCCATGGCTTACACATCTAATATTGTTAGTTTGGTGCATACTTGAAAAATAAATGTCTTTTTTTCTAGAACTGTAGTGGTTCTTAAAATTAAAACAGAGATAAAAAAAAAAAATAAAAAACTTCTATGGTATTTTGAATAACAAAGCTTGATAATGGGCAAAATATTTTTAGAAAGTAAAAAAAAAAAGCACAGCCTTTATATTTTTCACTTTTATTCTCAATTATTCTTTACTAAAGGCTCTCATTTTCTTTATTAAGCCTGATTCTTGTAGCTTCTGTTTCAGCAGTAAACTAATTATCATTACATTAGATCAAATACATGCACTGATACTGACTTTCTGTGTATTCAAAGCCTCTACAGGAAGTCGAAACTGGAAACTAACATCCTTATTAAATTGTGATTCGACCAATTGAAAAAGGCTCTATATAAGCACATAGCATATTTTTTCAAAGAAGTTTTTAGTTAATTAAGACCTTGCTTTTGGATAGAAGTTCACTAACTAAAAACTTCTGTAAAAAATATGCTATGTGCTTATATAGAGCCCTGTTCAATTGGCCGAATCGCAATTTAATAAGGCTGTAAAATTGTAGATTTCCCAGCAAAATAATTACATATACAAGTAATAATTTTGAAGTTGTATTTTTGACATTTTAAAAATATGTAGCCTACTTTTAAGTGTAATTCTTCACAACGGGATATTTTAAATGTTTTACCACACCAAGGGATGGAGAGAGAGAAAATATAGTAGGGCAAATTAAAAAGTGGACAGTGTGGCAGAAGAAAAAGAAAGGAAAGATAGGGGAATTAGGAAAGATAGGGGAAAGAAGAGATATGGAGGCAAGAAAGGGAATGGTGAAAGGTAGAGAAAAGAAAATAATAATAAACAGAATAAATATCCTGACTCCTTGCTGCCCTAGGTATTGTCCTTGTTGGTCTTTTGGCAAATTTGACACTGATTTGTGATCAAATCAAATACTATCTATTGAAGGCAATTATATTTATAAGGCTTGAACACAATTCAATATTTTAGAAATGTAATTAAATATAACAGATAAATTAATACAAACAAAGATAAATGGATCACAGGAATGCAAAATAAAAATGGGTCAAGTGAAGGGAGAGATAGGAAAGCTTTCATTTGTACTAAACAGGTTAAAGGAACCAGGATTTAATGCAAAATCCTCCTACTCCACAGCTTACTGTATAAATAATGTCTCCTGCCTTACTCATACAGTCAGTGAAGCTGCACCTGCCCATGGGGTCAGATAATCAGCAGTTTTTGTTTGGAGCAGTTGCGTATATCACAAGATCTGGAGTCTCAAATGGCGTCAGTGTTGACGTCAGTGGTGTTGACGTCAGTGTTGACTAATCTCTTTTAGTTCACTGCCGCAATATACAAAATTTCAATATTCTGTAACAAAACATAAAACAGCTAACCCCAGCAGAAATACATGGCTTAACTTCATCAATGTGAAGGAGCTGAATAGTCCTTCAGGTGCCCACCTAAGATTGAAAAGCGATTGTCCAAGCTATCCGTCAATGACTGTAAAAATATCTGTAACAGCCATCTGCTAAATATATAATATATCAGCCTCTGGTCCTTCACATTAATCCCTTATCTAATGTCTCATGCATCCCCTTGGTTTCCCTTTAGGATGTTAAGTTTGTGAGCAGTGATCATGGGGTATTCAGTGCTTGGATAAAGCATCTGATATTCTAGATTGTTGCACAGGACAGAGCCCTCAATTCCTCTTGTATCTTTATGTTTACATTTATTTTGTCACTAAACATTTAATCAATGCAGTCTTAAACCTTGAAACTATGCTGTCATAAATCCTGTAATAGTTCTCATCACTTTAGATAAAAGTGCCATACAAAATAAATACAATATAATTCAGTCCACAAGGCAATCATATATATAGTTGTCGTAATTGCGAGTTTGTGTGTAACGCTCGCAAATTTCCGGGCATGTGCATGCGCACGGCATATGTTGCGTCTGCTATGAGCGTAAAGCCGTAACTTTCAAAGCAGCAGTTACAGGCCTTGCAATGATCGCCAAAGATGCTCATCACGAGGCCCGCAATAGGCCCACAATATAGAGGGAGGGAGGGAGGTAGAGGCCAGCAATGGCCGCGGGAGAGACCCAGTTACGGCCTTGAAAATATTTCAACAGTTAAAACCGTAATCTACGGATTTAACGGTCAAAATGTTTTCAAGACCGTGGGGGGAGGGGAGAGAGACACAGGGGAGGGAGAGCAGAACAAAGAGGGACAAAGAGATACAGGGGAGGGAGTAGAGGGAGAGACAGAAGAGAGGGAGGGGGAAGAGACACGCGAGGGAGATGGGGGAAAGAGACACAGGAGAGTGAGGGGAGAAGAGACACAGGGAAGGGAGAGGAAGGCAAGAGACACAGGGAAGGGAGAGGGGGGGGGAAAGAGACACAGGGGTGAGAAATGTGGGAGAGGGGGGGAAGAGACATGGGAGGGAGTGGGGGTAAGAGACACAGGGGTGAGAGAGGGGGAAAGAGATGCAGGGGAGAGAGTAGGGGGGAGATACAGGAGAGGGAGGGGGAAGAGACAAGGGAGGGAGATGGGGGAAAACGACACAGGGGAGTGAAGGGAGAAGAGGCACAGGGGAGAGAGAGGAAGGCAAGAGACACAGGGAAGGGAGAGGGGGGAAAGAGACACAGGGGTGAGAAATGTGGGAGAGGGGGGAAAGAGACATGAGAGGGAGTGGGAGAAGAGACACAGGGGTGAGAGAGGGGGCAAAGAGACGCAGGGGAGGGAGAGCGGGGCAAAGAGACACAGGAGAGGGAGGGGGAAAGCGACATGGGAGGAGAGGGGGGCAAGAAACACAGATGAGGGAGGGGGAAGAGACACAGGGAATGGAGAGGGGGAAAGCGACACAGGGGTGAGAAATGTGGGAGAGGGGGGGAAGAGACATGGGAGGGAGTAGGGGTAAGAGACACAGGGGTGAGAGAGGGGGAAAGAGACGCAGGGGAGAGAGTAGGGGGGAGATACAGGAGAGGGAGGGGGAAGAGACAAGGGAGGGAGATGGGGGAAAACGACACAGGGGAGTGAAGGGAGAAGAGACACAGGGGAGAGAGAGGAAGGCAAGAGACACAGGGAAGGGAGAGGGGGGAAAGAGACACAGGGGTGAGAAATGTGGGAGAGGGGGGAAAGAGACATGAGAGGGAGTGGGAGAAGAGACACAGGGGTGAGAGAGGGGGCAAAGAGACGCAGGGGAGGGAGAGCGGGGCAAAGAGTCACAGGAGAGGGAGGGGTAAAGCGACATGGGAGGAGAGGGGGGAAAGAAACACAGATGAGGGAGGGGGAAGAGACACAGGGAATGGAGAGGGGGAAAGAGACACAGGGTTCTCAGGGGGGAAAGAGACATGGGAGGTAATGGGGGTAGAGAGACACAGGGGTGAGACAGGGCGGGGAGAGACACAGGGGTGAGACAAGGCGGGGAGAGACACAGGGGAGGGAGAGTGTGGCAGAGACACAGGGGAGGGAGAGGGGGGCAAAGAGACACAGGGGAGGGAGAGGGCGAAAAGAGTCAAACAACAGATAGTACATAAACAGACAGAAAACACAATGTATAACACTATATCATGCCACCATTTTTGACGGGCAAGTCGTTAGTTAAAGATATAATATTCTACAGAGACCTTGTTTGTGTTTAGTTGTTCAGTCATGAACAACTCTCTGTGACCATATGGACAGCAGCACGCCAGGCACATCTTGTGGCTTATGTGTTAATCCATAAGGTTTTCATGGCAAAGATACTGGAGTGAGTTGCCAGTTTCTTCTCCAGTGGACCGCGATTTGTCTGACCTCTTTGCTATGACTTACCCATCTTGTGTGATCCTGCTCACATCCTCATTGAGGTACATAATTCCCTTCACCATGACATGGTAGCGATCCAGAACAGATGCCATAGCGTTGTGCTAATCTATAAAAGTGATCCAAAAGCCCTTGCACACTGTAAGCCATATGTAACGGAGCTGGAACACGCAGTCCAATATCTCCGCTGGTATACGGTAAAATATCCAAGAAGCACTACAGTCTCACCATTCCCAACCTCCCATATTGGACGACACACACTTTGAGAGTCAAATGAATACTGACTTTATTTTGTTATTGCAGAACTATTTATACCCATCTCTTCCCACAGGCAATACACATGCCCATATTTGGCCGCACAATACCCATAAAGAGAACAATAGGGGGCTCCCTGGCAACTTTGATACAATCAGACATTGATTCAATTACACTTCTTTGTTCTTATCTGAGAATGAAAACACTGTATACAATAGACTTCCTTTATCTTATGCGGAGTCTCTGTAACAGGATTATCTCCCATGCCAAGTAGCTGCAAATGTCTGGAACAATATTCTGCAGAGCATCAACCAACATACATGCAGTTTAATAGTAAGATCATATTTTAACCATAACAATCATAAAACAGGGTAAAACAGTGATGGGTTCCGTTACACACCTCCCCCGTGACCATAAGCCGGCATACACGGTCTGATCCCAACGGATCTGCTTGGGGATGTCCGGAGGAGTGCTCACAGATCATTTCTCGAGTTCTGTCTGTCTGGACAACCCGTCGGCGTTACCATTTTGTTTCCCTGAGCGATACTGGATGGTGAAATCAAATGGTTGTAGTGCCAAGCTCCATCTCAGTAGTCTAGCGTTGTCCATTGACACCCGGTTTAGCCACACCAACGGGTTGTGATCTGTGAGCAAGGCAAATTGTTGGCCATATAAGTAGGGCTGTAGTTTCTTGAGGGCCCACACCACCGCCAGGCATTCCTTTTCGATGGCGGCATAGCTTACTTCCCTGGGTTGTAGTTTCCGACTTAAGTAAGCGACTGGATGCTCGCCGCCATCGGCCCCAACTTGGCTCAGCACTGCTCCCAATCCAAACATAGAAGCATCGGTATGAACGAGAAAGCGTTTAGTTGGATCGGGAGCGGCCAGTACAGGGGCATGAATTAGGGCAGATTTCAGTTATTGGAATGCCTTCTCACACTCTGGGCTCCAGGTCACTACTTTGGGTAAGTTCTTTTTGGTGAGGTCAGTAAGGGGCTTGGCTAGGGCACTATAATCAGGTACAAATTTACGGCGGTCCCTAGAAAAGCTAAAACCTGAGTTTTCGTGCGCGGGGTTGGCCACTTAGCTACGGCCTCTATCTTAGCGGGTTCTGGCTTTTGCCGCCCACTACCCACCCTGTGGCCTAAGTACTGCACTTCGGCCATCCCTACGTGGCACTTGCTGGGTTTTAACGTGAGACCTGCCTCCCTGATGCGGTCGAGGATGGCTCCTATATGGGTCAAGTGCTCGTCCCAGGAGTTGCTAAATATTGCTATGTCATCTAAATAGGCGCAAGCATACTCCTGGGATCCGTCCAGTAACCGGTCCACCATCCGCTGAAACGTAGCCGGCGCATTCTTCATCCCGAATGGCATCACCTTGAATTGGTATAGCCCAAACGGGGTGACGAATGCGGACTTTGGGATGGCATCCTCGGCTAGTGGGATCTGCCAGTACCCTTTGCACAAGTCTATTGTGGTGAGGTACTGGCCCCTGGCCATTTTATCTAATAGCTCATCGATTCGGGGCATGGGATAGGCATCTGAAATTGTTTTATCATTAAGTTTCCGGTAGTCGACGCAGAAGCGGGTGGTTCCATCCCGCTTCGGTACCAGCACTACCGGAGAGGCCCATGGGCTATCTGAGTTTTCTATCACTCCTAGTTGTAACATTTCGTCAATCTCCTTCCGCATATGATCTTTTACGGATTCGGGTATGCGGTAGGGGGTTTGTCGAAGAGGGTGTTGCCCTGGGGTTTCTACCCTGTGGGTAGCCAGCAGGGTATACCCGGGCTGGTTGGAGAATGTATCCCCTTTTTCCCGGATCAGCTCTAGTATTTGAGCTCGCTCTCTAGTGCTCAGCCTGTATCCTAGCTGTACTTCCCCTAATTCGGTGTTGGCCCCCCCTTGGGCTAATAGGTCTGGTAGGGGTAGATTATTCGGGTCCTCGGCGGCCGAGGCACATATGGCAGTTACTTCTTCGGTTCGCTCGTGAAAGGTTTTCAGCATGTTAACGTGGAGCATGCGTCTACCGCCTGCTCCTGTACATGGGGCAATTATATAGGTGTTGTCACATACCTGTTCCACCACCTTATAAGGGCCTTGCCAGGAGGCCTGCAGTTTGTCATTTTGAACTGGCTTCAAGATTAACACCTTTTGTTCTATTTGAAAACTGTGGTCTCTGGCTCCCTTATCGTACCATCTGCGCTGCCGTTGCTGGGCCGCCTGGAGATTAGACCGTACCGTCTGGATTAGGGTCTCCAAGCGTTCCCTGAACTCTAGTACATATGGGACGATAGGGGTACCGTTACTGGTGACCGTTCCCTCCCAGTGTTCCCTAATGAGGTCTAAGGGACCCCGCACTCTCCTTCCGAATAGTAATTCGAATGGCGAGAACCCCGTGGACTCCTGGGGTACCTCTCGGTACGCGAAGAGCAGATGGGGAAGAAACCTTTCCCAGTTCTTCTGGGTATCCATGAAGGTACGGAGCATTTGCTTTAATGTTCCGTTGAACCGTTCACAGAGCCCATTTGACTGGGGGTGATACGCTGAGTTTACAATAGGTTTCACCCCACATGTTCTCCATAACTGATGAGTGACTTCGGCCGTGAATTGGGTACCCCGATCTGAGATAATCTCTTTGGGGAACCCCATTCTAGAGAATATCCGGATTAGGGCATCTACTATAGTCTCCGCATGGATATTAGTTAGGGCTACGGCCTCTGGGTACCGGGTGGCATAGTCTACTACGGTTAGTATATACTTCTTCCCTGACGGGCTGGGTTTTGCTAGGGGTCCGATTATATCTACTGCCACTCTGCTGAAGGGCTCATCTATTATGGGTAGGGAGTGCATTTTTGCCTTGTACGGGTCCCCTCTCTTCCCTACTCTCTGGCATGTGTCACAAGTTTGGCAATACTGCCGAATGTCTTTGGAGACCCCTGGCCAAAAGAAGTTTTGGGTCAAACGATGCTTCGTCCTACTTTCGCCTAGATGTCCTGATAAAGGGATGTCATGGGCAATACGTAGTAATTCTTGCCTGTACTTTCGGGGCACGACTAATTGTGTGAGGGTCACGGGTACAGATCCTGCTACTACCTTCTCAGCATATCTATACAATAATCCTTTCTCCCAAGCGTATCTTTCCCCCTCCAACCCTGCCTGATTCTGTGTAACCCTATCCCGGTATAC
This sequence comes from Discoglossus pictus, assembly GCA_027410445.1. Lineage (NCBI taxonomy): Eukaryota > Metazoa > Chordata > Amphibia > Anura > Alytidae > Discoglossus > Discoglossus pictus. Next base: position 280,871,098 of record CM050163.1, read on the forward strand.
CTGCAGGGACGGGTCAGTGACTACTTCAGTACCAAACTCTAAGGGGGGAGCCCAGGGGATGAAAGGTGGGTCAGTACTATTACTTACCGGAGCCTCAGAGTGTTCAGAAGATGCGGTGGTGCGGGCCTGCTGCCGTGTTACCACGGGTATCGCTTCCTGCGCGGGGTGCGGAGAAACAAAAGCGGAGGTCAGCTCCCCCAAGTCGTTACCCAGGATGACATCAGCTGGTAAGTCCTGCATGAGGCCCACTTCCACATTCCCCGACCCCGCTGCCCAATCCAAATGTACTTTAGCAGTGGGAATTTTGTAAATCGCCCCCCCTGCCACCCGGACTGCCACATATTCTCCAGTGAGCTGGTGCTTGGGGACTAGGTGATTGCGAACCAGGGTTATGGTGGCCCCAGAATCGCGCAGACCCTGAAGGCGTTTTCCCTCTACGTGTACCCCTTGGCGGTGTCCCTGTCGGTTGTCTGCAGCTGCTTGTACTGGGTTAACCTCGTGGAGGGTGCCCAAAGATTCTTCATTAGACCGGGTCCCGAAGAAAGGTTGTCGAGGCTCACTCTGGTAGCAATGTACTGCTGCCCGGTTTGCAGGGGAATTCTTTGGAGTATTCCACGTGGAGCGGTTTCTGTTTCTGGGACAGTCTCTCTGCATGTGGCCCTGCTGGTTACACGTGTGGCACCTGATGAAAGATCGGGCATTGTTGTACCGTGGAGGGGTGTGGTAGTTCCCACCACCCGGACGCAGGGGTGGGGTTAATGGTGGGCGGTCGGTTAGCAGCTCCCAAGATGGACCGTGCCTGTGCCTGCTGTGCCCTCCTGGCATCTTGGTACTCATCTGCCCACCTGGCGGCTTCAGTTAAGATGCGCGGTTTCCGATCTCTCAGCCAGTTTTGTAAATCCGGGGTTAACCCCTGGAAGAATTGCTCCAGTAGCAGTAATTGTAGCATGTCCTCCACTGTGGTTGCTTGTGCGGCTTGTACCCAACCTTTGCCCGCCCTAGTTAAGCGGTGCGCCCACTCCATGTGAGTATCTTTCTCCGTCTTTCGGCTTTCTCGGAACCGCTGCCAGTATGCCTCCGGGGTAATTGCGTACCTGTCCAGGATCGCCTGCTTTACTTTCTGGTAGTCTCTGCTATCCTCGTCTGGCATGGTGCGGTAGGCTTCTGCTGCCCGGCCCGCTAGCTTACTCACCAACAGGGTTACCTGGTCGTAGGCGTTGATCTCATGTAATTGGCATAACCTCTCAAAGTCATGCAAGTAGCCATCAATGTCTTCGGTCTCCACATAGTTTTTAAAAGCATGGTACGGGAGTTTAGGCTTCCCCGGTACTATGTGTGGTGTGATTAGGGACCCCTCTCTGGACCTCCAGTCTGCCCGCTGCTTTCCCATTATGTATTCGTGGACCTCGGACATAATCCTTTCCAAGGTTTCTGTGGGAGGCGTACCTGGGAAATAGGCCAGTCTGCATTGGAGTTCTCTTCTAAACTCATTCTGTGTGCTGTCCGTAAGAGGTGCTGCAGCAGCTGCCCGGTCTCCCTCCATGAGTTCAACAATAAGGGTAGCTTTGGTTTTATTGCTGGCAATAATTCCCCTTGCTTCCAATAGCTCTTTTAGCGTGGCCCGTTTCAAGTTGGTATAGTCTGTCTCCATTCACTATCCGTTCAGTTCTATTCACATACCCTTTCCTTTCGGTTCCATACGAAATAGCAAATTTCCCAAATGGCTGTAACTGCCGAACAACGGTCTGCTGTGAGGTTTGAATCCCGTCGCTGCCATCAAATGTAACGGAGCTGGAACACGCAGTCCAATATCTCCGCTGGTATACAGTAAAATATCCAAGAAGCACTACAGTCTCACCATTCCCAACCTCCCATATTGGACGACACACAATTTGGGAGTCAAATGAATACTGACTTTATTTTGTTATTGCAGAACTATTTATACCCATCTCTTCCCACAGGCAATACACATGCCCATATTTGGCCGCACAATACCCATAAAGAGAACAATAGGGGGCTCCCTGGCAACTTTGATACAATCAGACATTGATTCAATTACACTTCTTTGTTCTTATCTGAGAATGAAAACACTGTATACAATAGACTTCTTTTATCTTATGCGGAGTCTCTGTAACAGGATTATCTCCCATGCCAAGTAGCTGCAAATGTCTGGAACAATATTCTGCAGAGCATCAACCAACATACATGCAGTTTAATAGTAGGATCATATTTTAACCATAACAATCATAAAACAGGGTAAAACAGTGATGGGTTTCGTTACACCATATATCTGATAACATGACATTCTTAAGAGAACAGAGACATAACTTACGGTAATATATGAATATATTTAAAGTATTATGTCTAATTACAAAGTACATTTATAAAGAATTATATATGGTCATGCAAGTATATTTAGTGCAATCAATTATTATTAAAATACAATTGGGTTAAAACCACAGAAAGTAATACACAATAGTTACCAAGCTCTAGAGCAGGGATACTCAAGTTTGGTCTTGGAGGGCCACTCACAAGCTTGGGTTTGAAGATATCCTTTCTGTGCACAGGTGAGTCAATCAGGATGACTGTAGAAGTGACTGACTCACCTGTACGCAGCAGGGATATCATCAAATCCAGGCTCTCTAGGAACCAACTTGAGTATCCCTGCTCTACTGTCTTCCTTCAGTCAATATATACTTTTATATATATATATATATATATATATATATATATATATTACTTTTATATATATTACAGTGTCTGCTGTGCTGCTATGCCCCGCCCCCCACCAGAGATCAGCACAGATAGAGCTGCTGCTGTGTGTGTGAGGAGGACCTGCAGCTGTCCCCAGAGAGTGAGAAGGAGTGAGAGTTGAGTAAGTAATGAGGGAGTGAGTGAGTGAGAAAAAAAAAAACACATGCAGCAGTGGTTGATGCAGGGAATGAACAATCTACAGGGGTGGTAATGACACAAGCACGCTCAGCTGCTGACAGTTCTGCCAAACAGAGAAAGGAAGGAAAGAAACATCAGCAGCAGTAGTTGATGCAGGGAATGCACAATCTGTCGGGGTGGTAATCAGGTATGGATGTGCGGCACAGAGAGACTCTTCAGGATGACTGAAGAAGTGACTGACTCACCTGTACGCAGCAGGGATATCATCAAATCCAGGAATGTGTGGCTCTCCAGGAACCAACTTGAGTATCCCTGCTCTACTGTCTTCCTTCAGTCAATATATACTTTTATATATAAAAGTATATAAGTATATATATATATACATATTACTTTTATATATATATTACTTTATTTTCATGCTACATGAACCTTAAGCACGATATAACTATTGGATTTTTCGCAAGTTTGTGTGCTTTGTTGACATAAATAAATGTAAGGCTACCGGAGTCCCTGGGGGCATTTCCGGGGCAGAGTCCAACAGATAAGACAGTAGGAGACATGAAAAGTCTGAAATCATACAGACTTGATGGATCAGGAAGCATTAAGGGATATGGAAGGTTTCTGGATTTTATTAGGTATATAATATACCTATGCATTTATTTACTTGTATGTACTTTATCTTCTTATAAAGCACTTAAAATCCTCTTAAGAAGTGATTAAAATCTCTGTTTGTATTGTCTAAAACCAATCAAATAGACCCTGTATGAGTCTGCCCATTGTAGCTTTTGCAGACACAGGGCCTGTAGGGCTTGTTATGGAGTGTAGTGTCCTAGCCTATCAGAGACCATGGGAAGTAGCATGCTGCAGCATGTTTTCTGAGACGTGGTCCCAGATAGGTTAGGACACTACACTGCACATCAAGCACTACAAAGACTCTATCACCATACATTGTAGAGGGCAGATCCATACAGTGACTATTTCCCCGGAAAAAAAAGTCCCCTCTCTAAAATAAACACACATGACATGTGAATGGAGGTAAAACTGGCCAAAGCCCATTTATTGATAAACATATCAATATTGTAAATACCCGGGAAGGAGGGGGAGCGCGGATCATGGCGGGAAAACCCTAACTACCCTAAGCATCCGCTTAGGGGCCCAACTCCTCAATCGGCACACCCTCCTAGGATAGGGACGCCCCCTTTTTTGCCACTCGGCCGGGCAACTCACCCCCAACTGCCACAAAGCTCCCCCATCCAAAGCTTTGTCCTGCTGAACCCCCAGCTTAAACTGCAACATTAGCAATTCCAGCCCTATCTCAGTGAGGTGAACACCATCAGGCATAAATAGCTCCTCCTTATTTTTATCCTCTAGATCACTATGCCTAAGCGCTACCCATCCCAACTTCCTAACGTAACTGGACATTAACTTGTTAACATACTGCCTAGCCTTTCATATCTTTGCTTGCAGGATCCCTGGCATTCCTTCACAACCTCCTCTTCACCTTCTCAGACAAAACCATCTTAATGCCAGGGAACTTGCCCATCCAAACTTCTATATCTTGCTTCATAACTTTTGCTAGCTGCTTGATGGGCTCCCCAAATAATTTCCTCCAGCATGAATCAGCAGCATATCCGGTCTTACCAACCAATGGGTGAGCGCTGTCATAGACCCACTCGCTGGCCTCCACTTCACGACGCAAACGTCACACCAGTATACACTCCACTCCTCTGCGGACATGACCAATCTCTCTGGCTGCAGTCCAAGCAACAGTTTGGCACAATCCACTGGACAACAATCCATTCCCACTTTGCACAACCTAATTTCCTTTCCTTTTCCAGCTTGATCTGACTTAGATTTCCTAAGCCAGATCACCATTCCATCCCCCTGCAAGTGTACATCTTCCACCTGTATACCACCGTTCCCCTGCCTATTGGCCACCACCAGCTTGCCAATCCGAAAGGCACCGAAGAAGGCTAGGTAAAAAGCTGTACGGAATAGCAGAACCTTGTTTTCCCCATTTAATCAACTTCTTTCACCACCATAACCAACCATAGCAACAGCGAAAACGTGATAGGACGCTTCCCGTCCTTCACACCATGATCCAGAGCTAACTCCCGAAGCACGCCCCTTACCAGAAAATCCTTGGTCAGGTCTTTTTGCTCGGCTAACTTAAACATAAAGGCCAGGGCCGTGGCCCCCCGGCCCAACGACGCTGCCAACATGCCCTCATCCATCGACCTCAGAATGAAACACAGCAGTATTCTGAGCCTCTTCTCCTCCGAATCTTCACACCCAGCCATAGCCACCATATCCGACCACTTGTACCACACTTTCTTGTAGGCCGTCCACGTGACTGGGGCCAACGACCTCCGTATCAGGGCCACCACCTCTCCACTCTGAGCTCCCAAAGCTCCTGTGATAACTGCTCCCCTTCCCCATTCGCCCCTGGGGCCAGCTGTCTGAACCTCTCCCAAAGAAAGCGAGATAGATCACCAGAGATGGAATTTTTGAAGCCGGGTACATGCTGTGCTCTGAACCATAAATTGAGCTGCATGCAGTGTAATACTAAATGCTGAAGTAGCCTGATGACCGGCACAGACGAAGATATGATATTATTTGTGGCGTGCACCACCGACATGTTATCTGTGAAGAACACCACATACTTATACCGTGTTTCCCCGATAATAAGACAGGGCCATCAAATAAGACAGCCCCCCCTTTTTAGATTTTTTTTTAAAATAAGGCACCCCCCGCAAATAAGCCACCCCCCGCAAATAAGCCACCCACCGATACCTGCGCTTACCCGAATCGGATGGTACGGTGGGTGACCCCGTGTTGTCCCTCCTGTGGTAACTTGTCTTCCTTGAATGGTAATTCAGGACTTCCTAAAACAGGCCTTTGTAGGAGGGCTGAGAATCTTTACTTCCCTCCCACAATTGCTAAAGGAAGTCATGGACAGGATGTGATGTAAATTACATCATCTTAACTAAGGATATATCCAGGCAGGAAACTGGTGCTTTTTCCTGTTTTCTTCCTTGATGGTGAGGGTGAGGAGGTGATGTCAATGGTCTGACCGTGGGTAAGATCAAGCGTTTGGGGAAGGGAATTACTATATATATATATATAGGTAGATAGATTTAAAAGGGGGTGTTGCTCCGTGGGTCTGGGCTGTTGTGTTTGTAATACATTTATAGTATTGTGTTATCTGCCTTTTAATAAATACCTTTTAATGTAGACGAACCTTGTGTAATATTAATTTGGTGATACACCACATTTGGCGACCACGAATTTTAGACTTCTACAAAGGTTATTTATGAGGTAATATCACATTAATAGATAGTCAGATTTATTTTTTGGGGGAAGAAAAATTACTTTGTCTAATTATCCTCTGCATGGGAAATCAAGTGCTGATTGTGTGTGGAGTCTAGTTTGGGCCTACATTTTAATATACAAGTTTGGGCATCAGGCCTCAATTTTGAATATATTAGCAGGCCTAGTAGTTTTTCAGGCCTTCATTTTTATTTTATTGTAATAGACTACCAGCATAGGCCTATCTGAGTGAGTTGAATATCAGAGTACAGGCCTAGCCCTGCATTTGAATACAATATGGTAGGCTCCATGCGGCTTTTTGTTGTATTTGAATGCTGATTTCCTTTGTATCCTAGTTTGGGCCTACATTTTAATATACAAGTTTGGGTTTGTTTTGTTTTTGGTTTTTTTTTTTTTTTTCTCTTCTTTCTTTTTCTTTCTCTAGTCCTTTATCATAGTACAGGCCTGGAGAAAAATAATAAATAAACCATTTTAAATATTATATATATATATATATATATATATATATATATATATATATATATATATATATATATTATTTCAGGCGTGCATTTTAATACACTATAGGCTTCCATACCTTATACATTTTGGGTGTCTTGCATATCCTCGTTCGGGTTTATCTCCTACCCTGCAGGCCTTGCTATTATATTTTAAGTTAATTAGCAAGTATTACCTTCACCATACTAAGGTAAGTATAATTTGCATTGTGGGTACTAATCTATTTTTCTACATATTACACCTGGCCTACTGAATAGTCATCAACTATTGTTGGCTACTCAGAAGCATGCTACTTTAGTCGCAAATTGATTTGGATTCTTACTTGGGTGAGTAAAAGAGTAGAAATGTCTTTTCAAGGGGCCAAATACTTTCCCACAGAAGTGCGTGAGTACTTTAGGAAACATATTCAAAAACATGATGGTCCATATGAGCTTCCAGAGCCAGCAAACCCAGACAGTGGAAAAGAGAAGAGATTAATGGATGTTCTAAAACAAATTATAAATAACAAAAAGTATAGAACAAAGAAGAGAAAAAGTTTGGTCACACAAGCTGTTGTAGCCACAATAGGAGGCCTAATAGACTTAGTTGTAGAATTACGGCAGCATAATTTGGAAACAACAAATAAAATGGAGGAAGCAATGGACAAAAGGGATTGTTTAAAAATTGCAGCTTTGAGAACAACTACAATTGTGGGGGAAATAGAAAGGGAGTTAGGGGAAATAGAGGAACAGAGGGATGCTTATGGAATAAAAATAACAGAACTTCAAAACATAATAATGGACTATAAAAATAAAACAAAGTTAGAAGGGATAAAAGGAGTCAGAGACATTGCCAAAATATATCCAGATCTGGATATGTTCGTGGCACAAAATAAAGAACCAGTGCCGAAAATGAACCAAGATAGAAAAGATTTCTTATGTTATTCTGTTCCACAAGTAGATACCATACCACAAGCACCAGTTATTGTTTCAGAATTATTTAATGCAAGGCAAACACCTACAGGATTTTCTATGCAGACTCGACCGATGTCTATGGCAGATAAAGATAATTTCCAGAAATGGTGGGGAAGTATGCCAACTAACAACTTTAATACATTTACACATTGGTTTAAGAGGGGAGCAGATAGAGCTAAAAAAGGAGGTCTTAACTTAGAGGAATGGACAGAACTGTTAGAATACGCTATGGGTCCTTTGGCTAGTAGACTATTGGGATTTAATAACAGTGTGTCTGATCAGGCAGGAAGAATTGCTGCAACTAATTTCTATCTACTTAGCATAGAGAAAGAAATAGCAAATATTACCATGAGGCCAATAGATGGTCCTAGAGAGGTAGCTCAAAGGATATTTTTTTGGTATACTCTACGACAACCTCAACAGCCTCTAGTGCTGGGCTCACCAGAACATATAGCAAAAGTAATGGAAGCCCTTCCCCGGGAGTGTCAAGAATTTATCAGGCTTTTTGATCCAACACCAACAGACTTGGAAATGGTACTAACTAGAGCTGATACGTGGTGGATCAAGCATCCTTTCACAGAACAGGCCTGCTCTGTTTCAGCTGTAAGAACATTTAAGGTCGAGTCTGGTAGAGATATAGATGGTAATTGGAGAAACCAGACGTGGGATGTACCCCAGAACAAGAAGGATGATCAAAACTGGAGACCAAAACAGAACTTTGACAAAAGATGGAGAGATCCACCTAGGGACTATAGGAATAGGGATGGCAGCAACTGGAGGGCTAATCAGGAGGGAGAGAGAAACGGTAACATGGGCTATTGGGAACTCAGGAGACAGAAGGATAGGATAGAAGAGGAAAATCACATACTTAAAAACAAGGTAGCTGAGTCAGAGAAGAAATTGAAGGAAAGTGAGGCAAAGATGCAATATAGTGTTATAAAAGAGGGACGGAGTAGAAGTGAGTCACAATGACAAATCCCAACCCCTGCGCCTCAGCATCTCATTCACTCAGCTAATTTAACCATGGATGAGGCAGGTCGGCCTACCAGTTATACAGTCATCGCAGGGGTAGGGAAAAATATGTTGGTAGATACAGGAGCAGCAGTTACAATGACCAACAGGGTCAAAAATGGGGATTCTTCAGTAAGTAGTATGGGAGTTACTGGGAATCCACAGGAGGTTAGAGCAGGTCCAATTGATGTAGCAGTTGGAGAAAAAACAATACAAGTAGAAGCAATAGTGGGTTGGCCAGAGGAAATATTGGGAATAGAAGTTTAAAAAAAAGGAAATTTCATTGTAGATCTTGCCAATTTTTGTTTGTGGAAGACAGAAAAGGTGAATCAGGTAAGTACAGAGTTGACGAAAGGGGTTGTGCTCCCAATGGCATATATTGTCTCTCCGATAAAAAGTCTGGAAAAAAACAAACTGAAACTAGACGGACAACCAGAATGGCTGCAGAAGCTAATCCAAGACATACCTGTTTGGGCTACAGATAAATTAGACTGTGGAAGAATGAAAGGAATGGTCTTTTTGGAAGGAGGAGACCCACAATGGAAAAAGCAATATCCAGTCCCAAGAGAATCAGTGGCATCAATCACCAAGATGATAGAAATACTGGAGAAAAGTGGAATAATTAAATCTGGAAATGGGTATGCATGTAACTCACCATGTTGGCCTGTGAGAAAAGCTGTGTTAAAAGGGAATAGAGATGAAAAAGCAGCCTCATCATGGAGACTTACCATTGATTACAGGGCCGTGAACAAACTTGCAAAAAGAATGGCCCCTGTTGTTTTTGTTATGTATATGTTTCTAATGATGGAATCTAGTGTTCCCACAGAGCACGGCTGTATAAGAATGAAGATGCGTGTCAACAGAAGATTGTGGTGGATCCTTGTTCCAGGATGGATAAGTATAAGCTGTATCACAGTAGGAATGGGGAGACAGGCAATAAGGCCAGAAGATACCGCAAATAAGGGAGAGAGTTTGAAAAGATTGGAGTTACATTATGTTCAAGCAGATAGATTTATTTGGCCCAGGGAATTGGAAGTAAAAGAGGGTGGAGGGTTACAAGTAAACATTATTTTGCCACATAATAGTACCAGGGGATTAGCTCTTAGAGCTCCAATACAAGGGAGGTTTACAAATATTACAGTAGTAGTGAGTAACTTAACATTAGAAGAAGGTGGAGAATGGGACGCTGCAGTTATAGCTGCCCAGCCTGACCTAGAGGAATTCTGCAATTTTGATACTGGAAAGGGGTGTGTTCTAACAATAGATGAAGTATTTGTCTCTGTAAAGGAGCTGCAACGTTGTAAAGATCAGAAGAAGGTACCATGGCCAATAGGCGGATTGGTGGTGGTACCAACACATGAAACAGTTGTGCAAGGGGTTGGGTGGACTTACTACCCAATAATTCTAAATTTTAATGATTTTTCTATTCCTCCAAAGTGCCCGGAATCACAGCGGCAGTGGTTTAAGCAAAGTATACAAGAGACCATCATTGAGTGGACCGGAGCAGGGAGTCGAGAAAAACGGGACACACTTGCAGCCCTTTTAGGAGGAGTCGGAACTGGATTGGGAGTTTGGAATTCAGCAGACATCATTGGACTGAACAGCAGGATAAACTCCCTTACTGATGGCATGGGACATGCTATGAAAACAGGTGGAGTAGCTGACTCCCTTATAGTGAGTAGACTGACAGACAATGTTGATGACATACACACCATGGCCAACAACCTGCATCTAGTTGAGGAAAATATTGCTTCCATTGCTAACAGCATTAAGAATGAAATAGTGGGAACTGCCATTTTCTGTTCTATGATTGGAGGAAAGCTGTTGGCAGATTTAAAGGAAACTATTAAAGACATCCAGGAAAACAAGTGGGCAAGACAAATCAATGCAACAAGGATTATCACGTCATTGAAAAGAAAAGGAGTGGACATCACTGAGGACAATCTTAAATACAGCTTTATTGAAGGCCCAGATCAATGGATGCCACATGGACTACAATCTGGGACAATAGGACTAATCCTGGCAATTCCCCGTTGGGAGGGGCAGGCAGAGCAACTGAACTTTATACATAGCATTGGCACGTTAAGTGATGGAATCTACAAGCAACACTTCCCATCAAAAAGACTGGCCACTATTACAGGATTGGAGATGGATGAAAGCTGTTGCAGGAAATCTCAACACCGATGGCTGTGCAGTTGTGTTTGGGAGAAAGGAGCTGAGGAGGATGGCTGGGTGCAGTTGATAAAAGAAAACCTGGTGCAAGAGGTGATCCGCATAGGGGACATTGCATGCTTTATCGGCCACTCTGAATATAGGACAGTTGATGAAATATGTTTGGTGGAAGAAGGGTCTTGTATCATGGTATTTCCATCAAGAAACCTTACCACTGAAATGATCAATTTTACTGCAAATGCAGATTGGACAAATTTGACAATGAAGCTTTTTACCTTGGAACTTCAGTCAGAGACACATCCAGTCCTACGAACACTGTCGCTGGTACTCATGTTCATTCAAGTATTAACGACAATTATAATAATATACTTTTGTGTGGCAATGAAACTTGCAAGGAGGATATATAATAATGTGTCTTTTTCCTCTTCTTTCTCTCTCTCATACATTCTTCAATAAAGTTTTACATTGCACATACATAAACATTTATCACACACTCTCACCTAAATTCTATAAATTCTGTTTTTGTGTAATATGTGGATTGACAGCCATAGGAAAGTACAGGAGAACTTATGTCGCTGAGGGAACTATTCCGGAGGGACGGTGGGTTGAATTTCTCCTGTATATCAGGTTTTTGCTCCCACTAGGTTCTCCTGTACTAGAGGGATAACTAGAAAACTGAGCAACATAGAAGAAGAAAAAGTGAGGGAATGTGGTAACTTGTCTTCCTTGAATGGTAATTTAAACAGGCCTTTGTAGGAGGGCTGAGAATCTTTACTTCCCTCCCACAATTGCTAAAGGAAGTCATGGACAGGATGTGATGTAAATTACATCATCTCAACTAAGGATATATCCAGGCAGGAAACTGGTGCTTTTTCCTGTTTTCTTCCTTGATGGTGAGGGTGAGGAGGTGATTTCAATGGTCTGACCGTGGGTAAGATCAAGCGTTTGGGGAAGGGAATTACTATATATATATATAGGTAGATAGATTTAAAAGGGGGTGTTGCTCCGTGGGTCTGGGCTGTTGTGTTTGTAATACATTTATAGTATTGTGTTATCTGCCTTTTAATAAATACCTTTTAATGTAGACGAACCTTGTGTAATATTAATTTGGTGATACACCACACCTCCGTCTACTGTATTTGCCTCCATGGCTGCGTGCTGCGCCTCGTCATGAATTGAAGAGGACTAAGTGACAGGACTGCAGCGCGCGCACGTGACTCCGCGCAAGGAAACACAGGCAGATTCCCTCATCCCTCCTTAACGGAGACTGCAGGAGTTTGTTCACGGCCAGAACATCCAAAAGTGAGACACGCAGACAGGTTTCTTTTGCTGTGAGCAATACCACTTACTGTATATAAAGCCTGTTTAAAATGCATACGGTATATAAACAATGGTTTCACCATATACAGGTAATAAAATTCTGTTTTTTTTCAACAATAACTGTGTACTGTAGTCTTCTTCATGGGTAAATAAGGCACCCCCCTGAAAATAAGCCCTAGAGCATATTTTGGCCTTCCAAAAAAAATAAGACAGTGTCTTACCATCGGGGAAACAGGGTACCTGATCTCCTGCCCCCAGAGCATGACCCCAACCACTATTGGAAACAACAGGGATTGCAACCGTTGGAGCGTTAATCTTCTTGCCCCAGCCAACTCAGCCAATTCGTCCCTGATCACCACCACTTTTGCCAGTGGCACTCCATCCTGAATGAGTCAATAGTGATACCCAAAAAATTGAGATGCGTCGTAGGACACTCCGTCTTGTTGTCTGCCAAAGGAACCCCAAATGATCATGCCACCAAAAAGTCGCCAGTATGTGCTCGCACACTTCCTGATTCTCCGGACCCACAAAAAGGAAACCGTCCAGGTAATGCGCGATACTTGCATATCCCGATTCCTGAACCGCTGCCCATTGTAAGAAAGTACCGAAAACCTTGAAGTATGCGCACTATATTGAGCAAGCCATGGGGAGACCCAGGTCAACATAATAATAGCCCCCCAGGCGACAACCCAGAAAACGATGGCTGCTCAGGTGCACCGGCAAAATAAGAAACGCAGACTCGATATCTACCTTAGACATCAGTACTCCTTTACCAACCCGTCTCACTTATCTTGTTGCTGAGTCAAAAGGTAGGTAGGACACTGAAGATATATCTTTGTCGATCCCGTCATTGACGGAGCTACCCTTCGGATAGGAAAGAAGATGGATGAGCCTGAACTTACAACCTCCTTCTTTGGAACCACCCCCAAAAGAAAGATCCGCAAATAAGGAATGGGGGGGCTCGAGGAAGGGGCCTGCCATCCTACCTAGCCGTACCTCCTTCTCTATCTTCTCCTCCACGGCCCCAGGGTATTTCGATAACTACTTCATGTTCGTAGGCTGCCAATCAAAGTCCTCATCAATATTTGACAGAATAATGAAAGCCGGTCGTCAATGGCTGGGCCACTTCCGCCTTCTCACGCAATTTACCATAGCATTCTAGCCACAGGCAGCATTGCATCCAGCATTACCGGCGTCTTGCCCTTTTGGAGCTCCACCGGCACCCCCATCCTTGGGCTTGCCACACCTAAGCGCAGAGTGTCCCCCCCCCCCCCCCACACACAGCTCAAGCAGGCATGTTTGAATCGACAATTGTGCACCCATCTGCACACCCCTTAGTTGAAGGAGAAGCATACTCACCTCGCCCCAGCAGCCACAGAGGCGAGAGATCTGGGCCTGCCACCCTCGTTCCGAAAGAGCCTCGCCGCTCGCATTGGAGTCATCTCATTAAGCCACTGCGCTACAGCCTTTTTGGTCCAAGCCATCTCAGGCCTAGCAGCTAGGCACTGCCGGAAACTCTTGTCATACCGGAGCCATGCCATACACCCGATACGCACACCTAATCTCCTTGAGGTAGACGAACAACGCGGAACATTGCCCGGGGAACCGGCGCTGCCCCCGCCTCCAGTCGTTACCATCCCCTCGGGTCGTGCCCACCTCATGCATCTCTCCCTGACGCGAGGAGGGAATCAATGAGAATATGTCCACAAATTCCAACTTTCATATATTTTCTTTGACAACCACAGCGATGTGTGCTCCCAGGTTATCCAAACTACAAACAACTGTGGACCTAACCCCCTCTTGGCACATATTACCCATAAGAACAGGCCCACCGGGAGGCGAAGCAATGACCGGAGAAACGCTACATCCCAAAGATTGCTGCTGAGAGAGCTCTAAACCCAGACCATGACCGCCACCCCACGCCTTAGCTGCCAAGCCTGCAACCCATTCCCCTAGCCCCTTCTTGCTGATCTGAACGTTATGTGACTCCAGGAATTGCTGAAGGCCTGACAAAAAACTGTGTGTTTGTGAGGCGTTGGTGCAGACGCCTGGTGCCAACTTCTCACCTGAAACCCCACCACTCGGGTTGGGCTGCGGTCCAACATCTCTGCAGCCACCCTTGCGACTAGCTCTCCTGCTTCTTCCGTGGCCTCCGCAGGACTCTCTGTCTGAACCGGAATCCCTTCTGCAGTGTCATCTTGAAGTGCAGCTAATGGAGCGCAACCTGGCACGTGAAGACCTGTTGGAGCAACAAAAACCATAAGGCGGCTGTCTATAACCGTGCTGGCATGCAACCCGGTCACCCCCAGAGGATTTGCTGCTGCTGGCTCTAAAGTCTGAAGGACTGCTGTGATGGCTCAAGGACCTGGCCTTGACCTAGTCCCTGCTATCCCAGCCAATCCTGCTTGGTGGGCCTATCAGTTTGCTGGTATTTGTCCCAGGGTCACATTCACCCGCCCTCCCAACTGCGCTATCAGCTGTCATAGTGGCAGGATGCATGTGAGTAGGCTGCTTACCCCCCCCCCCCCCATGGCGTCACGAAAGAGTACGGACTGTACCTGGACAGATCGCAATAGGCCCGGACTGGGCATGGCACCCTCTGTACTGAATCCCTAACCTCCTTGGCTGCAGTGGAGTTTGGTTCTCTCATCTCCCTCTCAATTGCATTCCTCTTTCTCCTCACTGAGCGAACACGGGAAGAGCCTTACTGTTTTTGCCTGTAGCTCTACCTTCTCTGAGGGATTTAGGGGAAAGTGGGCGAGCAAGTGTCTGAGCTCGACCCGAGGCCCTCGCTTTACTCTAGGAACCACCTGGTGTGGGCTGTGGGTCTAAACCCCCACCAATGGGCTGCAGAGTTTTTTTTCTGCCTGGACACCGAACACCAGCCCCCAGCTGGGCTGAGACTGGGCCCTCCTAGCTGGTTGCAGCTGCCTCCTCTCTCTGGCTGGCAACTTCGGTAGGTGGGTCAAACCTGCTGCCCTCAGGGGTAAGAGCCACCAATACTGGCCACTGGGGCTAAGGGCCGATTCCCAAGAGCTAGAGGGGAGGTGGCTATCCCCTATATCAAAATGACTACACCCCAAATGGCACTTTGTCCTACAACAATGGACTCACCCAGATTATATGCCCTGGAACTTCCTGTTTGGCTGAGCCAATGCTCTGTTGCAGACAAGAGGTGGCATTATGTTAAAGCAAGATTACTTTCATTGCTGGGACAAGCGCACCCCGGGGTAAAACCTTTTATCACCTCCACTTGGCTCAGATATCTGGGAGACACAAATGATACACTACACACAAGGGATTGGTATCAAATGATCTCAATTTATTGAATATTCATGGTCGCTTATAAAGGTACCTATGCCCATACCTTGCATTAACAGAGGTAAATGCTGAGTCATCTTTATGCAGGTTCAAGAAATACAGGTCATGACAGGTTTAGGTATGTGTACATAGATACCTGTTCTAGATTACATTAGTTATAACGAGAAATACAAGTCCTCCAGAAACTATTTATGGAGTATCAAAGGGTCTTGTTGATAAAACAAGGGGAATGGCTCTAGGCATCATTGTAATCAGAATTGTAGAAGGTACAAAAGGTCAAATCAAATATTAGTAGGATCACGAAGGCCAAATACAATATTAATAGGGATTAACATTTGTATTATACCTCAACAATCCCTTCTTTTGTTCTGAAAGAACAACAATACAAAAAAATGGTGTTGAGCAGAAATGTTGAAACTTATGGAGATGCAGGTGAATCTGTTCTAGATGGGTCACAGACATAAAATTGGTTCAGCATTATTTGGAAGCATAGCAATATACAGACCCTGAGGCTCAGCTGTGGGGGGTTTTAAACATCGTTTTAGAATACATGAGACAGTACATTGCAACAGGGAAATAATAACAAAGAAGGCAAATAGAACACTAAAAGCAAGGATTAAACCAAAGACTATCTTATGACCCAGAGAACCTATCCAGGATCCTAGTCCAAAGGACCAATCAAAATCTTCGAATAAACTAGATGATTGTTTACGCATACGTTGCTGAACTTCATCTAACTTGTGTAATGCAGCATCCACAACAGGGCTATTATCAATGATGGCAACACAACACTTAGACCCAACAACAGCACATGTACCCCCTTTAGAAGCTAACAAATAATCTAGGGCCATACGGTTCTGTAATACTACCGTTCTGACGTGTTCCATCTCCATATTGAGAGCACTAATAGCCTGTTGGGTATAGTTGAAGGCAGCATCCACTGCTTCAATGGTTCTTTTAAGTTGTTTAAACAATCTGGCCACACCTAATGGGGCAACAATACTGAGGATGTTTTTGGCAGCTGGAGGGTCCAGCAAACCCTCTGTAGAGAACCCATCACGTTTCATACGTATGTGGCCAAAGGGCAATGAATCATAGCGGGCCATAGATGGAAGTAACATGCCTAGAAAACATGGACCTGTATGGTCACATGGAATAATTTTCATGGCCCATTGTTCACAAAGCCAATACATGCCTATTGGTAGATGTAGAATAAGGGGGGCATCTGGGAGGACCAGAAAAAGAGACATATGTAGTACTCCTAATATAAGTTTTATTTGGACAACGACCCATCCCTTGAGTATTAACGCCAATGCCAGTGGCTTTTCGTAAAGCATCCAGTGTGGCATTGAACCATCGATATGCAATAGATAGATCAGAGGAAAAATCAGGCTTACAATACTGGGTCTGTGTAAAATTGTCTACAGCAGGAGGAAATAGCAAGCCATCCCATAGAATAGTGGTACCCAACTCATTAAATATTATAGAAATACGGTCCTTAGTCCATTCCTTTGGGATAGAGTTACCTTGAGCATTGATAAAAGTTATGAAACCATGGGTAACCTTTTGAGTTAGGCTGATAAACCTAGTTTTGGGGGTTTTAATAAAGGGTTCCTGGGTCCAGTTAAGAATAGCAGAATGTTTCACTAAGTCAGCAATACCAGACAAGTTAAAGGGGACTGGTGTCATAGGGAACCCTGCATTCACGCTATGAGGTGTGTTTGCACATATCCAACAATTCTGATTGGATGAATTGATCAGTTGTGTTAATTGATAAGTTTGATTGCAGGCTCTGAGGAATGAGTTGTCATAAGGTGGAGCATGCAAAGTTCTGAATAACAAATGATAAAAACATGAAAATATAGGAGAGCTATAGGAGAGGATGGAGTTTCTGCTGTAGGGGCCCATTTCAGATGACTGGCGTGGATCCAGGTGGGGATCTCTTCAGTGAGGACGGCGGTTCTGGTCACAGCGATGACAGTTGTTGGAGGTCCGTAAGGTGTATCCAGTGGTTTGTTCTGTATGATCCTTTTCACCAACACTTGATCTCCTGGCCTGAAAGGGTGCGTTGGTTCACCTGATGGAAGTGGAAGAGAGAGCTACATTACCGTAGATGTTATTCAATTTATTGATCAATTGCTGTACATATTCTTCCTGAATTATATCTATTGAGACCTTCCCCTGGGGGCTGGACTTACCACCACAGCTGGGTACAGGGAAAGGTCTTCCCATTAAAACCTCAAAGGGAGAGAGACCAGTAGTAGCATTGGGGGTCATACGAATTTCTGCTAAAATTGCTGGTAAATATCGTGGCCAATTTTTGAAAGTGCCATTAGTTCCCTTCCTTGGCTTATCCTTAATGGTTCTATTTGTCCTTTCTACCTGTCCAGAGGACTGAGGATGGTAGGGAATATGGAATTTCCAGTCAACACATAGTAATCTGGCAATTTCTTGAGTTACTTTGGTGGTAAAAGGTTTTCCGTTATCACTATTAATTTGTAGTGGACAACCAAATCGTGGTATAATCTCTGTACATCGGATCTTTGCGACAACCTTTGCATTTTCCCTTGCTGTTGGAAAAGCTTCAAACCATTTAGAAAATGTATCACAGATTACAAGGAGATACCTAAAAGGGCCACTAATTGGCATATGAGTAAAATCAATTTGTAGCTGTTGCATAGAACCTTCAGGGGGTGGTAGGTGCTCATGCTGAACTTGTAACCCTGTATTTGGATTGTTTTGAGCACATACTAAGCAAAGTGATAATTGCTTTTGTACTAATGTAGAAGCATCTTTTATCACAAATCTCTTGCTCATGTTATTGAGTGTGTTTCTTTTACTCAAGTGGCCAATACCATGAAAATGGGCAATAAAAATAGGGGCACTGGATTGTGGAATACCAACTCGTCCCTCCTTATCTGACCAGAGACCATAAGGATAGAGGGTCAGATGTTGCTGCTTTCAAAAGGAGAGATCAGCCTATCTTTAGACGCCGAAAAGGCATTTGATAGGATAGACTGGACTTTTATGTGGAAAACATTGGCGAAGTTTGGTCTGGGGGACGGCTTTTTGAAGGGCATTATGCCTTTGTACAGCGATCCCAGAGCATGTATTATATATCAGGGATTTGTGTCCAAACAATTTAATATTACTAGGGGAACTAGACAGGGCTGCCCACTCTCCCCCTTGCTCTTCGCCCTTAGTCTTGAACCATTGGCAGCGGCAGTTAGAAATTGTCCAAACATTAAAGGAGTGCAGATTGGCCCTAATGAGCATAAGCTCAACCTTTTTGCAGACGATATCATGCTGTCACTTACAGATCCAATACCAAGCCTGCCTAATTTATTCCAATTGCTCACAGACTTTGGCAGAGTGTCAGGGTTCAAAATCAACACTAACAAGAGCATAGCCCTCAACATTACACTACCCCAAACGGTGAAACAGAACCTAGAAAACAGCTTTTCCATAAAATGGGCACCCAAACAGATAACTTATTTGGGTATCCATATTCCGCGGTCTATAGCGTTGGTATACGAGGCAAATTTTCCTCCTGTCTTTAACAGAATCAAGGCAGATATCTCCAAGTGGTCCTTCCTTAACATCTCATGGTTGGGCAGAATAAATTCCATCAAGATGAATGTGATTCCCAAATTATTATACCTATTTAGGACAATCCCAACCCCGATCAGGTTACCCGACCTTAGAGTGTTGCAAAAAACACTTTTTAAGTTCGCATGGAATAACAAGAAACCAAGAATTAATAGAACCACAATGTGTGCGCCTAAACAGAAAGGGGGGCTAGCCTTCCCTGATCTAATCAAGTATTATAAGGCCACTAGATTAGCTCAAACCACGACCTGGTTTAAAAAAGAGGCCATACCGGTGTGGGCAGACATAGAGAGGCAACTTCTAGAAGACAAGCATTGGGTACTATCGCAGGTTTTATGGCTTAGCTTAGGTCGGGACCTACGAACAGGAGAGTTACCAATTTGTATTAGCCACTCTTTGAAATTATGGAAAGACCTGAACAGAAGGGTGGACCTCCTGAGCGTGGGTTCTGGCTTGATTCCACTATGGCAATCACACAAAGGTCAGCACCTCAATAAATTTACCCAGATGAAATGGTGGATAAAGAACAAAATAACAATTGTGGCAGATACCTGGGTGACCTCACAAAGCAACACATCGTCAATTATCACTGACATAATTCAGGTGCCACATAGAGAGTGGCTTAATCTGATGGCAATTAATGAGACACTAACACACTCTACGAAAATCAACAAATATCACACCAAATCTCCCTTTGAGAAATGCTGTATCAACAATCCCGGAGGTAAGGCCAATATAGCCATCATTTACAATCAGATGGTGTCTCTCACCAACAGGGTTAAACCACATTACCAAACTGCATGGGAGGCTGACTTGCAGGTAACTCTAGACGACAGCCAATGGAATAAGATCCTAAAACAAGCCAATACCTCTTCACTAAACGTGACACTAAAAGAAAACTCTTTTAAGACAATAATGAGGTGGTACCTTACACCAGCAAGACTCCATCTTCTGAACAAAACACACCCTGACACATGTTTTAGGGGCTGCACAGACACTGGTACACTGATTCACATGCTGTGGGAGTGTCCGAAAATAAGACCCATATGGACAGCAACATACGACCTATAAGAAACACTTTTGGGGACAACAGTAACACAAAAGCCTGAGGAAGCTTTGCTAGGCCTTCCAATTACGGGGCTATTCAAATCAGAACAATGTTTAACAACACAGATATTTTTGGCCACGAGATGCATCATAGCTAAACACTGGAAACTTACCTCCCCTACTCACATTGAAGTACTTCACAAAATCAGGTTCATTCGGGCTATGAGCTCACTTTCAGCTGAAATTGATGAAAGATACCGTCGATGGGCCTCCTGCTGGGACTTATGGACTCTACGAGGTCCACAATAAGGTTCGTGTGAACTACTTTTATGGGTTGACCTGATGTTTGATCTATGGTTTCACCTTACTGTACCTCCTAGACACATGTCTGCTTTGAGGAATGTATATATGTTCAAGACCTTGTGTGACTTTATATATATGTTTTACATGTTCATGTGTTATTCTAACCAAAAAAGAAAAACTTTGAAAGAAACTTTTTGATATATCTTGTTGATACTTGAGAGATTTGTTATATGATTTGCTGAACTTACGATGTTCTATTTGTTTATTCTTTCAATAAAAAAGTTAATTATAAAAAAAAAAAAAAAAGGAGAGATCAGCCTCTGTTGTGTACCGTTGGAGGGAGATGAGTGGAAAATCAGGGATAGAAGGAACATGGAGAAGAGCAAGTTGAGAGTAAAAAGTGGATAGGTAAAGAGGATGAAGAGGAGCATTTAAAGAAGCATTCTTAGCAGCTGAGTCAGCAAGAGTATTTCCCTGAGATACTAAGGAAGAGTCAGAAGAATGTCCTTTACATTTAACCACAGCAATAGTGATTGGTAGCTGAATAGCATCTAGCAGCTGGGAAACAAGGTCAGAGTGAGAAATCCCTTTACCATCAGCAGAAACAAAACCTCGTAATTGCCAAATGCGGCCAAAATCAAGGACAACCCCAAAAGCATATCTAAAGTCTGTGTATATAGTAACAGGACGGTCCTTAAAAATGCGACAAGCTTCAATGAGAGCAACGAGTTCTGCATCTTGGGCGGAAACAAAAGGCAAAGAATGAGCTGCAAGTACTGTATTAGGAAGTTGTACAACTGCAAAACCTGTGTGAAATTGGGCATCTGAGGGGCGGGAGCAAGAACCATCAACAAAAACAATGTCACCGTCAGGTAGTTGGGTAGGCTGAAGATCAGGTCGGGGAGATGTCTCAGTATGTATGTTGTCTATACAATCATGTGCTTCAGGTGGGAGTACAGGATCTGATCCTAATAGTAGTTTCCATAGAAGGTAGGCTGGGCCATGGTGGTCTGGGGCATATTTGATAACAAGGTTGGAAGTTGCAGTGAGGATAGTTTCATATCCAGATCTCCGCTGAGCAGTCATGTGCTGTGTGGTGGAATTTTGTAGGAGAGTGAGTACCTGGTGAGTGGTGTGAAGAATGAGTGCGTGTGAGAGTACTAGAGGTTGGGATGATTCTACCATCATTGCTGCAGCAGCAACGGCCTGCAAGCAAGCAGGCATGCCTCGAACCACAAGGGGCAAAACTTTAGATAAAAAGGCCACAGGCCTATAGCCAGAGCCATGTTCCTGCGCTAAGACTCCCGCCACCGTGTCCCCATCCTCCTTAACATAAATATGAAATGGTAACTGATCGTTTGGAAGACCTAATGCAGGTGCTTGACAAAGAGATGACTTGAGGTACTTGTATGCTTTGTCCATTTGAGCAGTCCATGACAGTAAATCAGGAGCTTGTTGCAAAGTTGCTATCCGCAGGATGTGATCATAAAAGGAACAGTCTGGAATCCGCTGGCGGCAATATGCAACAACAACCAGGAAGGAGAGCAGAGCATTCTTACTTTGGGGTTTTGGCAGACGTGTAAGGGCAGAAACACATTCTGGGGACAATAGTCTTTGTGCATGGGAGAGGAGGAATCCCAAATAGTGGACAGTTTGCTGACAGTACTGCATCTTGCCAGGGGAGACCTTATGTCCAGTAAGAGCAAGCTGTGAGAGAAGAGAGAGCGTATCTTCTTGGTAGGCTTCTAGATTTGTACTGCACAGGAGCAGGTCATCTACATACTGGAGGAGGACAGAGCCCGATGGGGGGGTCCAAGACTGCAAGGTGGCACGGACTGCAGCAGAATAGGCTGTGGGGGAATCACAAAAGCCTTGTGGGAGGCGTGTCCACGTAAACTGATGGCCCCGGAAATTGAAGGCAAACAAAGGTTGATTAATAGGGTCAACTGGAATACTAAAAAATGCGGAATTTAGGTCTAAACAAGTGAAATACGTGGCATTTGCTGGTATGGCAGTGATAATAGAGTTAACATCTGGAACAATGGGAGCCAAAGGCTCAACCAAAATATTAATGGCCCTAAGGTCCTGTGTAAGGCGCCAGGTCTGCCGACCTGGTTTGGGGACAGGATTGATGGGAGTATTGTAAGGGGAGGTTGTAGGAACAATGACTCCCTTTTCCAATAACTCCTAAATAATGGGCAAAATACCTTCCTCCTTGTCCCTAGATAATGGGTACTGTTTAATAAAGACTGGATAAACACCTGGGCGGAGTTTGGCTATGTAAGGTGTACAGGAAACAAATCCTGGGTCAGTTGGAGAATTCGACCACAGAGTGGAGGGTAAATGATGCAAAGAGGGTGGCAATTGGTCAAAAAGAGTAGACTGGGCAATAAAACAAGAAAGATTGTCCAGGGGAATGTATTTAGTCTGTGTACACAGTCCATCACCTACCAGCCAAGTAAACATCTTTTGTCTGTGATTAAGTAAATAAGCAGCAGTAGGAGTAAGCCACACACCTTGTATGATGTCAGGGGTACCATCTGTTAGTTGTTCAAAAGCGAAAAGCATGGTAAAGGGTTACGCAGAGAAGTGACAGAGACAGTTCCAGTGAGAGAGGGAGAAATAGCCCTGCATAAGGTGTCAGTAGAGGAAGCAGTGAGGTAAATAGAATGTGAGGTAGGTGCCTCCTCATAGACTGACAAAAAATTTAAGCGAGGTTCGTTAGGAGGGCGTAAGTGGTAAGGTGAGTCACCTAGGATACCTCCTTTATTGTCCACTAAGAGGTTAATCTGTAATTTAGAAATTAAGTCCCTATCCAAGAGATTTACGGGACACTTAGGGAGGATCAAAAATTTATGAATGAAACATTCCATGCAGTTATCCTCTTTAGGTAGTATCTTGATAGGTAAGGGAGGTGTAATGAGACATGGAATGGAGACCCCTCCAACACCAATTGAGGATTCGCCTGCGTCAAAAGTTTCCTCTTTATAAAAGTTAGCAGACATGGATGAGCGAGTTGCTCCAGTATCAACAAGAAAATCGTATACCTGCCCATTAATTGAAAGTGATAATAGTGGCAACTCATCCCATCGCCTAGATAACTGGGAAAGATAACAAGCGATAGGGTCTATCCTCTGGCATCCCTATGGGCGCTGGAAGCCCAAGGAAGATTGATTGTTAGGGCGGTCTCCACCCCATGCAATTGGGAACTGAATTGACTGATTTTGGCTATTCTGTGCCCCTTGAACACGCCGTGGAGACCTGCATTCCCTATGCCAGTGTCCTGTGTTACCACAATTAAAACATGTACCCTGCTGATTAGCTCTACCTCCTGAACTATGTCTATTGCCCTGGGGGTGTCTGTGCTCCCTGCGCTGAGCATTCTGGTTAATTATTATAGTGGTTTCTGTTATTATTAAAAGGTTCCCTCTGCCGGCCCCTAATATTAGAGTACATAACAGTAGAGGGGGTCTTAATTTTCTGAGGTGCTAAAAAGACTCCACCAGCATCTTTAACTTTGACTGCCTCTATCCATTCTTGTGCACTTTTTTATGCCAATCATCAATACATTGCCTTACAGTCTGTGACACATCCGGTCTTAGATTGGCCATGGCATGTTGCACAAAAAGTGCTCCCATGTCCATGGTCAGTCTACATTCCTCCAACCAACATCTCTTAAACCTGACTAAAAAAATCCGACACTTCTTCTCCCTCCTTATGCTTACACACCAGTGCAGGAGACACATCTTGCATTTGCCCATGCATAGCATTCAACATATTCTGTATTTCTTTCCACATTTCATCAACCTTTGTATGATCTTTCCATGGGTTATCATTAGTCTCAGGGGGAGTATCATAACTTCCACGTAAATACTTAATATTCTTCCAATTTATGTCAAAGCCTTTAGCACATCTATCCAATAAAAATGTATAGTCTGTTCCATTCAGACAAAGCCCTTTAGTACATCGTTTCAGATAAGCTACAGCAGCTGCAGGATTTTTTATAAGATTTGGGCATCCTTCAGCCAAGGCATTATACAACAGTACATCAGGAGGTTTATGAATTACCTGGGTGCCTACGGTCATAAAGGGCATGGCAAGGCTTGCTGTTGTACCTATATTTGCATTTTCAGATGATGCATTAGATGCTGTACCGGATATAGAGGCTGCTGCAGCCCTCTGGTTTCTAGTTTGAACGGGAGAATGGAAGTCCTCCGTTACCATATGAGATAATGAGTCCTGAGACTCAGGTGTAGGGGTGTTGGCATATGGCCATGGTTTTACAATGGTGGCAAGCTGTATCAATTCATCATCAGTGTCACTTTTAATCATATTCAAGGCATTAGTTTTATATGGATTAGGTTTTATCAATTTTGGCTATAAATGTGGAGTTTTTTTTATCTTCAAGTGGGGAGGATGGAATTAAAGGAGCAGATAAGTGGGAATACTTAAATGTGGGCATATTAGGGTTAGGAGGAATTTCCTCTGCAATCTTTATCGAAACATTGGCACATTCTTTCATGTAAGAAAAATCCCACTTTGGATCATGACCACACCAAAACCATGTTGGATCATCTAGCAGCATTCCCTTTAATAGCCAAATGCTAAATGAACTAAAGGACCCTTCCCTTGGAAAAGTGGCTGCCTGTGTTCCTAAACTTTCAGTCCAGCCGGCCACATTATCTACAAAAGGGTCACAATAATAATCTCCTGCCACTCTGGCAACATATTCTTTGGCTAGTTTCTCTCGGTTTATGACCTGGGAGTTTAGTTAATATTTCACCTTTTGCCCCATTTACCTTTAGCTTAGTTTTAAAGGGAATAATGGTCTTAGTAACTGTCCCCTTGGATACCTTTGGGCTCTCTCTTTTGGATTTAGAATTCCCCATATTTTACACAGTAAGCAGTATAAATGCAGATAAAACACTTAACGACAATTTATATTGTGCAGAAAAATAAGAGAAAAAAATAATAAAAAGAAAAAAATTAAATAATTTGATGTCATATATGAATTATTTAAGTTTTGGTTAAAAAAGTTTGGTTAGCATAAAAACCCTCCTTCTTTTCTGCTAATACAACACCTCAATAATATTTAAGACAAAACAAGAATTAAATCTAGATAAAATATCCAAAAATGGCCAACAGCATATGAACATAATATTCATCCAGAGGTGATCAGGTTCTGTAGCAATATTATACATAAAACAATTTATCAACTGTCAGTCAAAAATGGATATCCTATTTTAAAAAATATATATTTCATAATACTAAATACATAAACCAAACATAAAAAATTATATATTATATATTGATTGTAACCCAGCCTAATTGCCACAACAAAAACACAATATTTTTTTTTTAACCAAGAGGAGAGAATTTTGGAAGGTGATAAACCACCAAAGTAAAGGACTCAAACCTTTCACAGCAAAATAGGAAAGGACTTTAACCTTTCACAGAAAAAGGAAAGGACTTTAACCTTTCACAGCAAAATAGGAATGGACTTTAACCTTTCACAGAAAAAGGAAAGGACTTTAACCTTTCACAGAAAAAAAAATAAAAAACGCTGTCCCAATTTAAAGGAAGGGCCTCTAACCCTTCACAGAGAAAAATAAAACTGTCCCAATTTATGATACCCCTGCAGAAAAGGTGAGCATAAAAGAACAAAACAAAAAAGAATGTTTTTCTTTTCTTTTTACTCACCAATTCTGGAGGGACATCCAGACAAAGCCCCCATCTGTTAAAGCAAGATTACTTTCATTGCTGGGACAAGCGCACCCCAGGGTAAAACCTTTTATCATCTTCCTCATGCACTCTCCTCCTGGCTCAGATATCTGGGAGACACAAATGATACACTACACACAAGGGATTGGGATCAAATGATCTCAATTTATTGAATATTCAGGGTCGCTTATAAAGGTACCTATGCCCATACCTTGCATTAACAGAGGTAAATGCTGAGTCATCTTTATGCAGGTTCAAGAAATACAGGTCATGACAGGTTTAGGTATGTGTACATAGATACCTGTTTTAGATTACAATAGTTATAACGAGAAATACAAGTCCTCCAGAAACTATTTATGGAGTATCAATGGGTCTTGTTGATAAAACAAGGGGAATGGCTCTAGGCATCATTGTAATCAGGATTGTAGAAGGTACAAAAGGTCAAATCAAATATTAGTAGGATCATGAGGCCAAATAAAATAATAATAGGGATTAACATTTTTATTATACCTCAACACATTATAACACGTGGGGATAGTGAGGCCTGCACAACATCAAACAAATAAGAAAACTAGACCTACCATGACAGCCCACATCCCAGTGATGTGGAAGTACCTGGAAGTGGCTCACTCTGTGCAAGTGTAGGCACACACATCATAGGACTATCGTGCAGCTTACTCATTATATAGGCTCAGGATCCATAGGCCCAGGGGGTTCCTTCTTGAGCTACCCAGTGAGCCACCAGACTAGGAACCCCTCCTGACAGCTATACATATTTTGTATTAGCTTGCTCAGAAAATCAAGGGCTTTCGTTAACAAACTGCCATAGATAGAGTTCATATTAGTATAAAAATACTATTATCATATCTTCAAGGAAGCAAAGACTTAAATCATTGAATCTTAGGAATTGTCTAAATTTTTATCAAAAATAGCATAATTGATCAGATGAAAACTCACATGGGATCAGGCAAATTAACATAACTAAATATGGGGACAAGTCTGTTTTGTGGACAGTATTGGCACATGCCAGCGCTGTCAGTTTATGAAGATGCAGTGTAGCTTTATATTAATGATTCCCAAACATATTTGTATGTTCAGCCATTTTGGGACCTTCCAAGGCCAGATAAATATTTAGGAATATTTATCTTTTCAAAGAAAATAGGTAGCTGGGAATCCTTTGAACACAGTTTGGGAAACAATATTTTTATAGAACAGCATTAGCTATTATTATTACAAACTTAAACATGTTCCCAAAACGACACACTCTTGGCCCAGCAGGAAATGTACACACTGTATATCTGCACTTTATACACAGTGTTTGTACTATATGGGATAAAGGTGTTTTTTGTTTTTAAATGAAGCCTGGGAAGGAGTTTTATCATAAGGTATAGAAATGAAAATGTAAATATTTATGCCTTGCAGACTGTAGATAATATTGCACACTAAAATGATTAATAAGTGATTAGAGAATTAGCTGATTCATATGTTATTATGGTAGACTGGGAGGTCAAAATAGCTCTGTACATAACACAATCTGTGAAAATGTATGCATTGTGGAATCAGACATTCACAGATTACACGGCCGTAGCTGTTGTTCTCCATAGATTGATTACCCTGTTTTCAGTTGACTGTGAAAAAAACCTTGACATGCAGACTCTACAGTATATTTTCACAGCACCTATAGATCAGTCTTGGAAATGGAGACAGTAACAGTCAATAAAAAAGTGAAAAGTGTCCAGGACATTCTGTATGTTTTGGCTTCTCCATCAACAAGTTTATGCAAAAGTCCCTCCCCCCCCCATACCAACTCACTCAGTATATATATATATATATATATATATATATATATATATATATATATATATATTTCATATGGTCTTCTTAGGGAGGATTTAGGGAAGTTCTTTGGTGGTTCAATGGCAATAGCTCCCCTGCTGTCGAATTATCTATGTTCTCATGTGTGTGACGTCATTCGGCTTCTGAACCACCGATGAACTCCCCCAGATGCCACCTAAGAAGCTAACATAAGGTGCAGCTTAGGGTTACCATTACCTGTGCCCTTGTATAAATGTAAATAAGAACATTCTCGTCTGGGAAAGAGGGCACTGCAAGTTTCATTTAGAAATGGTGTCTGTCATTCACTTCTAATAGTGGCGAAGTGGATGGAACTCCATTATCCATGCGTGAGCCTAGCCATATCATCGTCAAAATAGATTCTGGGAGGTCTCAACACAGCATTTATGTTTATATTTCACCTCTACTTTGTTGTTATTTAAATCTGAATGTGATATTGCACGAATGAAAGTATATTATAGTTTAACAGCTACAGAAAAACAGATTCTATTTCCCCTCTTGTTTGCATTATGAGGCACTTTTTTCATATATTTAAAAACTAGGCTCTCTTTAACATATGCTTGCGTGTCTAAAATTTAGACTATCTTCTACATTTTTAATTAAAAAAAATATATATATATATTTTATTTTGTGATAACTTCCTACCCAGCAAATCAGGATCATATAGTGTCCATGTTCCATTACGTAATGTAAATAGTTGGTCAAAGGTGCACTGAATGATTATCTACATCTAATATCATAAGTAAGCAGACTATTCAAACATTCAAGCCCTTATTCTTCACATAATATTAAAAGTTCAGATTGCATTTAGAGTACATAAAAAGTAGACAGCCAGAATCAGTTCAGTGGTGGCTAAAACAGATCAGGTAACTCTGTGTATCTCAAACCACAATGATATGGAGATCCTTCACTCCCTTTCATATCTACAGTCAAACAAGACATGGGTTGCCCATTATCTACTTTTCCATTAGCTATATCCTGTGAGCCTTGGCCTTAACAATATATACCCATCCTAATATTTCTTAGGTTCATATTGGTACTATTCTGCAAAAATATTCCATTAGATGCAAGGATCGGTAGTGTCAGCAGTTATTTAAGACTAGCCACTTGCCTGTCAACAATGAGGGCATGATAGTGCTTTATAAATTGTGTCTCCCCACCCTCCCAACCCAGGTTCTCTTCACCCCCTCCCCTGAGTTTTTCCCCCCTTCTCCCTCCCCTGGTTTTCTCCCCCTCCCTCCCCTGGGTCTCTTTCCCCTCCCCCTCCCCTGGGTCTCTTCCCCCTCTCCTCCCTCCTCTAAGTCTCTTTCCCTGTCTCCCTCCCCTGGGTCTCTTCCCCCCTCTCCCTCACCTGGATCTCTTTCCCTCTCCTCCCTCCCCTGTTTCTCTTTCCCCTCCCCCTCCCCTGGGTCTCTTTCCCCCTCTCCCTCCCCTGGGTCTCTTTCCCCCTCTCCCTCCACTGGGCCCCCCCCTCTCCCTCCCCTGGGCCTCTTCTCCCCCTCTCCCTCCCCTGGGTCTCTTTCCCCCCTCATCCTCCCCTGGGTCTATTTCCCCTCTCCCTCCACTGGGTCTCTTCCCTCCTCTCCCTCCCCTGGGTCCCCCCCCTTCCCTCCACTGGGACTATTTTCCCTCTCCCTCCCCTGATTCCTTCCTCCCTTCCTCCCTCCCCTGGGTCTCCCCCCTCTCCTGGGTCTCTTTCCCCTCTCCCTCCCCTGTGTCTCTTTCCTCTCTCCCTCCCCTGGGTCTCTTTCCCCTCATCCTCCCCTGGGTCTATTTCCCCTTTCCCTCCACTGGGTCTCTTCCCTTCGCTCCCTCCCCTGGGTCTCTCCCCCCCCTTCCCTCCACTGGGTCTCTTTTCCCTCTCCCTCCCCTGTGTCCTTCCCCTCTCCCTCCCGCCCCTGGGTCTCCCCCCTCTCCTGGGTCTCTTTCCCCCTCCCGCTCCTGGTCTATTTCCTCTCTCCCTCCCCTAGGTCTCTTTCCCCTCATCCTCCCCTGGGTCTATTTCCCCTTTCCCTCCACTGGGTCTCTTCCCTTCTCTCCCTCCCCTGGGTCTCTCCCGCCCTTCCCTCCACTGGGGTCTCTTTTCCCTCTCCCTCCCCTGTGTACTTCCCCCTCCCTCCCTCCCCTGGGTCTCCCCCTTCTCCTGGGTCTCTTTCCCCTCTCCCTCCCCTGGTCTCTTTCCTCTCTCCCTCCCCTGGTCTCTTTCCACTCTCCCTCCCCTGGGTCTCTTTCACCTCATCCTCCCCTGGGTCTATTACCCCTCTCCCTCCACTGGGTCTCTTCTCTCCTCTCACTCCCCTCGGTCTCTCACCCTCCACTGAGTCTCTTTTTCCTCTCCCTCCCCTGGGTCCTTCCCCCACCCTCCCTCCCTCCCCTTGGTTTCCCCCCTCTCCTAGGTCTCTTCCCCCTCTCCCTCCCCTGGGTCTCTTTCCCCCCTCCCTCCCCCTCACCTGCATCTCTTTCCCTCCCCTCCCTCCCATGGTTCTCTTTCCCCTCCCCTCCCCTGGGTCTCTTTCCTCTCTCCCTCCCCTCATTCTCTTTCCCCTTCCCTCCACTGGGTCTCTTTTCCCTTTCCATCCCCTATGTCCTTCCCCCCTCCCTCCCTCCCCTGGGTCTCCCCCCTCCCCTGGGTCTATTTTCCCTCTTCCTCCACTGGGTCTATTTCCCCTCTCCCTCCACTGGGTCTATTCCCTCCTCTCCCTCACCTGGGTCTCCCCCCCTTCCCTCCACTGGGTCTCTTTTCCCTCTCCCTCCTCTGGGTCCCCCCCCTTGGTCCCCCCCTCCCCTGGTCTCTTCCCTCTCTCTCTCCCCTGGGTCTATTTCCCCTCTCCCTCCACTGGGTCTATTTCCCTTTCTCCCTCCTCTGGGTCTCACCCCCTTCCCTCCACTGGGTCTCTTTTCCCTCTCCCTCCTCTGGGTCCCCCCCTTGGTCCCCCCCCTCTCCTGGGTCTCATTCCCCTCTTCCTCCCCTGGTATTTTTCCTCTCTCCCTCCCCTGGTCTCTTTCCTCTCTCCCTCCCCTGGGTCTCTTTCCCGTCATCCTCCCCTGGGTCTATTTCCCCTCATCCTCCCCTGGGTCTATTTCCCCTCTCACTCCACTGGGTCTCTTCTCTCCTTTCCATCCCCTGGGTCTCTCACCCCCCCCCCCCTTCCGTCCACTGAGTCTCTTTTCCCTCTCCCTCCCCTGGGTTCTTCCCCTTGGTCACCCCCTCTCCTGGGTCTCTTTCCCCTCTCCCTCCCCTGGTCTCTTTCCTCTCTCTCTCCCCTGGGTCTCTTCCCCCTCATCCTCCCCTGGGTCTATTTCCCCTCTCCCTCCACTGGGTCTCTTCTCTCCTCTCCCTCCCCTGGGTCTCTCACCCCCTTCCCTCCACTGAGTCTCTTTTCCCTCTCCCTCCCCTGGGTCCTTCCCCCCACCCTCCCCCCTCTCCTAGGTCTATTTCCCCCTCTCCCTCCCCTGGGTCTCTAAAAACACCTCCCCCCCCCTCACCTGCATCTCTTTCCCCCCTCTTCCTCCCATGGGTCTCTCCCCCCTCTCCCTCACCTGCGTCTCTTCCCCCCTCCCTCCCCTGGGTCTCTTTCCCCTCCCTCCCATGGGTCTCTTAATGGGTCTCTTCCTCTCCCTTTTCCTCCCCTGGCTCTCTTACCCCTCTCTCCCTTCCCGTGTCCTCGCGGCTCCCCCTGCCCCAGGCGTTGCGAGGCCCGCACGGCTCCCCCTGTCCCAGCTCCCCTTGCCCCTGCCCCAGCAAGAGGAGCGGGTGCAGTGGGAGCTGTGCGGGCCTCGCAGGGCCTGGGGCAGGGGGAGCTGGTGCGGGGGGTCTGGGGAAGGGGGAGCCAGTGCAGGGGGTCTGGGGCAGTGGGGAGCCATGCGTGCCAACCGCCAGTTGACGTCCCTTCGGCGCTCCCCTGGGTCCCTCCGGCGCTCATTGCAGCTAGTTCCCGCCGGCCTCCACCCCTGCAACTGCTTCTCTTGCTTTCCGAGGGCCGCAGTTGCGGACGACAACTCGCAGTACAACAACTATATTAGTGATGGCTGTTTCACTTGATTTAGGAAACAAACGTCAAATATATAAGTAAGATCGTGGAGGCCATTATCAAGATCCTATAGAATTTCTCTTGCAATAGGGCACAATTAGATTTATAGGACAAGTTCCACCTAAAGTAGGCCTCATTTATATTAAAAATCATTCTTAGAGAAAATTAACTAATCTGTGTAAAGGTTATGAACTTTGCCTAGTTTGCAGTTACTTCTCTGTGTTAGTAGAGAGTCAAATCTGCAATTTTAAGTTTGATTTTGGTTATTAACACTTAGCATGCTGAGTTCTAAGCTTTGACACAAGTTTCTTTGCACTTAAGCAGCTCACTTCACATAATATACATGTACATACACATATTGTAGCGATAAAAACAAACTGCTATAACTTGTATACAAATAATTTAACTTTTAAAGTAAACTCCTTCATATAAGAGAAACTTTAATAATCTGATCATCTACTTGAAACCTAAAACAGGTGTAAGTGTCAACTGAAAACTATCTGCTTGAAGATCTCCTCTAGCCATACTTAATTCATAAATACTTACCGTAGTTAAAAATCATGTTAAGACTACTTTTTTTAATGAAAAATGAGTGGTCTATTACAGTAATTATAGTAATGTGAGACAGGGTGGGAAGGTTTCTCTTCCTCAGTACTGGCATGGACCCCTGTGAATCTTTGGATTGCAACAATGTTTTTAAATATAAAATAAAATCAGAAAACCAAGATTACAGGTTATAAATCATATTTAAGTTTTTTAATTCATTAGGCAAAAAAAGAAAACCGTTGTAAAATATGAAACATTGTACGTTAAATGCATGATAACTAGTAGCTTGATAGTTTGTAACTACTATGGCCCTGTGAGAGATGCAGACTTTTGATATAATTTCCATTCAATATTTAATCTAAAATAAGTTATATTTTTGGAAAAAAACTTACATTTGTGAAGTTTGTGACAACTAACCACTTATTCGTTATGTAAGCCGTGAGCATAAAGCATTTTAGAGAAAATCTTAATTTCTGAAGGTACTGGTTACGTATAGAAATTTTCCATTTTGTCTGACTCAAACACTTCCTGATAGCTTGGGGCCTGAGGGTATATTTTTATCTACTGAACAGTGGAGGAAGAGATGGAGAATGAGGGAGAGGAGTGGGATATTTGTTACATGAATGTTTTGGTATTTGACACCTCCCCCCTCAGTGGCAGAGCTAGAGAAAGGAGGGCACTTTCCCCACCAAATCACTCAGTGCTCCTCTCCCAGACCGCTTTCCATAAATCCCCCCCCCCCCCCCCGAAGACCCTTTTGCATAACGGCAAACCTTCCCAATATCCTTACCCATTGCTGCTCCACTCCCAATACACCTTTCCAATATACAGCACCCAACCCTCTTAGCATTCATCTTCACCCAGTCCATGTCAGCAGCCATTCGCTCTCAGCATCCATCCCGCACAGCACCCGACCCCTCTTAGCACCCACCTCACATTGCACCCATCCCTATCTCCTTTCTATCTCCCTCACAGAATCCATTCCCCTGTACTTTGCTGTCGTCCAGCCCCTGCTCTCTGCCCTCTCCCCAGCATGCTCAACTGCTGCACACTACCACCTCTTTGAGCTTCAGTAGAAATGTTCTTTATTAAACAGACACACACCAATTTCAGGCTAGGCATGGTGTGCAGCCAAGGAGGCACAAGGGGGCACAGGGTGGGCCAAGAGAACTGTGGTGGGATGGCCCAGGTTGGGCTTACACTACAGAAAAAAAATGTAATGCAAAAAAAAAAAATGTAAACAAAAATTACACAGCACTGCCGCCTCCCAGAAGAGGGCCATGGTGCACTGCACCACCTGCACCACTGGTAGATTCACCCCTGTACCCCCTCCATATGCTCAGAAATAAGCAACATGCAACAGTAATTACTGTCCTGTAAGTCCTGTCCTGCAGAAATGTAAATGTTCCTCTCATTCACACAGCCGTCATCAAAGTATCATGGATGCCTCAAGGGACCAATGCAGACAATACTTTTTTTCTAATTAAAACTAGCTTTATGCTGGTCTTTACTCTGTCTTTTTAATATGTTTTTCTACAATTCTTCTGCATGAGCCTAAAAATTTGCCCAACAGCCTCCACTCAAATTCCTGACTGAAAAAAGTATTTATTGAGAAAGCTGATAATGGGTCCATATTTACTAATTAAACAAACATTGATTTAGAGATGGCGGTTTCTTGGAAAATTAAACCATACTAGGTTATTTGTTATTCGACCTAGAGTATTTGCTTTTATTGAGACGCTTCTTTAATTAAATATATCCTTTACACAAGTGCTTATTCTCCCTTATCTTTCTTACAGAATGTACTAAGGATTTCAAAAGCTATGACTCTGTTTCTCTTCTAACTATTTGACTCCTGTATCATTGAAATTTTTTCTAAAAAATATCCGTCTGCTTTTATTAAGATATGCGAAGAAATTAATGTACACATACGCATAATGCACACATTTCAGAACCTATGAGTACATTTTTACCAGGGAATATATATATATATATATATATATATATATATATATACACACACCGTATATACTCGAGTATAAGCCGACCCGAGTATAAGCCGAGGCTCCTATTTTACCACAAAATACTGGGTAAAATGAGTGACTATAAGCCGAGGGTGGGAAATGTGCTGCCCCCTGTGTCCCCCCTCTCTCTCCCGTGTCTCTTCTCCCTCTCCCTTCCCTGTGTCTCTTCCCCCCTCTCCCTTCCCTGTGTCTCTTCCCCCTCCCTTATCACCCTCCTCAACCCCACTCCTCATCCTCATCCTCCCTTCTCAACCCCACTCCTCATCCTCAACCTCCCTTCTCAAACCCCTCATCCTCAACCCCCTCCTCAACCCCCCCTCCTCATCCTCAATCTCCCTCCTCATCCTCCCTCCTCATCCTCATCCTCCCTCCTCATCCTCAACCCCCTCCTCAACCACCTCCTCATCCTCAACCTCCCTCCTCATCCTCAACCCCCTCCTCAACCTCCCTCCTCATCCTCAACCTCCCTCCTCATCCTGCCTCCTCAACCCCCCCATCCTCAACCCCCCTCCTCAACCTCCCTCCTCATCCTCAACCTCCCTCCTCATCCTCAACCCCCTCCTCATCCTCAACCGCCTCCTCAACCACCCCATCCTCAACCCCCCTCCTCAACCCCCCCATCCTCATCCTCAACCCCCTCCTCAACCTCCCTCCTCAACCCCCCTCCTAAACCTCCCCCTCAACCCCCCTCCTCAACCTCCCTCCTCAACCCCCCTCCTCAACCCCCCTCCTCATTCTAAACCCCCTAAATACCTCCCCCTCTCTCCTCACTTACCTGCTTCTGCTCCGGCCTAATGACGTGGCGCCCATGTGACGTCACATGCGCGCCGGGTCAAGAAGGAGAGGAGGCCGAAGCAGAAGCAGGTAAGTGAGGGTAAAGGGAAAGGGGGAGGTATTTAGGGGGGTTTAGAATGAGGAGGGGGGTTCTCAACCCCACTCCTCATCCTCAACCTCCCTTCTCAAACCCCTCATCCTCAACCCCCTCCTCAACCCCCCTCCTCATCCTCAATCTCCCTCCTCATCCTCCCTCCTCATCCTCCCTCCTCATCCTCAACCCCCTCCTCAACCCCCTCCTCATCCTCAACCTCCCTCCTCATCCTCAACCCCCTCCTCAACCTCCCTCCTCATCCTCAACCTCCCTCGTCATCCTGCCTCCTCAACCCCCCCATCCTCAACCCCCCTCCTTAACCTCCCTCCTCATCCTCAACCTCCCTCCTCATCCTCAACCCCCTCCTCATCCTCAACCGCCTCCCCCAACCACCCCATCCTCAACCCCCCTCCTCAACCCCCCCATCCTCATCCTCAACCCCCTCCTCAACCTCCCTCCTCAACCCCCCTCCTCAACCTCCCCCTCAACCCCGCTCCTCAACCTCCCTCCTCAACCCCCCTCCTCAACCCCCTTCCTCATTCTAAACCCCCCTAAATACCTCCCCCTCTCTCCTCACTTACCTGCTTCTGCTCCGGCCTAATGACGTGGGGCCCATGTGACGTCACATGCGCCCCGGGTCAAGAAGGAGAGGAGGCCGAAGCAGAAGCAGGTAAGTGAGGGTAAAGGGAGAGGGGGAGGTATTTAGGGGGGTTTAGAATGAGGAGGGGGGTTTAGAATGAGGAGGAGGGGTTGAGGATGAGGAGGGGGAGGGAAAGAGACACAGGGGGGTTAGAGAGACACGGGCGGTTAGAGAGACACGGGGGGTAGAGAGACACGGGGGGTTAGAGAGACACCCGGGGTTAGAGAGACACGGGGGGAGAGTGACTCGAGTATAAGCCGAGGGGGCCCTTTTTAGCCTTAAAAAAGGGCTGAAAAACTCGGCTTATACTCGAGTATATACGGTATATATATAGTTGAATAATCAGAGTATTGCAGTGAATAGTGATACCTTTTTTTATTGGACAAACGTATTCATAATAAAACGACAAGCTTTCGAGAGATAATGCCTCTCTTTATCAAGACAAAAAGCGATACATGATAAAGAGAGTCATTATCTCTCGAAAGCTTGTTGCTTTATTATGAATATGTTTGTCCAATAAAAAAAGGTATCACTATTCACTGCAATACTCTGATTATTCAACTGGATTACTGGACATTCACGGCTACCTCACTCTTCACACACACACATATATAATATATATATATATATATATATATATATATATATATATATAATATATATATATATATATATATATATATATATAATATATATATATATATATATATATATATATATATATATATACCGTGATTACTTAAAACTAATGCGCACCTTTTCCTTGAAAAATTGGGTCCCAAATTTGGAGTGCGCATTAGAATCGATGGCGCACTAGATTTGATGTTTTAACCCCCTTTTCAGGGTTAAAACATCAAATCTAGTGCGCCATTGATAACATTGCATTACCAGTAATAGCAAAAAGGAAAGCACAGACCAGGACATACCGTACCGTATACCTCTACACCACCATCTCTCGCTTCCTGGCTCTCTAGAGTAAGTGACTAAGGCTCTAAGATGGGCAGATGTGCAGAGAAGTGGCTCCTCAAAGGCTGGCATTAAGAATGCAGTGCACTTCTTGCAGAGACTGAGCCCCCACACACAGAGACCAGCACACAGAGAGCCCCACACACACTGGCACGCAGAGCCTGACACCCAGAGAGCCCCAGTACAGTGGCATGCAGAGCCTGGCACCCAGAGAGCCACAGCACACTGTCACACAGAGCCCAGCACCCAGAAAGCCCCAGCACAGTGCCATGCAGAGTCTGGCACCCAGAGAGCCCCAGCACAGTGGCATGCAGAGCCTGGCACCCAGAGAGCCCTCAGCACACTGTCACGCAAAGCCCAGCACGCAGAGAGCCCCAGCACAGTGGCATGCAGAGCCTTGCACCCAGAGAGCTCCAGTACAGTGGCATGCAGAGCCCAGAACCCAGAGAGCCCCAGCACACTGTCACGCAAAGCCCAGAACCCAGAGAGCTCCAGCACAGTGGCACGTAGAGCCTGGCACCCAGAGAGCCCCAGTACAGTGGCATGCAGAGCCTGGCACCCAGAGAGCCCCAGCACACTGTCACGCAGAGCCCAGCACCCAGAGAGCCCCAGCACAGTGGCATACAGAGCCCAGAACCCAGAGAGTCACAGCACAGTGGCACGTAGAGCCTGGCACCCAGAGAGCCCCAGCATAGTGGCACGTAGAGCCTGGCACCCAGAGAGCCCCAGCACAGTGGCATGCAGAGCCTGGCACCCAGAGAGCCCCAGCACGGTGGCATGCAGAGCCTGGCACCCAGAGAGCTCCAGCACAGTGGCACAATGTTTGGTACTTGTTGTACAAATGACAAATGCACATTATATTTGCCAGCAAAAACATTTTTTTGATTCATGGTTTCCAAATTTGGGGTGCGCATTAGATCCGATGGTCCTAATATTTCTTAGGTTCATATTGGTACTATTGTGAAAAAATATTCCATTAGGTGCAAGGATCGGTAGTGTCAGCAATTATTTAAGACTAGCCACTTTCCTGTCAACAATGACGGCATGATAGTGTTTTATATATTGTGTCTCCCACCCTCCCAACCCAGGTTCTCTTCACCCCCTCCCCTGAGTTTTTCCCCCCTTCTCCCTCCCCTGGTTTTCTCCCTCTCCCTCCCCTGGGTCTCTTTCCCCACCCGACTCCCCTGGGTCTCTTCTCCCCTCCTTCCTCCTCTAAGTCTCTTTCCCTGTCTCCCTCCCCTGTTTCTCTTTCCCCTCCCCCTCCCCTGGATCTCTTTCCCCCTCTCCCTCCCCTGGGTCTCTTTCCCCCTCTCCCTCCTCTGGGTCTCTTTCCCCCCTCTCCTTCCACTGGGTTCCCCCCTCCCTCCCTCCCCTAGGCCTCTTCACCCCCCTCCCTTCCCTGGGTCTCTTTCCCCTCCTCCTCCCCTGGGTCTCTTCCCCCCTCTCCCTCACCTGGATCTCTTTCCCTCCCCTCCCTCCCCTGTTTCTCTTTCCCCTCCCCCTCCCCTGAGTCTCTTTCACCCTCTCCCTCCCCTGGGTCTCTTTCCCCCTCTCCTTCCACTGGGTCCCCCCCTCTCCCTCCCCTGGGCCTCTTCTCCCCCTCTCCCTCCCCTGGGTCTCTTTCCCCCCTCATCCTCCCCTTGGTCTATTTCCCCTCTCCCTCCACTGGGTCTCTTCCCTCCTCTCCCTGCCCTGGGATTCCTCCCCCTTCCCTCCACTGGGGCTATTTTCCCTCTCCCTCCCCTGATTCCTTCCCCCCTACTTCCCTCCCCTGGGTCTCCCCCCCCTCTCCTGGGTCTCTTTTCCCTCTCCCTCCCCTGTGTCTCTTTCCTCTCTCCCTCCCCTGGGTCTCTTTCCCCTTATCCTCCCCTGGGTCTATTTCCCCTTTCCCTCCACTGTGTCTCTTCCCTTCTCTCCCTCCCCTGGGTCTCTCCCCACCTTCCCTCCACTGGGTCTCTTTTCCCTCTCCCTCCCCTGTGTCCTTCTCCCCTCCCTCCCTCCCCTGGGTCTCCCCCTCTCCTGAGTCTCTTTCCCCTCTCCCTCCCCTGGTCTCCTTCCTCTCTCCCTCCCCTGGGTCTCTTTCCCCTTATCCTCCCCTGGGTCTATTTCCCCTCTCCCTCCACTGGGTCTCCTCTCCTCTCCCTCCCCTGGGTCTCTCACTCCCCTTCCCTCCACTGAGTCTCTTTTCCCTCTCCCTCCCCTGGTTCCTTCCCCCCCTCTCCTAGGTCTCTTTCCCCCTCTCCCTCCCATGGGTCTCTTTCCCCCCTCCCTCACCTGTATCTCTTTCCCTCCCCTCCCTCCCATGGTTCTCTTTCCCCTCCCCTCCCCTGGGTCTCTTTCCCCTCTCCCTCCCCTGGGTCTCTTTCCTCTCTCCCTCCCCTCTGTCTCTTTCCCCTCATCCTCCCCTGGGTCTATTTCCCCTCTCCCTCCACTGGGTCTCCCCCTTCCCTCCACTGGGTCTATTTTCCCTCTCCCTCCCCTGGTTCCTTCCCCCCTCCCTCCCTCCCCTGGGTCTCCCCCCCCTCTCCTGGGTCTCTTTCCCCTCTCCCTCCCCTGGGTCTCTTTCCTCTCTCCCTCCCCTGGGTCTCTTTCCCCTCAGCCTCCCCTGGGTCTATTTTCCCTTTCCCTCCACTGGGTCTCTTCCCTCCTCTCCCTCGCCTGGGTCTCCCCCCCCTTCCCTCCACTGGGTCTCTTTTCCCTCTCCCTCCCCTGTGTCCTTCCCCCCTCCCTCCCTCCCCTGGGTCTCCCCCCTCTCCTGGGTCTCTTTCCCCTCTCCCCTCCGATCTCTTCCCTGTCTTCCTCCCCATGGGTCTATTTCCCCTCTCCCTCCACTGGGTCTATTTCCCCTCTCCCTCCACTGGGTCTATTCCCTTCTCTCCCTCCCCTGGGTCTCACCCCCTTCCCTCCACTGGGTCTCTTTTCCCTCTCCCTCCCTTGGGTCCCTCCCCTTGGTCTCTCCCCCCCTCTCCTGGGTCTTTTTCCCCTCTTCCTCCCCTGGTCTCTTTTCTCTCTCCCTCCCCTGGTCTCTTTCCTCTCTCCCTCCCCTGGGTCTCTTTCCCCTCATCCTCCCCTGGGTCTATTTCCCCTCTCCCTCCACTGGGTCTCTTCTCTCCTCTCCATCCCCTGGGTCTCTCATCCCCCCCTTCCCTCCACTGAGTCTCCTTTCCCTCTCCCTCCTCTGGGTCCTTCCCCTTGGTCACCCCCTCTCCTGGGTCTCTTTCCCCTCTCCATCCCCTGGGTTTCTTTCCTCTCTCCCTCCCCTGGGTCTCTTTCCCCTCATCCTCCCTTGGGTCTATTTCCCCTCTCCCTCCACTGGGTCTCTTCTCTCCTCTCCCTCCCCTGGGTCTCTCACCCCCTTCCCTCCACTGAGTCTCTTTTCCCTCTCCCTCCCCTGGGTCCTTCCCCCCACCCTCCCCCTCTCCTAGGTCTCTTTCCCCCTCTACCTCCCCTGGGTCTCTTTCCCACCTCCCTCCCCCTCACCTGCATCTCTTTACCCCCTCTTCCTCCCATGGGTCTCTCCCCCCTCTCCCTCACCAGCTTCTCTTCCCCCCTCCCTCCCCTGGGTCAAATATATAAGTAAGATCGTGGATTCCATTATCAAGATCCTATAGAATTTCTCTTGCAATAGGGCACAATTAGATTTATAGGACAAGTTCCACCTAAAGTAGGCCTCATTTATATTAAAAATCATTCTTAGAGAAAATTAACTAATCTGTGTAAAGGTTATGAATTCTGCCTAGTTTGCAGTTACTTCTCTGTGTTAGTAGAGAGTCAAACCTGCAATTTTAGGTTTGATTTTGGTTATTAACACTTAGCATGCTGAGTTCTAAGCTTTGACACAAGTTTCTTTGTACTTAAGCAGCTCACTTCACATAATATACATGTACATACACATATTGTAGCGATAAAAACAAACTGCTATAACTTGTATACAAATAATTTAACTTTTAAAGTAAACTCCTTCATATAAGAGAAACTTTAATAATCTGATCATCTACTTGAAACCTAAAACAGGTGTAAGTGTCAACTGAAAACTATCTGCTTGAAGATCTCCTCTGGCCACACTTAATTCATAAATACTT
The DNA here is from genome assembly GCA_027410445.1 of Discoglossus pictus. Lineage (NCBI taxonomy): Eukaryota > Metazoa > Chordata > Amphibia > Anura > Alytidae > Discoglossus > Discoglossus pictus. Next base: position 280,912,286 of record CM050163.1, read on the forward strand.
ACCGTAGTTAAAAATCATGTTAAGACTACTTTTTTTAATGAAAAATGAGTGGTCTATTACAGTAATTATAGTAATGTGAGACAGGGTGGGAAGGTTTCTCTTCCTCAGTACTGGCATGGACCCCTGTGAATCTTTGGATTGCAACAATGTTTTTAAATATAAAATCAAATCAGAAAACCCAGATAACAGGTTATAAATCATATTTAAGTTTTTTAATTCAAAAAAAAAAAAACCTTTGTAAAATATGAAACATCGTACGTTAAATGCATGATAACTAGAAGCTTGATAGTTTGTAACTACTATGGCCCTGTGAGAGATGCAGACTTTTGATATAATTTCCTCAAGAAAACAACGTCATTCAATATTTAATCTAAAATAAGTTAAAGGACCATTATATTTTTGGAAAAAAAACGTACATTTGTGAAGTTTGTGACAACTAACCACTTATTCGTTATGTAAGCCGTGAGCATAAAGCATTTTAGAGAAAATCTTAATTTCTGAAGGTACTGGTTACGTATAGAAATTTTCCATTTTGTCTGACTCAAACACTTCCTGATAGCTTGGGGCCTGAGGGTATATTTTTATCTACTGAACAGTGGAGGAAGAGATGGGGAATGAGGGAGAGGAGTGGGATATTTGTTACAGTAGGAGAGCTAGAGAAAGGACGGCACTGGTGAGAAAAAAAAGGTTTTGGCTTCCACACCAAATCACTCAGTGCTCCTCCTCCAGACCGCTTTCCATAAATCCCCCCCCCCCCCCCCCCGAAGACCCTTTTGCATAACGGCAAACCTTCCCAATATCCTTACCCATTGCTGCTCCACTCCCAATACACCTTTCCAATATACAGCACCCAACCCTCTTAGCATTCATCTTCACCCAGTCCATGTCAGCAGCCATTCGCTCTCAGCATCCATCCCGCACAGCACCCGACCCCTCTTAGCACCCACCTCACATTGCACCCATCCCTATCTCCTTTCTATCTCCCTCACAGAATCCATTCCCCTGTACTTTGCTGTCGTCCAGCCCCTGCTCTCTGCCCTCTCCCCAGCATGCTCAACTGCTGCACACTACCACCTCTTTGAGCTTCAGTAGAAATGTTCTTTATTAAACAGACACACACCAATTTCAGGCTAGGCATGGTGTGCAGCCAAGGAGGCACAAGGGGGCACAGGGTGGGCCAAGAGAACTGTGGTGGGATGGCCCAGGTTGGGCTTACACTACAGAAAAAAAATGTAATGCAAAAAAAAAAATGTAAACAAAAACTACACAGCACTGCCGCCTCCCAGAAGAGGGCCATGGTGCACTGCACCACCTGCACCACTGGTAGATTCACCCCTGTACCCCCTCCATATGCTCAGAAATAAGCAACATGCAACAGTAATTACTGTCCTGTAAGTCCTGTCCTGCAGAAATGTAAATGTTCCTCTCATTCACACAGCCTTCATCAAAGTATCATGGATGCCTCAAGGGACCAATGCAGACAATATTTTTTTTCTAATTAAAACTAGCTTTATGCTGGTCTTTACTCTGTCTTTTTAATATGTTTTTCTACAATTCTTCTGCATGAGCCTAAAAATTTGCCCAACAGCCTCCACTCAAATTGCTGACTGAAAAAAGTATTTATTGAGAAAGCTGATAATGGGTCCATATTTACTAATTAAACAAACATTGATTTAGAGTTGGCGGTTTCTTGGAAAATTAAACCATACTAGGTTATTTGTCATTCGACCTAGAGTATTTGCTTTTATTGAGACGCTTGTTTAATTAAATATATCCTTTACACAAGTGCTTATTCTCCCTTATCTTTCTTACAGAATGTACTAAGGATTTCAAAAGCTATGACTCTGTTTCTCTTCTAACTATTTGACTCCTGTATCATTGAAATTTTTTCTCAAAAATATCCGTCTGCTTTTATTAAGATATGCGAAGAAATTAATGTACACATACGCATAATGCACACATTTCAGAACCTATGAGTACATTTTTACCAGGGAATATATATATATATATATATATATATATATATATATATATATATATATATATATATATATACCGTATATACTCGAGTATAAGCCGACCGAGTATAAGCCGAGGCTCCTATTTTACCACAAAATACTGGGTAAAATGAGTGACTATAAGCCGAGGGTGGGAAATGTGCTGCCCCCTGTGTCCCCCCTCTCTCTCCCGTGTCTCTTCTCCCCTCTCCCTTCCCTGTGTCTCTTCCCCCCTCTCCCTTCCCTGTGTCTCTTCCCCCTCCCTTATCACCCTCCTCAACCCCACTCCTCATCCTCATCCTCCCTTCTCAACCCCACTCCTCATCCTCAACCTCCCTTCTCAAACCCCTCATCCTCAACCCCCTCCTCAACCCCCCTCCTCATCCTCAATCTCCCTCCTCATCCTCCCTCCTCATCCTCATCCTCCCTCCTCATCCTCAACCCCCTCCTCAACCACCTCCTCATCCTCAACCTCCCTCCTCATCCTCAACCCCCTCCTCAACCTCCCTCCTCATCCTCAACCTCCCTCCTCATCCTCCCTCCTCAACCCCCCCATCCTCAACCCCCCTCCTCAACCTCCCTCCTCATCCTCAACCTCCCACCTCATCCTCAACCCCCTCCTCATCCTCAACCGCCTCCTCAACCACCCCATCCTCAACCCCCCTCCTCAACCCCCCATCCTCATCCTCAACCCCCTCCTCAACCTCCCTCCTCAACCCCCCTCCTCAACCTAAACCCCTCAACCCCCCTCCTCAACCTCCCTCCTCAACCCCCCTCCTCATTCTAAACCCCCCTAAATACCTCCCCCTCTCTCCTCACTTACCTGCTTCTGCTCCGGCCTAATGACGTGGCGCCCATGTGACGTCACATGCGCGCCGGGTCAAGAAGGAGAGGAGGCCGAAGCAGAAGCAGGTAAGTGAGGGTAAAGGGAGAGGGGGAGGTATTTAGGGGGGTTTAGAATGAGGAGGGGGGTTCTCAACCCCACTCCTCATCCTCAACCTCCCTTCTCAAACCCCTCATCCTCAACCCCCTCCTCAACCCCCCTCCTCATCCTCAATCTCCCTCCTCATCCTCCCTCCTCATCCTCATCCTCCCTCCTCATCCTCAACCCCCTCCTCAACCCCCTCCTCATCCTCAACCTCCCTCCTCATCCTCAACCCCCTCCTAAACCTCCCTCCTCCTCCTCAACCTCCCTCGTCATCCTGCCTCCTCAACCCCCCCATCCTCAACCCCCCTCCTCAACCTCCCTCCTCATCCTCAACCTCCCTCTTCATCCTCAACCCCCTCCTCATCCTCAACCACCTCCTCAACCACCCCATCCTCAACCCCCCTCCTCAACCCCCCCATCCTCATCCTCAACCTCCTTCCTCAACCTCCCTCCTCAACCCCCCTCCTCAACCTCCCCCTCAACCCCCCTCCTCAACCTCCCTCCTCAACCCCCCTCCTCAACCCCCCTCCTCATTCTAAACCCCCCTAAATACCTCCCCCTCTCTCCTCACTTACCTGCTTCTGCTCCGGCCTAATGACGTGGCGCCCATGTGACGTCACATGCGCGCCGGGTCAAGAAGGAGAGGAGGCCGAAGCAGAAGCAGGTAAGTGAGGGTAAAGGGAGAGGGGGAGGTATTTAGGGGGGTTTAGAATGAGGAGGGGGGTTTAGAATGAGGAGGAGGGGTTGAGGATGAGGAGGGGGAGGGAAAGAGACACGGGGGGGTTAGAGAGACACGGGCGGTTAGAGAGACACGGGGGGTAGAGAGACACGGGGGGTTAGAGAGACACCCGGGGTTAGAGAGACACGGGGGGAGAGTGACTCGAGTAGAAGCCGAGGGGGCCCTTTTTAGCCTTAAAAAAGGGCTAAAAAACTCGGCTTATACTCGAGTATATACGGTATATATAGTTGAATAATCAGAGCATTGCAGTGAATAGTGATACCTTTTTTTATTGGACAAACGTATTCATAATAAAACGACAAGCTTTCGAGGGATAATGCCTCTCTTTATCAAGACAAAAAGCGATACATGATAAAGAGAGTCATTATCTCTCGAAAGCTTGTTGCTTTATTATGAATATGTTTGTCCAATAAAAAAAGGTATCACTATTCACTGCAATACTCTGATTATTCAACTGGATTACTGGACATTCACGGCTACCTCACTCTTCACACACACATATATAATATATATATATATATATATATATATATATATATATATATATATAATATATATATATATATATAATATATATATATATATAATATATATATATATCACATATTATAATTGTCTAACTGCGATTCGTCGTCACGCTTCAGACGAATCGCAGTTAGACAATTATAAAGTGCTGCGCATTGCGCAGAGCGCGGAGCGAGCCGCGCGAGCCGCGCATGCGCAGAGCGCGGCGCAAGCCGCGCTCTGCACCCGAGCCGCGCATGCGCAGAGCGCGGCGCAAGCCGCGCTCTGCGCCCGAGCCGCGCTTGCGCAGAGCGCGGCGCGAGCCGCGCATGCGCAGAGCGCGGCGCAAGCCGCGCTTGCGCGCAGCGCGGCCCAAGAGCAGGTAAAAGAGTGGGGAAGAGGGGGGACTAGAGGCACAGAGGGAGAGTGGGGAAGAGGGGAGGGAGAATGGGGAAGAGGGGGGGGAGAGTCACAGAGGGAGAGTGGGGAAGAGGGGGGGGAGAGTCACAGAGGGAGAGTGGGGAAGAGGGAGAGTGGGGAAGAGGGGGGGAGAGGCACGGCACAGAGGGAGAGTGGGGAAGAGACACAGAGGGAGGGGGGAGAGACACAGAGGGATAGGTGGGAAAGAGACACAGGGGAGGTAGAGGAGGGGGAAAAGACACACGGGAGGGAGAACATGGGGAAGATACACATGGGAGGGAAATGGGGGGGGGAGGGGAACAGACACAGGGGGAAGGGGGAAAGAGACACAGGCCAGGGGGGAACAGGCACAGAGGGAGAGGGGGGGAAGAGGCACAGAGGGAGAGGGGGGAAGAGACACAGGGGGGAGAGATACAGAGGGTGAGGGAGGAAGAGACACAGAGGGAAGGGGGGAAGAGGTACAGAGAGAGTGGGAAAGAGGCACAGAGGGGGGGAACAGAGGAAGGACACAGGGGGAAGGGGGAAAGAGACACAGGCCAGGGGGGAACAGGCACAGAGGGAGAGTGGGGAAGAGACACAGAGGGAGGGGGGAGAGACACAGAGGGATAGGTGGGAAAGAGACACAGGGGAGGTAGAGGAGGGGGAAAAGACACACGGGAGGGAGAACATGGGGAAGATACACATGGGAGGGAAATGGGGGGGGGGGGAGGGGAACAGACACAGGGGGAAGGGGGAAAGAGACACAGGCCAGGGGGGAACAGGCACAGAGGGAGAGGGGGGAAGAGGCACAGAGGGAGAGGGGGGAAGAGACACAGGGGGGAGAGATACAGAGGGTGAGGGAGGAAGAGACACAGAGGGAAGGGGGGAAGAGGTACAGAGAGAGTGGGAAAGAGGCACAGAGGGGGGGAACAGAGGAAGGGGTGAAGAGACACAGTGGCGAGACACACAGAGGGGGAAGAGGCACAGAGGGAGAGGGTGGAAGACACAGAGTGGGGAGAGACACAGAGGGTGAGGGGGAAGAGACAGGGAGGAAGAGGCACAGAAAGAGGAGGGGGAAGAGACACAGGGGAGTGAGAGGAGGGGGAAGAGACACAGGGGAGAGAGTGCAGGGGGGAAGATACACAAGGGAGGTAAATGGAGACACGAGGAAGGCCGTAACAGACACAGGGCTGAGGGGAAAAGAGACACAGGCCAGGGGGGAACAGACACAGGGGAGGGTTGGGGGAGACACAGGGGAGGGTTGGGGGAGACACAGGGGGGGGTGAGATGCATAGGAGGGAGAAGGGGGAAAGAGACACAGGGGAGGGGTTTAGAGACACGGGAGGGAGAGGGAGGTAAAAACACAGGGGGGCAGGAGATACAAAGGAGGTAGACGAGGTGGAAGGAGACACAAGGGAGGGAGAGGAGGGGGGAAATAAGACACGAGGGAGGAAGTAGACAGAGGGAGAGACTCGCAATGAGCTCCAAAGGGGCTCATTGCAAGGCCTGTGATGAGCGCCAAAGGCGCTCATCACAAGGCCAGTAAAGTAGAGGGGGAGAGGCTTACATTGTGTGGCAAACAGCATTGCCAGGCTTCAGTTTTTATTGCCGTCATTTTTGACGGGCAAGACGCTAGTATATATATATATATATATATACCGTGATTACTTAAAACTAATGCGCACCTTTTCCTTGAAAAATTGGGTCCCAAATTTGGAGTGCGCATTAGAATCGATGGCGCACTAGATTTGATGTTTTAACCCCCTTTTCATTGATAACATTGATAACATTGCATTACCAGTAATAGCAAAAAGGAAAGCACAGACCAGGACATATCGTACCGTATACCTCTACACCACCATCTCTCGCTTCCTGGCTCTCTAGAGTAAGTGACTAAGGCTCTAAGATGGGCAGATGTGCAGAGAAGTGGCTCCTCAAAGGCTGGCATTAAGAATGCAGTGCACTTCTTGCAGAGACTGAGCCCCCACACACAGAGACCAGCACACAGAGAGCCCCACACACTGGCACGCAGAGCCTGACACCCAGAGAGCCCCAGTACAGTGGCATGCAGAGCCTGGCACCCAGAGAGCCACAGCACACTGTCACACAGAGCCCAGCACCCAGAAAGCCCCAGCACAGTGCCATGCAGAGCCTGGCACCCAGAGAGCCCCAGCACAGTGGCATGCAGAGCCTGGCACCCAGAGAGCCCCCAGCACACTGTCACGCAAAGCCCAGCACGCAGAGAGCCCCAGCACAGTGGCATGCAGAGCCTTGCACCCAGAGAGCTCCAGTACAGGGGCATGCAGAGCCCAGAACCCAGAGAGCCCCAGCACACTGTCACGCAAAGCCCAGAACCCAGAGAGCCCCAGCACAGTGGCATGCAGAGCCTTGCACCCAGAGAGCTCCAGTACAGGGGCATGCAGAGCCCAGAACCCAGAGAGCCCCAGCACAGTGGCACGTAGAGCCTGGCACCCAGAGAGCCCCAGCACACTGTCACGCAGAGCCCAGCACCCAGAGAGCCCCAGCACAGTGGCATGCAGAGCCCAGAACCCAGAGAGTCACAGCACAGTGGCACGTAGAGCCTGGCACCCAGAGAGCCCCAGCATAGTGGCATGTAGAGCCTGGCACCCAGAGAGCCCCAGCACAGTGGCATGCAGAGCCTGGCACCCAGAGAGCCCCAGCACGGTGGCATGCAGAGCCTGGCACCCAGAGAGCTCCAGCACAGTGGCACAATGTTTGGTACTTCTTGTACAAATGACAAATGCACATTATATTCGCCAGCAAAAACATTTTTTTGATTCATGGTTTCCAAATTTGGGGTGCGCATTAGATCCGATGGTGCACTAGATTCGCGTAAATACGGTACATATATATATATATATATATATATATATATATATAATTTTTTTTATTACATTTCCTTCTACAAATCTTTGTAAATAAATAAGCCTGCAACCTCTCTCTTGTCCCAAGCCTTTTACAGAGGACCATATTACAGTATAACTACTACAAATAACAGTGTTGCTTTTAATGAATCATTCATAAACAATTTAGACATTCATGTTCTTCTCTTTATAACTCACACCTTTTGATTTCCATTCCGGCACAGTTTATTAAAAAGTATAAATCATGCAAAATAATAACAGAGTTTTTGTAAGGAAACATCTAGACCTGAGCTACACTACACTACTGTAGATGGCAGCTGCCCCTTTTAATGATAACAGGTTATAGTTGATCATTAATACTGATATCAGGAACAAGGTGAATGCACAAAGTGGTTAATAAGTTCCAGGAAAAGGAAGAACAAAATAATTAGCAGCAGAGAACTAGAAACTTGGAAACACAGTGGGATGTTACTGGACCCTGTGTACTACCATCCCATCTTTCATTCATCATAATACTCATACAGCCGTGTATCCTCATGGGTCCTGTACCAAAACCAATCTGATTCTGTCAAGGATAGTCCGCTACTTTTAACTGTAGTTACTATTAGTATCTGAAAGTTTGAATTCTCTTCTTGAAATGCAGCTGTGAGCACGTCCCCTTATAATAATAGGTCCTCTCTCCCGGAAGGTGAAGAGTTCAGCTTGTTCTTTTTTTTGTAAAATGAAGTAATCTACCATTGTATTGCTTGACCTATGCATGCATGGATTTGGGGTTGAGTCCAGATGTTGCTACGGCCAGAATATTACTAATTTCTATCAAGCTGTCTAGGAATAATCCATGTTGATGCTAATAAAAGCCAAGTATAAAATAACTAGGTTTGGGAACACAACATTTCTACAATAAAGCTAAATTGAGAGACTGCTGCTAATGATGCTAGTTTTTCCAAAACTCAGTTGTTATTCCTTCTCTGAATTCTACCCTTCAACTGTCATGGTTAACCGGAGGTATAGTTTTCATTTTGGTATTTTCAGTATCTGCCAGCTACATGAAAAAATATAAAGACCTCCATGACAAGTGACACCAATCTGCTGAATATATTACATATCTTGACAGCATAAGAAGGAAACCTAATTTCTGGACATAAATCATATGACCCTAGCTATGCATCACCCCATACTTACTAGATAATGATCCCATCCTGACTGCTGTCCCTGGGCTCTCTCACAAGCTCTCCAGCCAGCCAAGCATAGTGCTGCGGGTCTCCAGCGTCTGATGTCACTCGAAGGGACCAAATTTACTACCACTGCTCTAGTAGCAGTGCACCTGCATCACAGTCCTGTTACATAGATCAGTGGTTCTCAACCTTTTTGATCTGGAGACAAGTTCCCTTCCAATACTCAGTGTGCCCACTTTTCGGATCCAGAACATTTTGGCAACATTTTACTACATGAGATATACAAATTATTTATATTAAGTTTTGCACAGAACAGAGCAGAATACACCATAACTGCATATAAGTTCCTCAATAATCTAACTATATCTATGATGGTAGTGATATATTTAAAGCACTGTACTCCACTTATCCCTGCCATCCTCTTCTCCTTTGTAGGCCGTGACTTTTGAGTTTTACTAAAATATGTGGCAGTTCCAAAAAATTTTCAAAACAAATAATGAAAATAAAAATCTACATTCACATACTACTTACACTTACTACTGGCACACCCTCTGAGTCTGTGCAGCTTGTCTGTCACAGGAGAAAAAACACAACATGCACAATTATAGTCTCTGTTTTGCAGGAATATTTTTCAATGTTTGATGCAATAACAGCGGGTGGAGCGCTAGCCCACCCTTCACTCCAAATGATCCACACAGGACCACTTGATATTGCAGTTCTTATACTGCACAGAAAGTCCAAGCCATCAGTCTCTTCCCTGGGATATAATATAGAATATAATTCAGTACCTTTGCATTCAGTGCCTCTGTCAGTCTTGGCAGCTCCAAAATGGCATGACCCATGCATGATCCATTTAGGCTAAGGTGATAAATAAAGGACACAACAACTGAAATGGGAGAACAACGGGCCACAGCTTTATTATAAACAATTGTAAACAACAACACATAACTTTATTTACATGAACTACTGTAATCCTTTTCCCGGGGGAGGAGCCCGGCCACGGACAGTCACCTCACGCTTTGGGCCCTGCCCAAAGCCCCAATGCTTATATTAAGCACGCTCTGTGAGGTAGGGCCAACGCCCACTTAGGCCAGTGGGCCGGGCAACTCACCTCCCACCAAGCCATAAAATTATCAAAATACAAAATGTTTTGCCACTTCTCCAAAATAATTGAATACAAAAACTTAATTTTTTTTTTTTTATAAAAGTTAATAATTACATCTTACATTTTTACAAAAAACAAATTAACAGGTTGGGTGGGTGGGTAGGATTTCAGTCGGGAGACCGCGCTGCTGTGAAAACGGTTCGAACGCGGACGACCGACACGCCCCCGACGCAGCTGATTGGCTGAAAGGCCTCACAGGCTCTGCTGGGTCACCCAACACTACATGCTGACCCAGGAAGCCTGTGCAGCCTCCGCGTCATACATGACCCATGCATGATCCATTTAGGCTAAGGTGATAAATAAAGAACACGACGACTGAAATGGGAGAACAACGGGCCACAGCTTTATTATAAACAATTGTAAACAACAACACATAACTTTATTTACATGAACTACTGTAATCCTTTTACCGGGGGAGGAGCCCGGCCACGGACAGTCACCTCACGCTTTGGGCCCTGCCCATAGGCCCAATGCTTATATTAAGCACGCCCTGTGAGGTAGGGCCAACGCCCACTTAGGCCAGTGGGCCGGGCAACTTACCTCCAGCCACGGAGCACGCGAGGGACGCCTCCCGAGACTGCGATCCCCCCCTGCTGGACATCAAAGCCAAGGCCCGTAAAACGCTCTCCCTAAATTCTAACATCATTAGCTCCAGACCAATTTCCGTAAGGTGAACCTTGTCCTTTCCGAAAAAAATGAAACTCACGAGCTGCTGGTTGATCTTCTGTCTTGCTTTATCCAGACTGACCGGGTCGCGCGCGTTACGCCAAGATCTTCTTTTTATCATTTCAGACCAGATAAGAAACGTGCCTGGGAACTTCTTCATCCATTTTTCAACATCTCTTTTCATGACTTTCAGCATCCGTCTCATGGGTACCGTTCCCAGATCGTTCCCGCCGTCATGAATTAGTATAACGCTGGGCTTACTGTAACGCTGCACGTATGTGTCCAACAGCCCGACCAACTGCGCCCATCGCAGACCCCGAAGCAAGTCCGTAGCAGGAAAGCCCAGTTGTGTCTTTTCTTCAGTAACTGCAACTAACCTGTGGGCCCAGTACACATACAAATGGCCCACAATCCACAGTTGCTTCTGTTCTCCTGAAAGCAGAAAGCAACAACTATTACACCACTGCACTCGGCCTCACATAGGAACGAAAACGCTCTGATTCCCATCTACCGATGCGTTTTACTGCAGCGTGGGGCACACCCAGCCTGGCTGCCTCCGTGGCTGCCCCAATGCGGAAAGAATGTGTCCAGAATTCCGACTGCTCAAGCCCGAGCCGCTGCAGTGCACTTTTTAACACTTTCTTGAATTGATACCGTGATAGTGCCGTCCCATCGGCGTGTACCAGCAGCGAACACCGTCACTCCGGTCGCTGCGTAAGGTACTCCTCTATACAAGTATACGAGCAACACTCCGTGCCAACCCGATGCAGAACCACCTCTCTTCCTTTTCCCACTTGGTCGGTCTTGGACCTCCGTAACCAAATTAATACTGTGCCTTCCTTCAGGCAGGTATCTACCACTTGCAGTCCCCCCGAACCGTGTCTACTATTCGCGACTAACTCCCCTATTCTAAACGCTCCGAAGAACGCCAGGGAAAAAGCCGTTCGGAAAAGTAGAGATTCAAAGGGGTTTCTGCAAACCACCACCAACACCTGAGCCATTCTCAGTAACAAGGAAAAGGTAATCGGCCGCCTGTTATCCGGCCTGCTATCACCGTTAAACATTCCGCGCACCACCTTGCGCACTAGGAACTCTTTTGTAAGGTCCCTCTGCCCGGCAACTTTAATGAAGTGGTGTAGTTTCGCAATACCTGTAGTAGTGAGTGACATCCTTCTGCAGAATATCCTCCCCATGGGGATAATTCTACATGCGAAATTTAACTTCCCTAAGATAGATTGCAACCGTCGCAGGGACATCCTCCGCGCGCCTTGCAGCGCACTGAGCTCCGCTCGCATGTCCACCACCTTTTCCCAGGGAAGACTGCACTCCATTGTCGTGGAGTCGATCCGAATCCCCAGAAAAGTCAACTGATCCGTGGGGCCCTCCGTTTTGTTGTGGGCCAGTGGTACCCCGAAATCCTGACAGATTCCGGTGAAAACCTCCAGCATGAAAAGGCAAGCGTCGTTCCCAGCTGGACCGACAAACAGGAAATCATCTAGGTAGTGCGTAATGCTCCTGTACCCAGCTTCCAGGCTCGCAACCCATTGCAAGAATTTGCTGAATTCCATGGGTAGACATAGGTCGACGAAATAGCTGCCATCGACGAAACACCCTAGCAGCCGGTGGCTCGACGGGTGGGCCGGCAGCAACCTGAATGCTGCTTCGATGTCCACTTTCGCCATGAGCGCCCCGGTGCCCGCCCGCCTGACCAAGTCGACCGCCCGGTCAAACGATTCATAAGACACAGTAGCCTGGTCTTTTGATATACCATCGTTCACCGAACGGCCTCTGGGATAGGAAAGGTTTTGTATTAACCTAAATTTACCCTTCTCCTTCTTGGGGACAACCCCGAGCGGAGAAACAATCAAATCCTGAATAGGACGGGATGTAAATGGCGGCTCCTGTGGTGTGGGTGGGGCCCTTTCCACCACCGGCCCCGCTCCGAAAGGGCGGCGTGACTCTCATCGGTGTCATAATGTTCAACCAGTATGCCACCGCTTTGTCACTCCACGCCATGGTTGGCCTTGAGGCCAAGTATTGCCGGAATTCCTCATCGTACCGCCACCAAGCAGTGCCTCCATAGACTTTGTGGGCATTGCGAATTTCGTCTATGTAAACGAATAATCCCAAACTCTGTTCGGGGTGTCGTTCACATAGTACGCAGGCCCAGATGGAGAATGCTTGCAGCCATGTATCGAACATCCTAGGCACCCTACCAAAGGACTTCCGCCGATCATCTCCCTCCCTGAGGCCCCTCTCGGCCACTTCCAGTTGTCTAGACATGGGGAGAAGGGAGAACAATTCTACGAACTCCCTCCTCCAGATCTTTTCTTTAACCTCTTGGGTAAGATGCGCACCTAAGTTATCCAACGAGCACAAGACTATTGGTCTCATGGCTGCGTCGGTAACCCCTGCGTTGGTACTGCCAGCTACTGCAACAGGAACGCCTGCCGGCTCGGGTGCCCCGACGGTCCCTATTGCCTCGGCCGGAGCGGTACGCGCTGTCGCCACAATAGTGGATGGCTGGGGCCACGCACTCTTCGCTAGCCCGCCTATCCAAGATCCCATCTCTTGCTCACTGACTGTAATGTTGTGCGCAGCTAACAGGGTCCTTAGTGACCAAAAAAACCCGGCCTTTGTGTGCGGGGGTTCTCTATCTCCCTTTTCTGCTGCGCCACTCAACATTGTGCGCTCACCTGCTTCTGGAAGCCTCAGAGTGGAAACGGCCAACGGGGTATCCCTGCGTCTCTCCTGACGCAACGGGGACTCTGACCGTCTGGCCCTCCGCGGGCTCCTTCTCTCTGATCCGGTGCAGGCACAGCTGCACCGACAGGATCTCCTGCTTCTCGATCTGGATCTCCTTCGGACCTGTGGGTGCAAGAAGAACTGTCACTAGCTCTCCGTGACCTGCATGCCCGTGCCCATACCGTCCGCTCCTCCTCTGAGGAGTGGTCCTGGTCACCTATGCCTGCGCGGCTGGAGTAAGCTAGCGCCGCCTCCTCTGTCGCCCTCGGTTCCCTTGAGACTTCATTAGGTTTTGTAATGTCTGGCTGTTGGTCGGTCTTAGACCCCTTTTGCTGTGGCCTAACCGTCTCGCCCTCAGTCTCAATTCTGGTACGTGTTAGTGGGGTGTGTGTGAATAGTAGTGGACTGTACCTGCTTGTAGCCTTCCTAGCTCGAGTGGGGCGCACCGGCCTCGCCACTGCCGATGTTACTGGCACGTCATCGATTATGAACACGCTGTCCCTTCTCTCTCTCGTTGTCGCCATGTTCCGCTCACCATCTAATGGGCGTCCCTGTAAAGTACCAGAAGCACTGTTAGTACGGAAAATCCTAGGGACCGCCTGGTCGGCGCCAGGAGGGTCTGTAGGAGCTTTATTAGGGCTCCCGGCTTTTTACTTACCCCCTGCACCCCCTCTACGGGGTGGTAACGGGGTGTTTCTTGACCTTTGTTGCGGCCTAGGCCCTTTAGGCAAAATGACCGCTGATGGCCGGAGTTCTAGGCCCTCACCTTCCCGCCCGTGGACCTGGCGCTCACCTGTCTGAGGGGTATGGGGTCCTGGCCGCCCTGACCCGTAACCCCCTCCTCTCTCGTGGCTCTGCTCACTGATGGATGGGGGTCTGTTAGCCCTACAGTGGAGGGATGGGAATAAGTTTCCCTGGCACCGCCAGTATTGACCAGGCCACCAGCCACCGCAGGCTGATCCTGTTCAATGTGCTGCGGGCCCAGCGCAGAAGGCATGGGAGGTCCCAGCCTGTCCTGCACCCACCTGACCCCTTGGCTTAGGGCCCGGGTCCTAACTTCGGCCAGTAAAGCCTCTAAGCCTTCTGGATTTGTTTGTCTTTATTTCTTGCATTTCCTCCTAGGCAACTCTACCTGCAAATCCTGTGCTTGCAAATTATTTCTCTCACTATGACTTGTCTATTACAGTTCTATCTGTCTCTCTTACAGTTCCTCAAAGGCAACTGTCTGTGTCTACAGTTCCATAAACGCAACTGTCTGTGTCTCTTACAGTACCACAAAGGCAACTGTCTGTGTCTCTTACCGTTGCACAAAGGCAACTTTATGTATCCAGTACACTCTCAGTTTCTGTATTTCTTCTAGTTACACAGACTGTAATCAAAATGGCTGCCTTCACTGCTGCCTGTAACTCACTGTGCAAGACCAGCCTTGCACTTTTATGTTTTAAATACAACACACAGGTGTTTTTGCTTGTAGCTCTTAGGAGTTAATTCTATCACTCCTTAAAGCTCTCCAGCTTACCCTGACCTCTGGTGAGCACACTGTCACAATAAAAAAAAAAATATTACATATAATAGTTGTGAAACTACGAATTGTCGTCACGCTTTGCGAGCTCGCAAGAACTGCGTCCCTCGCAAAGCAAGGGACACAGTTTGGTCCGCAAATGCGGACCCTCGCAAAGCGAGGGGCCGCATTTGCGGATGTGGAGGCTCTAAGGCGCCTCACACGCGGTTACAAACACCCACACAAGCTGCACTTTACCAAAATACATCTAACACGCAATTACTACAGGGAGTGCAGAATTACTAGGCAAATGAGTATTTTGACCACATCATCCTCTTTATGCATGTTGTCTTACTCCAAGCTGTATAGGCTCGAAAGCCTACTACCAATTAAGCATATTAGGTCATGTGCATCTCTGTAATGAGAGGTGGTCTAATGACATCAACACCCTATATCAGGTGTGCATAATTATTAGGCAACTTCCTTTCCTTTGGCAAAATGGGTCAAAAGAAGGACTTGACAGGCTCAGAGAAGTCAAAAATAGTGAGATATCTTGCAGAGGGATGCAGCACTCTTAAAATTGCAACGCTTCTGAAGCGTGATCATCGAACAATCAAGCGTTTCATTCAAAATAGTCAACAGGGTCGCAAGAAGCGTGTGGAAAAACCAAGGCGCAAAATAACTGCCCATGAACTGAGAAAAGTCAAGCGTGCAGTTGCCACGATGCCACTTGCCACCAGTTTGGCCATATTTCAGAGCTGCAACATCACTGGAGTGCCCAAAAGCACAATGTGTGCAATACTCAGAGACATGGCCAAGGTAAGAAAGGCTGAAAGACGACCACAACTGAACAAGACACACAAGCTGAAACGTCAAGACTGGGCCAAGAAATATCTCAAGACTGATTTTTCTAAGGTTTTATGGACTGATGAAATGAGAGTGAGTCTTGATGGGCCAGATGGATGGGCCCGTGGCTGGATTGGTAAAGGGCAGAGAGCTCCAGTCCGACTCAGACGCCAGCAAGGTGGAGGTGGAGTACTGGTTTGGGCTGGTATCATCAAAGATGAGCTTGTGGGGCCTTTTCGGGTTGAGGATGGAGTCAAGCTCAACTCCCAGTCCTACTGCCAGTTCCTGGAAGACACCTTCTTCAAGCAGTGGTACAGGAAGAAGTCTGCATCCTTCAAGAAAAACATGATTTTCATGCAGGACAATGCTCCATCACACGCGTCCAAGTACTCCACAGCGTGGCTGGCAAGAAAGGGTATAAAAAGAAGAAAATCTAATGACATGGCCTCCTTGTTCACCTGATCTGAACCCCATTGAGAACCTGTGGTCCATCATCAAATGTGAGATTTACAAGGAGGGAAAACAGTACACCTCTCTGAACAGTGTCTGGGAGGATGTGGTTGCTGCTGCACGCAATGTTGATGGTGAACAGATCAAAACACTGACAGAATCCATGGATGGCAGGCTTTTGAGTGTCCTTGCAAAGAAAGGTGGCTATATTGGTCACTGATTTGTTTTTGTTTTTGTTTTTGAATGTCAGAAATGTATATTTGTGAATGTTGAGATGTTATATTGGTTTCACTGGTAAAAATAAATTATTGAAATGGGTATATATTTGTTTTTTGTTAAGTTGCCTAATAATTATGCACAGTAATAGTCACCTGCACACACAGATATCCCCCTAAAATAGCTAAAACTAAAAACAAACTAAAAACTACTTCCAAAAATATTCAGCTTTGATATTAATGAGTTTTTTGGGTTCATTGAGAACATGGTTGTTGTTCAATAATAAAATTAATCCTCAAAAATACAACTTGCCTAATAATTCTGCACTCCCTGTATATACGGACTTATACAAAAAAATACAAACTGCAGGACTTAGAAAAGAAAATGTACGGACTTAGCATAAAAAAATATGAGACGCCGGACACAAATAGAAACACAATAAAAATAAAAACACAATAAATATACACAAAAAATACCTAAAAAGCTTACCACAGCAAGGGGGGCACACCCAGGACCTCTGCAAGTGAAGTTACACCTCAATTTAAGTCCAAATTCCCGAGTTTAGACACACAAAAATCCCCTTAGCGAGAGAAAAAATGGCCGCCCAAAAAAACGAAAACGAGGCTCCACGACCCCGGACCACCAGACCACGTGCAACTTACCCAAGAAGGGATCCGAGATAAGCTTGGAAACCCGCATTAAGCCCACGGGATCCGAGATAAGCTCGGAAACCCGCATTAACCCCACATTAACCCTCGCAGTGGGGGTCCTCGATCGCAAAAATTCCGCCTTTCCGGTCCTTAAAGGACCGTAAAGGTCCCATCAACCCCTAAAAAACCCTGAATTCATGGGGGTCAATCCAGACCCCCATAAATCCTTAATTAACTTTGTCACTCATGGGGGTCAATACAGACCCCCATATGCACTTAATTAACCCTCTCACTCATGGGGGTCAATAAAGACACCCATAAACCCCTAATTAACCCTGTCTCTCATGGGGATCAATACAGACCCCCATAATAGATTAATTAAGCCTGTCACTCATGGGGGTCAATACAGAACCCCATTAGCACTTAATTAACCCCGTCACTCATAGGGGTCAATACAGACCCCCATAATCACTTAATTAACCCAGTCACGCATTGGGATCAATACAGACCCCCATAAGCACTTAATTAACCCAGTCACACATGGGGTCAATACAGACCCCCATAAGCACTTAATTAACCCCGTCAATCATGGGGGTCAATACAGACCCCCATAAGCACTTAATTAACCCTGTCACTCATGGGGGTCAATACAGACACCCATAAGGACTTAATTAACCCCATCACTCATGGGGGTCATTGCAGACACCCATAAACCCATAATTAACCCTGTCACTCATGGGGGTCAAAACAGACCCCCATTAGCACTTAATTAACCCCGTCACTCATGAGGGTCAATGCAGACTCCCATAATTAACCCTGTCACTCATGGGGGTCAATACAGACCCTCATAATACATTAATTAACTCTGTCACTCATGGGGTTCAATACAGACCCCATAAACCCTTAATTAACCCTGTCACTCATGGGAGTCAATACAGACCCCCATAAGCACTCCATTAACCCTGCCACTCATGAGGGTCAATACAGACACCCATAAACCCATAATTAACGCTGTCACTCCTGGGGGTCAATACAGACCCCCATAAGCCAATAAATAACCCTGTCACTCATGTGGGTCAATACAGACCCTCATACGCCTTTTTTTAACCCCATCAGTCCCATAAGGGTATATTATGACCCTTATGGGGCTGTTACAACCCTAACATTAACCACATAAGTGCCATGTCGGTCCTCAAGGACCATCATGACACTAAGTACAAACACTACACTGCACTATACCCCCCAAAAAAAACATTAAATCTAAACTAACCCCCCTCTACACTAACCTATTAACACCTACACTACCTACCTAAACTACCTACATGCCCCCTAATAATCCCCACACCACTCTAATTACAGAATTACAGGGGGGGGGAAAACTAAAGTCACAAAAAATAAAAAAATCTACATTACATAAAAAAAAATCATAACTTACAAAAAAAAAGGAACCTTACAGAAAATTTAAAAAAAACATTACAAGCACATTTTGACTTCTTTGCAAAAACACTCAAAATCTGTCAGATTGCGAGGGCATCTCCTGTGCACAGCCCTCTTCAGATCACCCCACAGATCTTCAATCAGATTCAGGTCTGGGCTCTGGCTGGGCCATTCCAAAACTTGAATCTTCTTCTGGTGAAGCCATTCCTTTGTTGATTTGGATGTATGCTTTGGGTCGTTATGCTGAAAGTTGAAGTTCCTCTTCATGTTCAGCTTTCTAGCAGAAGCCTGAAGGTTTTGTTCCAATGTTGACTGGTATTTGGAACTGTTCATAATTCCCTCTATCATAACTAAGGCCCCAGTTCCAGCTGAAGAAAAACAGCCCCAAAGCATGATGCTGCCACCACCATGCTTCACTGTTGGTATGGTGTTCTTTTGGTGATGTGCAGTGTTGTTTTTGCGCCAAACATATCTTTTTGGAATTATGTTCAACCTTGATTTCATCAGACCATAACACCTTTTCCCACATGCTTTTGGGAGACTTCAGATGTGTTTTTGCAAAATGTAGCCTGGCTTGGATGTTTTTCTTTGTAAGAAAAGGCTTTCGTCTTGCCACTCTACCCCATAGCCCAGACATATGAAGAATACGGGAGATTGTTGTCACATGTACCACACAGCCAGTACTTGCCAGATATTCCTGCAGCTCCTTTAATGAAGCTGTAGGCCTCTTGGTAGCCTCCCAGACCAGTTTTCTTCTTGTCTTTTCATCAATTTTGGAGGGAGCTCCAGTTCCTGGTAATGTCACTGTTTCTCCAAGTTTGCTATTTTGTGTTGATTTAGAAGAGAATATAGTTTTAGGCTTTTCTTTTCTTGTGTGGAGGATATTGAAGCATTGTCAGATACAGCATGGTCACCAGATTCTTTCTGAAGAGCTAAGGTTTCTTTCATCCGCCTTCATTCTGGATTCCAGATATTTGCACACTGTTTGGCACATGGGACGTGCAAATGCTTCTTTAGTGGTCATGTTGATGTTGATGTTTACTCAAAATGTGGAAAATAAGCAGTAACTGGATATTACATAGTAATTGAGGTTGAATAAAGATTTTTAGTCTGTCAAGTTCAACATTTTCAATATTTTCTGATCATTATAATATGTGGATTATTTATTACCTGTTAATAATTGTTAATTGCTAATTGTTATTGATCCAGAGGAAGGCAAACAGAAAAAAAGATTAATGTTATATACTAATAGATTGCAAATAGATATTTCACCAGTTAATTAAACAGGTAATACCTGGGATAGAGGTATGCTTCTGTAAAACTTAATATAGAAAATCACTATGAAGCAAGTTTCCCAATTAGTGTAAAGATAATTACACAGGAACAATACACAGGAATTAAATAAAACATTAGCAAGATGTTTAAGATTAATATGCTTTTACAAACTCTGGGAACAGAATAGTGTCAAAAATATGTAATAATAGTGAGAAACTGTATTGATGTCACCTCTTATTATAGGCTTGACATCAAGGAGGGAGTGTTCAATACAGCACTATTCTGCCTTGAAGGTAACACTATCCACCAAATATTGGAAACGTTTGGTAAAGCCAACCATCAAGATGTGTAAATGTTTGCTGATTGCGATAACCCAATTGGTCACAAGTTGTCAGTATGGGCAGTACGGTTTCTACACTACATGTTTCATACAAACCTGTTAAAAATGGGGTTAGGTTCACAGGGAAGTAGTACTTACATTACATTATCTTCAGCACAAGTAAGTTGTAAACAATAATGGTGCCATTAATTTACAAATTCCAGATAATAAGGTGATTCTTTGAATGCCCCAAATAGATATATCAAGACTAGTGATGTCCCGAACAGTTCGCCGGAGAACTATTCGCAGCGATTTTCGCATGTTCGCGTTCGCATCGAACGGCCCGCCCCCTATTCTTTATCATTGAAGAAACTTTGACCCTGCACCTTACAGTCAGCAGACACATTCCAGCCAATCAGCAGCATACACTCCCTTCCAGGGCCTTGCATCTGAAGGACAGCCTCCATTTTAGAATCATTCTGAAGCTTCATTCGTTGAGAGAGGACATATATTCTACCTGCTGCTGATTTAATAGGGAAATAGATAGCCAGGCTGTGTATTTAGCTTCCACTACACACCTGAAGGACTCATTTGATATTTGCTGCAAGGACAGCAACTCAAAAAGCCCTTTTTAAGGCTAGAACATGATTTATTTTATTTTATTATTTTTTTCTGTGTAATCTAATTGCATATGCCTGCCTGCTAGCGTGTGTGTGAGGCCTATTGCATCTACTCTGCCAACTTTTGCCAGTGCACAGTGACACTCATATCTGGTGCAACCGTAGTGTACAGTGAAATAAAAGAACCGTTTTTTTTCTGTAATCGATTGAATATCAGTTGCCTGCCTACAGGCGTGTGTGTGAAGCCTATTGCATCTACTCTGCCAACTTTTGCCAGTGCACAGTGACACTCATATCTAGTGCAACCGTAGTGTACAGTGACATAAAACAACCCTTTTTTGACTGTAATCGATTGAATATCAGTTGCCTGCCTACAGGCGTGTGTGTGAAGCCTATTGCATCTACTCTGCCAACTTTTGCCAGTGCACAGTGACACTCATATCTAGTGCAACCGTAGTGTACAGTGACATAAAACAACCCTTTTTTGACTGTAATCGATTGAATATCAGTTGCCCTCCTACAGGCGTGTGTGTGAAGCCTATTGCATCTACTCTGCCAACTTTTGCCAGTGCACAGTGACACTCATATCTAGTGCAACCGTAGTGTACAGTGACATAAAACAACCCTTTTTTGACTGTAATCGATTGAATATCAGTTGCCTGCCTACAGGCGTGTGTGTGAGGCCTATTGCATCTACTCTGCCAACTTTTGCCAGTGCACAGTGACACTCATATCTGGTGGCACCTTAGATTGCACGCGCAGTGCCCCAAATTTGAAGTAGGAGGTCCGACCAAGCATCTTTTTCCATCTCCCTGTTTCAAAAATCAATGCCATATACACGTCCCCTAATAGAGGACGTAACAGGGATTAAACCGATAGGAATAGTACTACTTAACAGTACACACCTTATAATAACGCAGGCAGAGGCAACGCAGAGAGAGAAGTCTGAAGAAGAGGAGTCAGAGGAGGAAGGTGGCTTTGAGGAGGTGGAAGACCAAACACAGCAGGCGTCCCAGGGGGCTTGTTGTCACCTTTAGGGGACCCTTGGTGGCTGGGTGGAGGAAGAGACCTTCAATGACATCAGTGAGGACAAGGAACGGGACATGGCTAGCTTGGTATCCAACCTTGTGCAAATGGGGAGTTTGCGGTTGTGCATTAAACGGGGATATTGGTCTTTTACTGTGAAGCGGGTGTAACCCTTACACTACCTGGTGGATACAACATCATACCTGACATTTTAAAGCATGTTATTCCAAACAATTTAGGAATGTTAGGTAATTTATGCCCTTTATGGCTTAAAACCAGACTCTGCATCAACTATTTAATTTTCGAGTTTTGCCATGGATCCCCCTCCGGCATGCCACAGTCCAGGTGTTAGTCCCCTTGAAACAACTTTCCCATCACTATTGTGGCCAGAAAGAGTCCCTGTGGGTTTTGAAATTCGCCTGCCCATTGAAGTCTATGGCGGTTCGCCGATGTTCGTCAGTTCGCAAACATCTGATGGAATTCGCGTCCGCGGTTCGCGAACCGAAAATTTGATGTTTGCAACATCACTAATCAAGACTTGAAACTTGTAGAACAAGGTTTAAAAAAAACAGTGCTAATCCAAATTTCTGGTGATGATGGCTTTGTGGCAGGTTAGCTGACAGGGGAGATAAAGGTGGTAGTTGGCTTTTACCAATAATGCTGTGGGTTTACGTTTGTATATTCTGAGTAGATGAGTTGGAGGTTCTTCAAGACTTTGTTCAGCCAATAAATAGAAGCAGATAATTTAATGAATTGAGTACATGGGAAGCAAGTCTGGGTAAGTTTTATTTCAGATTAGAGCATATAAATGGTTTACTCATTCAGGATAGAACAAAGCAAATAGTGTAGAGAGGTATGCCAAGAGATGGGAGTCGGTTCACATGTTTACATGAAGATGACTGAAGCTGGGACCAATCTTGATGGGGTCCAGGTCATACTGTAGCATACAGCAGGCTTTGCTTGTGGGAACATGCTGCTCATCCAGTGTGTTGTCCCACCCTACTCCATGGGCTGTGTGGTAAATTGTAAGTAGAGTCAGTTGGTTTGAATGAGGCTTACAGTGTATTCATTTTGTATGGCCACTAGATGGCCAGCTGTTTCCAGAGATGAACTTTATCAAATCTAATTATAGGATGATGAAACTAGTGCTGCATGCACAGCTATCAAAACAACCAAATACAAACCTGATCTAAAACATCTGTCATCGTTGGTGAAAAGTAAATTATGTTTATTTTCCTTTCTTTGTTTTTTTTAATAAAATTAACTGAAGGTTATCAGCATTCACATTCCTTATGTTGCTTATAAGGCACAGAAACAATTCTTTTCATAAAAAATGTTATTTTTCAGTTTTTTTTTTTTTTTTATTATTAAAAGTAATACGTTTTTCAACAAGTTTTCATTTGGTTCAGTCTCTCTCTATTATACTTTTGTTAATAGTAAAACAATGCATACATGTAAATAAGCAACACAATTCTTCCTTTTTCCTTACAAAAGTCAATTATTATTTTTACTAATCCTTTCAAATTTCTTGTGTACTGTATTGGTAATAACATGTACAGGCGGGCCATGGGTTACGGAATAGATACGTTCCTGAGAATGTATGTAACTCGGATCCCTGAATAACAATAATAATAAGACGAACAATACTTATAATGGCTCATATGTAGTAATAATACACTTTACATAGTTACATAGTCATATAGTAATTGAGGTTGAAAAAAGACTTTCAGTCCATCAAGTTCAACCTTTTAAGATCTCCTCTAATCTGCAATATGCAAATTAGTTATTAATTAAATATTTGTTAATTAATTATTAATAGTATAGTATTTGAGGATGAATAAAGAGTTAGTCCATCAAGATTTGCTCCATTAAGATTATAAATTGCATGGCTATTTTTCCTTCCCAAATGCATAACCTTACATTTATTTATATTAAATCTAATCTGCCATTTAGCCGCCCATTTCTCTAATTTATGCAAATCCCTTTGTAGGGAAAGTACATCATTATCTGATTTAATTACCTTGCACAACTTAGTGTCATCAGCAAAAATGGAGACACTACTTTCGAATCCTACTTCTACGTCATTAATAAATATGTTAAAAAGGAGAGGACCTAATACTGAACCTTGAGGAACCCCACTTACCACATTAGTCCAATTGGAGTATGTTCCATTTACAACAACCCTTTGCTTCCTATCTTTTAGCCAGCTCTCAATCCATGAGCAGATATTAACTGCAATTCCTGTATCCCTTAGTTTGCTCAAAAGTCTCCCATGAGGCACTGTATCAAAAGCCTTTGCAAAATCCAAATAGACTACATCCACTGAGTTGCCCTGATCCAAGTTCCTACTAACATCCCCATAGAAACTAATTAGATTGGTCTAACATGACCTATCCTTCATAAATCCGTGTTGACTGCTACCTATGATCTTGTTCAAATAGACATATTCTTGTATTCTGTCCCTTATTAACCTAAAAGCTTCCCAACTACCGATATGAGGCTCACTGGTCTATAATTCCCCGGATTTGCTCTTGCTCCCTTCTTAAATATAGGTATCCACTCTGCTTTTCTCCAGTCATCTGGTAGAGACCCTGTAGTGAGTGAGTCTTGAAAGATTAGATATAATGGTTTGGCTATTACAGAACCCAGCTCCCTCAGTACCCGTGGATGTATTCCATCAGGACCTGGGGCTTTATTAACATTTATTTTCTCCAACCTGTTTTGGATTTCTTCCTGCGTTAACCAATTATTTAGTGATGGTAGTGTAGCCTCATTATGTTGCGGTGCCCAACCACTGGTACCTCCCTTGTGTATACCGACGAAAAGAACCTATTTAGCTCATCTGCCTTTTCCTAATCACTAATTATCAGATGGCCTGTGTCACATTGTAATGTTCCTATAGCTTCCTTCCTCACCTTCTTATCAGTAAAATATTTAAAAAATATTTTAGGGTTAGTCTTACTTTCCTTTGCAACTGACTTCTCATTTTCCATTTTAGCCAGTCTAATAGCCCTTTTGCAAACCTTGTTGATTTCCTTATAGTCACATAAAGCTGCCTCTGTTCCCTCCTTCTTGTATAATTTAAATGCATGTTTCTTTTTCTTTATCATGATCTTAAAGTCATTGTTAAGCCACATGGGATTTGATTTACTCCTATTCAATTTATTTCCACATGGTACATGCCGATGAGTATGTTTATTTAGTAAGGATTTGAATGTTGTCCATTTATTTTCAGTATTTTTCCCTGTAAGTTATCTGTCCCAGTCTATATGCAGTATTGCTGCCCTTAGCCCATTAAAGTTAGCCCTTTTAAAATTTAGAATTTTTGTTGGCCCCTTACAACTCTGTTTTTTGTATTCAATCTCAAATGAGACTGTGTTGTGATCACTGTTCCCCAAGTGTTCCCCTATTTTAACATTTGATATTATATCAATATTACTTGTGAAGACTAAATCCAAGATGGCCCCATTTCTAGTAGGTTCTTGTATTACCTGTGCCAGATAATGTTCCCTGAGTGTACACAAGAACCTGCTCCCCTTAGCTGAGCTGCTGGTCTCATTTATCCAGTTTATTTCAGGGTAATTAAAGTCTCCCATTATTAGAACTTGCCCATGCTTAGCTGCATTTCCAATCTCTAACAATAATTGTATTTCCTCACTTTCAAATATATTTGGGGGTTTATAGCATACTCCCACCAATATGCGTTTAGAATTAGCTCCTCCACTATTTAGCTCAACCCACAAAGATTCAATGATGCCGTTAGTTCCAGCATAAATATGTTCTCTGACTATAGGCTTAAGTTCAGGCTTAACATAGACAGATCCCACCTCCTCTTTTACCATTTCCCCTATCTTTTCTAAATAGGTTATAACCATCCAGATTAACAGTCCAGTCATGAGATTCATCCCACCACGTTTCAGTAATGCCTATTAAGCCCCATTTTTCTTGTACTGCTAATAATTCTAGCTCGCCCATTTTCCCAGGCAAACTTTTTGCATTAGCAAGCAAACACTTTATGTTGCTATGGCTCTGCTGTTGTCAAGTGTTTGCAACTGTATTTGAGGCCCCTATTAATACCTCCCTACTGTCTATTGTTACCCCCCCCCCCCTCCTTCTCCCCCACATGGGTAACTAATTAATCTCTTTCCCTCTCTACCCTTCCCTCCCCCCCACCTACAAGTTTAAAAACTCTTCTACCATCCTATCCCCTAGCACAAAAGCTCCCTCATCATTAAGGTGCAATCCATCCCTGCTATAGAGATTGTACCCAAGTGAGAAGTCAGCCCAGTGCTCTAAAAACCCCAAACCTTCTGCACTGCACCACATTTCTAGCCACGCATTAACCTCCCTAAGCTCCTTCTGTCTCCCTGGGCTAGCACGTGGCACTGATAGTATCTCAGAAAATACTACCTTGGAGGTCCTTGCTTTAAGCTTATTCCCTAGTTCTCTAAAATCATTCTTTAGGACACTCCATCTTCCACTAACTTTTTTCATTGGTACCAATGTGTACCAAGACCGCCAGTTCATTACCAGCCCCTCCCAATAATTTATCCACCCGATCCACAACATGCCGAACCCGAGCACCCGTGAGACAGCAAACTGTTTGATTGCTGGGATCTGGGTAACAAATCACCCTGTCTACCTTCCTAATAATAAAGTCCCCTACCACCAAAACATGTCTGTTGCTCTGCCTATGCTGCCCTCCCACTCCTCCAATAGAACTGTTCTCCCGGCTGTTAGAGGGAACAGCTCTATCTGACATTGCCATTCCTGAATGGACTTCCCCAACAGTTTCACTCAATCTGGCAAATCTGTTGGTGTTTGCCAACTCAGAACCTGCCTGCCTCGTCCTGTTCCCCCTGATTCCCCTTCTAACTGTAACCCAGCTACCTCCCTGGACATCCTCACTAGCCCAAGCTCCTTCCTCCATACTAGGCCCAGCTAAACCGTGAGCATGAACTCCCTTTCCAGTGGAGCAATATCACTAAGTGCTGCAATTCTCCTCTCCAGATCTCCAATTTGAGCTTCCAGTGAGGCAACATGCTCACACCTCTCACAGAGGTATGGACCCTGGATCATCTGTTCAAGCAGTGCATACATGTGGCAGGATGTACACTGAGTGAGGTTGCCACTGGACTGACTCATGATTATCAGTTACACAAATACAGTGAGAAAACAAATCAATGTATTTGTATAAAGGTTGCTTTTCTACACCTTAACCCAAACAAAACCCAAAAAATATATATATGTTTTTTTTTCTTATAATACCCCTTTTCTTTCAATTCCCTCCTTTTATTCAATCTCCTACACATTAACTACACTTACACTAGAAATGATTGCAAGCTCCCAAGCTTCTCTTCCTGCCCACTCACCTGTACAATGATAAATGAGCACAGGACAGAAAACATTGCCCTGCCCCACAGAACTGATTCAACAGAACACGACAAAATGCACATAGATAAACCTTTACACAGGCCAAGCCACACCCACTCTCACATGGACACTGAATACAGCCCACAGGACAGAAAACACTGCACTGATTTACAGAACTGATACAAACAGAACTTCACACAAATGCACACAGATATAACTTACACAGGCCAAAACCACACCTGCTCTCACCTGCACACTGATTACAGCAACAGGACAGAAAACACTGCACTGATTTACAGAGCTGATTCAAAAGTTTAGTAATAAAAATTAATAATAACACTGTACTGTAATAAAAAGTTACAGAAACTATTGTGCTCTTTCTTTAATTCAAACAAACAGAACATAAAAAAACTCATACAAAAAGCTTTGGGAGCCCATTCTTAAGTAGGGGTCATCTGTAAGTGGGGTCATCTGTAACCCAGGGACCACCTGTAATTCCTATATCTGTCCTAATTTAACAAGTATAATAATAAATTATGATCTCAGCTAAAAATGACTCAAGAGAATTTCTCAGAAGATTATTCCCAATTGGGCACATGCTCCAAAAAAGTTTATCACGCCTGATATAAATTATATACTGTACATGGCCTCAGTCTGATTTCTTAAAAAGGAACTCATTGCTGCTGATGTCCCATTGACATCTTGAAACAATACATATAAATCCAAATTCCCCCAAAATATTTACCAGCATAATGGAAGATTAATTAACTGGACTTTGTAGTAGTTGAAGAGTATTCTATGCATGTTAGAAAGAAAAATGCTACCCGCTATAGGCCAGAAACATAGAGAGAAAATTATAATTCAATAAAACAAATAGAGGTTGTGAAACAGCTGTCAGTGGCACCTTACCTCTGCTTTTAAAACCCAAATTAGAGATCCGAGACTGAAAAAGGCCTATGCTATAGTATACAGATATTTATATGTGCTTCACAGATGCTGACTGACATCTTGTGTTTGACCACCTGCGGCTGCCTGTCTACTGACCCTGGATTTTCTTGACCACCTACTTTTATATATGTTATCTGACTGCTTACTGACATCAGCTTGTCTGAACTCTGACTTAAACCAAGAAAGGAATGTTTAAGAGTCACCTCAATAAATTTGGCAGTTTTTTTTGTAAACGTGTCTGTAGAACATTAAAAGACCGTAAATATCCCCAATATGTGCTCTGCACCTTTTGGTAGAGGGTAAAAAAGCACATGGAATTTTTTTTTTTAAATCGATGCTGAGTTTGTCGAGTTATGACCAATTTCAGAATTAAAAACATATCTTCATTTATTAAGTGGTATATATTTAATTGAATATAATATGCTTACAAAATTGCCATTTTAAATGGTTTAACAAATGATTGTTTTGAATCCAGTTAATATACTGTAGGTGACAGTGAAGTAAAGTTTTGCAAATTCTCAGTTCCTTTCATCATAGGCAGGTCTATAAAAAACAAGCAATAAGTTATGTATTCTTCCAAGTATTTTAAATGGCCTATGGATGCTTATACTCTTGAAAAAAAGGTATTATTAGTTTGTGATAGAACCATTCTGTGTAAACTAATTTTTAGAGATACACACACTAAATATAAGTATAATGCACCATATAAACATTTTATGTAGCCTTCTTTATGAGAAAACATTTGTAGGAAAGTCCAGCATGATCAGGGTTATGTCCTTAAATGTGGGACTTTCATTCAAAAGAGAGGCATGTAGGAGCCTGGGAGGGACAGGAGGATTTCACCTCCAAAAGAGGTACAGCTGAGAGGTATGCATGAGTGTATGTAGGAAAGTGTTCATGTGTCACTAACATGCAGCCACATTAAATTTGAAGCCTGTATCTGCAACGGGAGACCCGCAACGTCTGCAAGCTTGCTGAGTTGCGTATTTACAGTGCTATCACATATATAGTTGTGAGCAAAAGCAAGGGCCGCAGTTGCTGGCAAGGAGCGCCAAAGGCGCTGCTTGTGCTGGTGGAGATGAGCGCCATAGGCGCTCATCCCTATGACCTGGTAAGACTTAGGCAGCGAGTGCCGAATGTGCTCATTGCGCTGGTGGAGATGAGCACCGTGGGCGCTCATCCCTTTGATCCGTGGGACTACAGTTTAACACAAATCTCAATTACACCATTCAAAATGCGAGACCCGTAGCAGTTTGAAAAAATCGCCAGGAAAAAATACGGCCCGTAACACTTGCAAAAAGGAAAGCGCCACTTATAAAAAAAAATACGACTTGCGCCACTTAGAAAGAAAGTACAAGTTCCAAAAAATTTGAAGTTAACAGCCCACCCGTGAACATACAAAAACAACCATAACACAAAGAAAATAAACAAAAACGTCTGGGATCAATGTTGCACGACAATTTAAACACTATTTGCCGAGTTTAAACACACAGAAATCGGTTAAGCGACCAAAAAAATGGTAGATGAAAAAAAACAAACGAGGCTAAGCGACCCCTAAACACTCAAAACATCGCCAGACACATAAGTCTTTTACACATGAACATACGAGGTGTAAAATACACTATTACAAAGTACGCTAATACATGCACAATCGCCACCATTTTACAACACTAACTTACAACTAATAACATTACGAATCTAAAATGCCGCTTTACACAACTACACAAACAGTTTGGCCTCACGCACGCTGCCTATTTACACTGCACACTTGCCACATTGCTGACAGTGCAAATGTACATTGTATGCTGCAAGAAAATCAAAAGGGAGTGTTAGCTCTTCAGGATATTGATTGCCGGATATGTTAATTACAAATAGGTAAAGTATATTAATTTAATATTCCATTAATTCATTAATTATTAATAAAAAAAGATATATATAAAATATAAAAATAGTAGTGTAGAGGCTGGCAATGAACCCACAGGGTGCTCAGAGAACCAAAAGTACATGAGGGGAGAGGCTCGCAATGTGCGCCGAAGGCGCTCAGCACGAGGCTCGTAGTGAGGGCCGAAGGTACTCAGAGGACCAAATGCCTTACATTGTGTGGCAAACAGCATTACCTGACTTACAATTTTATGACCGTAATTTTTTGACAGGAAATTCGCTAGTTAAATTAGAACAGGCTGCGAGTTGGGGATGGAGCCAATGGCAAAAGAGATTGTCAGAATTACGTCACTGAAAAATGGAGGTTAGATTTCAATGTCCTACAGGGTTCAATTACGAGTTACGATCGGACCCACATTCCAGATATGATGCAATATTAATAAAGCCGTAAATATGATATTCTATTACATATGAGTTACAGTATATTTATTAACACATTGATTGCTGAGATTGATATAACATGGAAAATAAACATGAAATATAGTATTTATCGGGACCAATTTGCGAGCTTGAGAATGTTGTGTTATTAATCCTAAAACCTAACATCACTTTCCCTTTTAATAAAAGTACAGTAGTGTGGTAATATTTGCATTTAAAGTGCTATGAATTGGACTTTACCCCCCTTGCGGGTCCTCTCCAGCACACGTTGGCTTCTTGGCTCCATTTGCGAGTTACGAGTTTTAATGCAAGGGGCCTTGCTGTGTCTTAATCCGCAAGTCGCCTGCAGGTTGCTTTAAGAGGCTAATTTAATAGCCTTTAGTCTTGCAAGCTACGTTATGAGTTACAATTTATAAAATCGTAGCAATTTAATGGGGCTGATGGTTACACTTTGCTTGCAAATGTCCCAGAAAACAGCTAAACACATCTAAAGTTTTCTCTCAAGATATTTAGTTTCCCTTTATGGCCCCTTAAAATGTAGTATCTGGCAAGGACTTTTCTTTCTCCTCAACTAATTCATTAAAGAAATCCCATGTACATCACTTTTGCTATATTTTTTATTACTTACACTTTTTCACTTTTATTACAACTTGATAAGAAAATATATTTCTACTCCATCTTTACTGAGGGCTGACACTTGCATCCTTACTCTGCATTGCCTCACAAGGTCTCTTTGGCTCCTTCTTGTGGACAAATACATGCAGATACTATACAGACTGGAATTCATTGCACTGCTTTAGTACTAGTCTATGGAAAATGTCATTAGTACATCATATTATTAATACAATTATAATAATAAATGACAACACTATCTCTATGGTTACTGATTCTGCAACTTGGGACTGTTACACACACTAATCCCTTTCACACATGAGACTAGTTTTCTGGCATAATCCCTTTCTTAATAATTAGATCCCTGTATTTTATTCTACAGTGCAGTGGTTCTCAAGATTGTAATATAAACTACTTTTGAATGCAATTAGACATTTTCTCTACACTAAACTAACATTGAAGTTTGCAATTTTGAGCTGTCAGTCAATGTTTCTGGTCGACCCACACACAGAAATGCAAATCTTTTGTTAAGGAAAGATCATTGTTCAAAGGAATTTAGCCTAAAGTCATCTATTATGATGCCGGTGCTGCTTTACCTGTAGGATGAATCTGAATTCAAAACAATTGGTAAGCTAACTTTTAAAACGCACTATAAAGTTAAGAAATTATAGAAAAGAGGTGTTCAGTTATGGGGTTGCGAGGTACAATATCACCCCCCGGCCATTTGACCCCCCTGCCAGAGGAAAGACTAGCATAACACAACATGTTAATTTTATCTTCCCTGGGAAACTGGAGATCAAAGGGCTTAACAATTTAGTGACAGTCACAAAAGCAATTGGGAAATGTACTAACCCATAAATGTACTAACCCATCTTATTAATCATATTTTTTTTTTAAACTGGAGTTGGGGTGTAGTGTATGACCCCTCTGTAAATCTCTATACCACAGATGCTACTAGGAACTATCTCCACTGAAGTAAATAGAGATATTTACACACATAAGGCTGATACACACTACAAAATTCACAAAGCAGGCTGACACACACACATACAGTACCAGATACACAGCAGGTTGGTGCACATTGATACAATGACACACACACAGTAATATACACACTGATACAATGACACACATATAGCACCATACAATAGATGAGCTGATAATCACAGTGTGCCTGTCAGTACAATGCCCCATACTACACTCACCACTCTGTCTCTGCCTCTTTATGACTCCATACTCCATCTGTATTGCCCCAATATATTACTTTAGATTGTAAGTCTGTGAGTTTTCAATCCCACAGGGTGCTTTGGGGAAAAAACTATGGACACTGGATTCTAAGCTCAAAGACAGTGCTCTCCATCCTTTGCAATGTGTTCATATTGCTATTGTTTTTTACCTGGATCGTAACCAAGGTATAGCGATACGGAATATGTTGGCGCGCTACAAATAAACGATAATAATAAAAATAATAATATTTTCTATTTCCATATGCCACTAGTGTACACATGCTGTCTATAATTATTTGCACCTGTACATGGAGTATAACCCCATTCCTCCATGTTTTATTTTTATCGTATATATTTTACAATTTGTATTATTAATAAACATGTAAGCATTTTATTTACTTTTTCACAGTATTCCTGTAAATACTAGACTCAATTACTCTACCACCAATCAAACTATCATGATTGGTTAATATTACTGCCAGTTACCGCTCCTTAGCTTTTCATTGGTTCTTTTGTTAGTGAGTAAGCATTGCGTTCCAAGCCTCTCTTTGAGGAGGTGATGTGACCAATAAGAATGCATTATTTGTGTGGGCGGGTTCAGTGAAGCTCAGGGGCACTAAGTGTCATTAGTCTGAAGTCCATGAGGGTGCAGAACTTAAGTGTCTGTGTTATTGTCAGTGCTGGATACTAGCATATAGTCTGAGTGTGAGACCCCCATTATACAGCAGAGCATAGTGAGGTGCAGCAATGACTGCAATGTCTGGATTTGTAAATGTGCTGGAGTCATACAGAGGCAGAGACAGAGTGGTGAGTGCAGTATGGGGCATTGTACTGACAGGCACACTGTGATTATCAGCTCATCAACTGTATGGTGCTATATGTGTGTATATTATTGTATCAGTGTGTTTATTACTGTGTGTGTGTCTCATTGTATCAGTGTGCACCAACCTGCTGTCTATATATTACTGTATGTGTGTGTGTCAGCCTGCTGGGTGTACATTGTAGTGTGTGTCAGCCTTCTTTGTGTATTTTGTAGTGTGTATATTATTGTGTGTGTGTCTCATTGTATCAGTGTGCACCAACCTGCTGTCTATATATTACTGTATGTGTGTGTGTCAGCCTTCTGGGTGTACATTGTAGTGTGTGTCAGCCTGCTTTGTGTATTTTGTAGTGTGTATATTATTGTGTGTGTGTCATTGTATCAGTGTGCACCAACCTGCTGTCTATATATTAATGTATGTGTGTGTGTCAGCCTTCTGGGTGTACATTGTAGTGTGTGTCAGCCTGCTTTGTGTATTTTGTAGTGTGTATATTATTGTGTGTGTGTCTCATTGTATCAGTGTGCACCAACCTGCTGTCTATATATTACTGTATGTGTGTGTGTCAGCCTGCTGGGTGTACATTGTAGTGTGTGTCAGCCTTCTTTGTGTATTTTGTAGTGTGTATATTATTGTGTGTGTGTCTCATTGTATCAGTGTGCACCAACCTGCTGTCTATATATTACTGTATGTGTGTGTGTCAGCCTTCTGGGTGTACATTGTAGTGTGTGTCAGCCTGCTTTGTGTATTTTGTAGTGTGTATATTATTGTGTGTGTGTCATTGTATCAGTGTGCACCAACCTGCTGTCTATATATTACTGTATGTGTGTGTGTCAGCCTGCTGGGTGTACATTGTAGTGTGTGTCAGCCTTCTTTGTGTATTTTGTAGTGTGTATATTATTGTGTGTGTGTCATTGTATCTGTGTGCACCAACCTGCTGTCTATATATTACTGTATGTGTGTGTCAGTCTGCTGGGTGTACATTGTAGTGTGTGTCAGCCTTCTTTGTGTATTTTGTAGTGTGTATATTATTGTGTGTGTGTCATTGTATCAGTGTGCACCAACCTGCTGTCTATATATTACTGTATGTGTGTGTCAGTCTGCTGGGTGTACATTGTAGTGTGTGTCAGCCTTCTTTGTGTATTTTGTAGTGTGTATATTATTGTGTGTGTGTCATTGTATCTGTGTGCGCCAACCTGCTGTCTATATATTACTGTATGTGTGTGTCAGTCTGCTGGGTGTACATTGTAGTGTGTGTCAGCCTTCTTTGTGTATTTTGTAGTGTGTATATTATTGTGTGTGTGTCATTGTATCTGTGTGCGCCAACCTGCTGTCTGTATATTACTGTATGTGTGTTTGTTGGTCTGCTGTGTGTATATTGTACTGTGTGTCCGCCTTATGTGTGTATATTATTGTGTGTGTGTTTATGCATCAGCCTGCTGTGTGTATATTATTCTGTGTTTCATTGTATCAGTATGTGTCAGCCTTTTGGGTATATATTATTGTGTATGTGTGTGTGTTGTCACCAGCCTGCTGCGTGTATATTGGTGTATTTGTGTGTCATTGTATCAGTGTGTGTCGGCCTGCTGTATGTATATTGTAGTGCGTATGTATAACTACATTTGAATATTATTATGTTTTGTCAGCTTGCTGTCTGCATATCATTGTGTGTTTATAATATTGTACGTGTGTATAAGACTGCTGTGTTCATATTATTATGTGTGTTTGTTAGATTGCGGTGTGCTAATTAATGGGTGTATTTCGGTTTTATGCTACCCTAGCTCATTCAGATTTGTGCACATACCACTTGCTGCTCCTTTCCCCTCTTTTGAAATCATAAGTGTATGTGTGTGTTTATTTACATTTATGTTATGTTAAAATGTCAGATGCACTTGCTGATAGATATATCACTGAATGTAGACATTTCTGTGCATATACAAACCTATATTTTCAATGTGCTGCACTACATCGTCAGACATCCTAACTCTCCATGAAATTGTGGGCCTAGGCAGAAACACATCACCGGTGTGTATTGTATTTGTGTGTGTGATCAGCCTGCTATGTGCACATTACTATAAGTGTTTGTGTGTCAGCCTTCTGTTTGCATCTCAGTGTGTTGTTGTACATTATGTCTGTATGTGTCAAGTGTATTCAGTATGGCAGCCAATTTTGTGTACCATTGGGTGTGCCCATGTAGAGTTATTTGCAGGTATAAACATGTATGTAGCATGTTAGTTTGCAGTATCGATATATAAACGTATGTTTGTAATGTTTATGTTGTCTCCACCACAGTATGGGTTATCTAAGTATAGCTTTACCTATATGATGTATATTTCACTTGCTCTGTCCCTTAGATGCGCACCCTCTGTTACAGCTGCCAGTTGCTGGGTGGGATGCTAACACAGAAGAGTAAATCAAAGCAAGATTGGGGAAAGAGCCTCCTGATTGTGGCATCTCAGCTCAGCCACTGTCGGACAGTCCTTAGACTATTTGATGACCTTGCTATGCTGGCATACTCAAAGCAGTATGGACTAGGAAAGAAGGTGAGAATAAACATTATTACTACTTGAATGCTGTGTGACAACTGTCAGATTGCCCCAAAAAATGAAAACTTTCTATTTCTCCTCTAACTCTTTAAAGGGACACTATAAATAAAGTGTCCCTGTAATAGTGTAAGATGCTTTATGCATAAATATAAGGTTTCACACTCACATTTCTTACCCTGAAACAAAATGAGCTATGTATGCAGCATCAATTGCAGGTAATGTCTGTGATGCCTTATAGTGTGGCGGGTAGGTTCAAAGTATATTGAATAGAATACAATCAGCAGTGGTAATGTCATAATACCTGTTTAGGTTTGCCTGTTTTTTTTAGCATCTTGGAAGTACCCTTATAACCCCCTCCTACACTCTGTGGGTTGTTACCACCAGATTGTGTGCTGAGGAAATAAAATCAGGTCTGTTCCCTTTAATTATATG
Source organism: Discoglossus pictus (assembly GCA_027410445.1). Taxonomy (NCBI): domain Eukaryota; kingdom Metazoa; phylum Chordata; class Amphibia; order Anura; family Alytidae; genus Discoglossus; species Discoglossus pictus. The sequence continues at coordinate 280,948,103 of CM050163.1, forward strand.
GGCATATATAACTACTCTTACTAGAAACACATTTGCCCTAGTATTAAATGCCTTTAAATCTGGTAAAAGGTCATAAACAAGTGGATGTCAGGTGTGACATATCAAAACATATATACATACACAATAGTGTATAAATAAAACATAAATGTCCTTAAATACAATTAAAATGCATTTTGCCTATATTATAGGCATTCTCAATGATAAAATGATGGTACAGGATACTATGTGGGTAATCCGACTCTTAAAACCACTACTGGGCTAGAAAGCTTATCCATATAACTCTTCTTATTGGTCCATATAACTCTTCCTATATTTGCTGTTTCTCAATAAAGACATATCTATTATACTCTCTATTGGCGGTACCATCCTCCCCCCTTTAATCCTTCCCTGTAAATCCTCCTATTGGTTCATATAACCATCCCTGTAAATCCTCCTATTGGTTCATATAACCATCCCTGTAAATCCTCATATTGGTCCATATAACCCTGCCTGTAACTCCTACTATTGGTCCATGTATTTACTCCTTACAACCGCTCCTATTATTCCATTTTAATCCAACCAAGTAGAATACTTCAGCTTGATGTTATCCCTTTGCACTAAACAATAAGCCCCAGTAACCCTGTCTCTCTGTTCTAGGAAGAAGACTGCCTCATAAGATGGATGTCTGTGATTTGTAACATATTTGACCAGTTGTACTACCCTTGTGAGCACTTGGCATGGGCTGCCGATGCAGGTATTATCCGTATAAAGTCTGACAAGTGGTGGACAGCCAGTACTGCACTTTGGGGTCTCTCTCTCTTTTTAGGAATTTTGAGGTAAGTGGGGCCTGCCGAGTAGTGATGTTTGTTAACTGCATTACCTTAAATGATTCAAGAGCTTGTAAAGAAGTCTCAGATTTACAGAGTGGTCTCTTAAAGGACCACTGAAATATAATTCATAGTATCTTCTTAGGATGAACTTGACTTGATAATGTGCAAAATATGTTTAAAGCATTTGAAATAAATAAATAAGCATTATAATAATTATGTATTCAGTTTTCTTGTAATAGAAGCAGTTAATTTTTGTTTCTAACAGTGTGAAGAACCAGTAAGATCTCTGTTCAGTTCTGTTGAAACGCAGATATTTTACCACTTCACAATAAAATCAATAGAATAGTAAGCCCCAGTAGGATGCACCTCCCCTCAAGCTACAGGCAGACTAGGAGTCCAAACTGGATGTCCCATTATATAAGCACAATCTGCTTAATTTAAGATTCCAGCTGGAAGAAAAGCACTGTATAAGTTGTTACTAAAAATGCTGTTGGTTGGTTACATACTATGCAAACACGTCAAGTTTTTTTAAAAATAACCGTGCTTAAACATAGAAGCACTACAACCATAATATGGTTCCCAGGGTCAGATGTTCTCTATTGGCTGTCATCCTTAGTATGATTTTCAGTGGCACATCAAAATATGTAGGTCCTAAAGAAGTCTTTAAAGCATCTGGATACAAATTTTATATAGTGTGTGTATGTATGTCTGTGTGTGTAAGAGCGACAAGCTTTCGAGAGATAATGCCTCTCTTTATTAAGTCAAAAAGCAATACGGATACAAATATATACTGTAAACAGAAAGAGATGGGGGAAAAAAAATTACATAGCTACATGCTATGTTGAAATGTACTGCTCTTTATTTTACTCTGCGGTGTTCTTATCTCCAACCTGATCTATAGACTTACTGACCTATCAGGACATTATTCACAATGCTGGTCTGTCTCTGGCCAATTAATCTTTTTTTCTTGTTTTTACCTTTTTTTTTTTTTTCTTTTCATCTCTTTCTGTTTGCTGTTTTTAGTTCATACTTGTATCCGTATTGCTTTTTGACTTGATAAAGAGAGGCATTATCTCTCGATAGCTTGTTGCTATATTATGAATAAGTTTGTCCAATAAAAAAGGTATCACTATTCACTGCAATACTCTGATTATTCAACTGGATTACTGGACAATTCACGGCTACCTCACTCTTTATTTATTTATTTTTATTTATTTTCCTCCTTCTCATCAGTTTTGTTCCATGTTTTCCTCATTGTATGTCTACCTTTTCCCAACAGGTCTCTGAGAATTTTATCTACATTAAGACAAAAAGAAAAACACTTTAAGTAAGTTCTTCTTCTGTTATATGTGTATATTTTCTACATCGTTGGTGGTCAGTGCTCATCCCTCAAAGGTTTCTCATGTTACCCCCAACATGTTATCTTGAGTGAGATACTTATGTAAAAATCATAAATCTTTAAAAGAAAAATAATAATAATATAATTTTAACAAGTAAATCTATGTGGTTATTATTCTAATTCTTTATTATTATTTATGTGAGAAACAAAAGACTAGTCATGCTCCCTCCAGCCGGAGCATGTCCAGTCTTTTGTTTTGCATATGTCTCACAATGCTTAGAATCCCAGATTTAATCAGTAAATATAGGTAATGATCTCTCATTAAGGCTGACAGCTAAAAATGACAACATTACATTGTATTTTACTGCTCAAATTCAATTGGTAAAGTACATTTTATCTATAGTTTTACATTATACTATATCTGGAACCTTTGCTGTGTCACTTTAAGCACAGTTTACAGCACAACTATTTGGCTCACAATATAACCAAATCCCTCTTTACCCTTCTTTTATATCTCACAATAAATTGATAAGGAAATTGTATAGAGTCTTTGTCCGTCCTCCACCCCCAAGTTTCTCCCCATATTAACGTGCAGCAGCACTATAGCTCTACTTGTTAAAACATTTCACTATCCTATCTGTCAAATGTATCTAGCTTCTGGGCATTACAAAAAGTAATACCACACCCAGGTACACATGCATTGCAAAAAAACAGCACCCAAACTAATTGGAACAGGGCCTTCTGCACACACATAAGCAGCTACCAGTGGATTGAGTGTGTATATAATAGAAAAAAAGACAGCATTGGTCTATATTTCTAAATATTACAGATATTGATTAGTCCCTAAATGTTATAGACCTGTAACGGTAAAGTGTCATTGTTCAGGTCAGGTGACATGCTACAACACACCCCTGCTCCTGTTACTGTTCCTCCTTCTCCTAGCTATATAGCAAATCATATGTTTATGTGTATATACAGTATATACACTTACTGACAGATACACATTGTTATGTATATACACACACATGTCATTCCATGGCACTGCACAGATCTCTTTTGGCAACCTGGTGCCCCCCTCAAAATATGCTGGCCCTGGGCCTTGTGGGCTTAGACAAAAATACACCATTGTATCAGACATCTCAGACATTGCATATGGCTCCACCTGAATCTGTACAAATAGATATCTATTTGCTACATTTTCCTATCGGCTATCTGTAATGTATACTTAACATAAATCATGAGGTTAAGTGTTTGCGGACACTGAGTGATATACTAACTGTGGAGTGATAAATGGACTAAATGGTACGAGCGCACATGTTACCCACGGCTGCATGCTGGCCTAGAGGGTGACCTTTATGCCGTTTTTTCTTTTGAGTAGTGGATGGTATTTGTAACCTCCACTGGAGCGTTAGATGAACATGTGTAACACTCTTGGTATAGTCCAACTGAAACATATTTTCATTTGATATCATGAAGCTGTGGTGTAATTCAATACTTGTCAAGCATGAGCTCTCACCTACAACCCCCTCCAGGATCTGATTATTGCACTGTGGGTATAGATGCAAATCGGGAACCTAGGTCCAATGCACCTTTTAAGTGCTGACAAATTGTTAAACCAAAGTATGAGAAACTGTTTGAAACGACAAAAATAATTTAAGGACACGGTCACCCCAAGTTCAAGTTGTTTTATTAGCTATTCCTAAGCTGGCAATACATTGTATTATCCATTTCTTTCTAAAGTGAATAAATCCTGGGATGTGTCTCATGCATATTAATTAGCTGCTTTGTTCTAATGAGGATTACATCCTGTTCGTCTGTCTCTTTACTGGCCAAAATAAAGACCACCAAGGTTATGTAACCCCTCTCCAACCCATACCAAGTACTCTGACGGCACGTTGGCATACAGGAGCCGTAAAATCGTTGCTGAATATTTCTGAAATGATTTACCGTAGAGAAAAACTGTTAGTACAATGTATAGCCAGTTTTAATGCTTTAAGATTAACTCTGCTCCCTGTTGAGGTGACAGAGTCCCTTTAAACCATATGTCCAATAACATTTGTATTAGAGTTGCCGAAAAGGTCTGAGGTTAACACTGTAATAACGCATTTTCTTTTTTTGTAGGGAAGACCCTCCAAAGAGCCGGGGAGAAATAAAATGCCAGTTTCGGTCAGAGATCCTGAGTATCATCAGCTCCCTCTCTGATTTGGTTAATGCCATCCACTGGATGCCCCCTGGATTCCTCTGGGGTGGGCAGTCTCCTGTCTGGTTGGTTGGGCTAATGGGGTCCATCTCATCGCTGATTGGCATCTATCTGACTATTGTGAGAAAAAATTCAGGTGGCGTGTGAACTCTGTTAGAGGAAGCCATGATCTGCACTATCAGAGACTGGATTTACTGACTTTAGTCTCTATCCAGGAATGTCTGGGAGAAGCAGGGCCTTTGCCCTTTGTCTTCTTATTGTAAACTCAGGTTTAAAAAATCTGTTAAAATAATTCACAATGAGATAATCTTGTGTAAAGAAGATTAAGTGTATTATTATTATTTTTTTTGGCAAGTGTACACTAATTTGACTAAACTATCATTGCTAAAACAAAAGGTTAGATGGTGGAAGAAAAAGGAAAAATTAGGTATTGCATTACAGAAGGGCTGAATTCAGAATAACAACTCTTCTTGATTATTCTCTTTGGCTTCATTTAATCTCATTTGTACTGGATTCTATGAATACTATAAAAACTTACATTAGATTTTCCTAAATTGCACTTTTCCTACCAATAATCTAAAGCTAGGGAGGATAAAGCCTTCCAGTTGGGTGTTTGCTTGAATTTTAAAGTACGTTGTTTAATTGTTTTTATTCACTCAACCTTTTTAAATATCCTTGTCTTTTATCTTTTGCACTAATTGTAATTTAACAGCAAATGTCTGTAATTTTTAGCCTGGAATATTATAGGTTTGAAAATAGAACTTTAAGACTTAGCTATTAACATGTTCACTGCCAGTAGCCAGTTCAAGGCCTTATATACTGCTCTGTCGGAGTAGGGCTTTAAGCTGGACATCTGGGGTTATTTGCACTGATCGGAAATGATCCTATGTTCTCAGGTAATAATCACGTTCCCTTCCGCTACTGGTGATATCGAAACTGTCTTTAAACTGACCATCCATAATGCTTGGAAATTATATGTATAAAAGATTTTACTAATAAATGTAAAAATAAGTTATTGTTTAATGTATGGATATATAGTGTACATTGCACTCCTTTTACACGCCACTCATTCTATCTCTCTATATGGGCCATGTGGGATTAATTGAAGTAAATTGTAACCAGTTGAGGTAATTTGCGATTAAATTATTAATGAACTTTGGTAGTGGTCACACAGTAGGGTTTCATTTCTTTACTTAAATCATTGGCTAACACTGTTTATATTTGAAGAAAAACACTTCAGTGTTTTGCATTTTAAAACCTACATTTGAGCTTTAGTGTTGTAGGTGCTAGCAGAAGTGCACCTTCCCAGCCCTCATTCGGTGGCGAGTACTTGGGGATAAGATCTGTCATCTAAAGAAAATTCTAGACTGGTCTGGGTTTCCTGCAATGGCTACTTCAGTCTACTCCGACTCCTATCAGGGCAGCTGCCTGGACAGATCCTCTTCCAGCCCCTGGACATGGGGATGTAGAAAAGCACTTCTGCCTTAACCTGAAATTTCCAATTGTAAGCATCAAAATGTACATGGAATTTAGTGTTTGCACATATTGAATCTGTTATTATATTAACAAATGACAACCTATTGTATGAGCACTACTGTGGACTGTTAAGTATTGCTATTGATGTGTTTGGGTTGAGCAGAATCATGGCTCCAAGCTGTGAAAAGTCTTTATACTGTGGAGCAAATATTGGCAGATCCTATGTTTTCTATAATGTTTTCTATATATACAATAGTCTGCATGTGCAAATGGGTCTGTTACATGAGCTGCAGCAGCTACAGAGCCCATGACCATTGTGGGACAGTAACCTAGCAATTTCTTTCTTCGTACCTCCTAGCAAAGGCTATGGGCTCCGTGGGGGTCCAGTAGTTAGAAGCCAGTGATTTCACCACTGCGACTTGGGTTCAATTCCCAGTCAGGGAACCAAGAGGTCACACCACCCTGAAGCCATGCAGGTTTGGGCCGGGTCAGTACTTGGATGGAGACCGCCATGAATACCAGGAGCTCTATGCTGTGGCCCACTGCAGAAGGAACTGACAACCCACTCCAAAATCTGCCATGACCATGGACATAAAGATGTCCTGGTGTGTTACAGTCCATGAGCTTACGGAGAGTCAGAAACACAAAAAAATAAAAAGCAAAGGCTGCTCTTTCCTGCAAAGACACACAGATCCACTTTCTACAAATACATAAAGTGCACACAATCCCTTTCTATGGTTAGTGATCTTATAGTGTTGTTGCCATTGCCTGTGGTCATGTAGCACCCCAGAAATTTGTAATGCCTCAGCACTTTCTATTCCCTTACCCCAAAATGAAAAATATCTTGCCTTCACAAGTGGATATGTTCGCATACCATATACATTTTTAAAAAGAAACAAGAGGTATTCGATAGACATCATAAGCAACAAGTACTCCCTCAGCTGATATTGTTCGATACAGATGATAATTTGAAATAATATTATACAGATCACATAGTACAGGTATAAGCTGTAGTTAGTATTGTTTAGATGTATATCTGGGCCATATCTAGTTCCTAACTTTTTACATCTGCTAAATTTAGAAAAGAAAAACTATTTCCGAGTAGCAAAAATAATATATGATAATAACTAAATATATACAGCCTTATTAAATTGCGATTCAGCAAATTGAAAAGGGCTCTATATAAGCACACAGCATTATTTTTTTACAGAAGTTTTTAGTTCGTGAAGATCTTGCTTGGGTGGAAGTTCACTACCTAAAAACTTCTGTAAAAAAAATATGCTATGTGCTTAAATAGAGCCCTATTTAATTTGCCAAATCGCAATTTAATAAGGCTGCTAATTTCCTTAGAACAAGAGCTATAGGTAAAACTATTAATTTGTTTAGAAGGGATAGGAGACCATCTATACACAGTCCCAACAAATGACCACATGGGGGCGCACATACACAGCCAGTGCAGCACAGACTTGTCAGAAGCACAGTCCTTGTTTCAGGTTTGTGGTTTTAGAGCATTTATTCATTTTACAGTAAATAATAGCTTTACATGTGTATTCGCCTTAAATACTCCACATTGATAACTAAATCTGTTCTTGAACTTTTGCAGTTCATATAACTCCTTATGCACCACTCCTGACAATTCAAAGAGAGTTGGTAGTATTACCACCAATGTACCCTCCCCCTGAAATATCTTCTTGTTCTGTCTTATAGACACTTTTAAAAGCATACTGCAAAGAAACATCTCCCATCAGAAGTCCACCTGAAATCAGTCCCCACCCACCCACCCTTGTTTACACTTAATATATTGAGGCATACTAATTACCTGCACATGGTTAATCAGTGACATCTGATTATCACCTCTAACCACTCCCTACAAGAATACTTGCTTACACAGTGCCACTATGTTTCCTCACACCACCTTCCTTATTATAACCTCCTGCCTCTTTCTCAGGCTCTCTTATACTGTCTCTACACATCATGTCTCCAATAATATAACTATCTCACCTTCCCTGCTTTCATCTCCTCTTCTCTGCTCCCATGAGCTCTTCTCCTTCCTCCAGTCACTATCTCATCCCCCCCCTAAAGGTGAAAAGCGGAAATGCTCCTGTAAGTCCTATTCCCATCTCCTTTTACTCTCTCTCCTTCTTCTGATGGCTTGTGGGGATATATCCCCTAACCCAGGCCCATCACTCATTCCCACCTGCTGTCAGCCACGCAGAGTCCCCAGGGCAGCAAATGCCCAAAACACCCATAATCTAATACCCATCACTTGTCACAAACCATCTACTTTGCCCTTCTCCTGTGCCCTCTGGAATGCAAGGTCTGTTTGCAATAAACTTACCTTCATTCATGATCTCTTCATTTCCAACTCCCTCAATTTACTGGCTATCACGGAAACCTGGCTCACTCCATCTGACTCTGCCTCCCCTGCCGCTCTCTCTTATGGTGGTCTACACTTCAGCCACACTCCTAGACCTGAGAACAAACAAGGTGGAGGTGTGGGCATACTGCTATCCTCTCGCTGCACTTTTCGCTGCATACCCCCTGTTCCCTCCCTTCAATTCTCATCTTTTGAAGTCCACACTATCCGCATCTTCTCTCCCATCCCTCTGCGAGTAGCTGTGATCTATCGCCCGCCTGGATCACCCTCTCAATTTCTGGACAACTTTGCCGCCTGGCTCCCTCACTTTCTCTCCTCCAATATACCTTCACTCATTCTTGGCGATTTCAACATTGCCACTGACACACCCACCTCCCCAACAACTGCAAAATTACTTGCACTCACCTCTTCCCTTGGCCTCTCACAATGGACAGATTCCGCAACTCATAGTGGTGGACACTCTATTGACCTTATTTTTACTAATCTCTGCACTATCTCCAACCTTGACATCTCCTCACTTCCCCTATCTGACCACCACCTGCTAACTTGCAACCTCACCTCATCCTCCGCTCACCGCCCTTCTTCAAATCCTGCCATCAGAACACGCAGAAACCTGCAAGCACTCAACCCACAACAATTTTCAAATGTATTAACACCCCTTCTCAGCCCCCTCACCACCCTTGCCTGCCCTGACGTCGCCACTTCACAATACAACACTACTCTAACCTCCACCCTTGACTCTCTTGCCCCCATAATCACAAGCAAACGCCCTCGCTCTCACCCACAACCATGGCACACCACACAAACACGCTATCTACAGAGATGCTCACGCACTGCAGAACGATTATGGAGGAAATCTCGCACTTCAGCAGACTTTCTCCACTACAAGTTTACCTTGCGCTCCTACTTCTCTGCCCTCAATCTTGCCAAACAACACTACTTCTCATCTCTAATATCAAACCTGTCCTCCAACCCTAAACGTTTATTTGCTACATTCAACACCCTCCTCCGCCCACCCCCACCTCCTGCCCCTTCCTCTCTCACTGCTGATGACTTTGCCAGCCATTTTAAAAATAAAATCGATACCATCCGAAATGAGCTCTCCTCCCAGCTTGGCCCTACCCCACCACCCTCTCCCCAAACCGACAACACCCAGCCCTTACCCTTCCCCAATCCCACCTCCACTATGGACTCCTTTGACCCTGTAACCGAGGATGAAGTATCTACTTTACTATCAACCTCTCACCTTACCACATGTCCTCATGATCCTATTCCATCACAGCTAATCCCTCCCCTATCCACCACACTTATCCCAGCTCTCACACATCTATTCAACCTCTCCCTAAACACTGGCAAGTTTCCATCCTCCTTAAAACATGCCACAGTTACACCCATTCTCAAGAAGCCCTCTTCTGACCCAGCTTCTGCCTCCAACTATCGCCCTATCTCACTACTTCCCCTTGCGTCTAAACTCCTTGAGCGGCTTGTTTACAATCGCCTCACTCAATTTATTTCCTCCAATTCCCTACTTGACCCCTTCCAATCTGGCTTCCGGTCCCAACACTCTACAGAAACAGCCCTTACAAAAGTCACTAATGACTTGCTAACCGCCAAATCAAAGGGTCACTACTCTATTCTAATTCTCCTGGATCTCTCTGCTGCCTTCGATACAGTTGACCACCCTCTTCTAATCCAAACGCTCCGCTCTTTTGGCATCCAGGACACAGCTCTTTCATGGTTCACATCCTATCTTAAAGATCGTACATTTAGTGTCTCCTTCTCTGGCACCTCTTCTTCACCTCTCCCTCTGTCTGTTGGCGTTCCCCAAGGTTCTGTCCTAGGCCCCCTCCTCTTCTCCATCTACACCTCCTCCCTTGGCACCCTTATAAAATCCTTTGGATTTCAGTATCATCTCTATGCAGATCATACTCAAATCTACCTATCTGCACCTGATCTATCCCCCTCTCCTTTAGCTCAAGTTTCCAACTGCCTCTCTAGCATATCCTCCTGGATGTCCACCCGTCAACTCAAACTCAACATGTCTAAAACTGAACTTCTAATCTTTCCACCCTCTACTACAGCTTCCACACCTCAAATATCTCTCACTGTTGACAACACCATCATCGCCCCTACCTCCCAGGCCCGTTGTCTTGGGGTTCTACTGGATCCCGCCCTCTCTTTTATTCCTCACATCCAAGCAATAACAAAATCATGTCAGTTTCACCTAAAAAACATCTCCAAAATTCGTCATTATCTTACAGAAGACACAGCTAAAATTCTAATTCACTCTCTCATCATCTCTCGACTCGACTACTGCAATTCCCTCCTTGCTGGCCTCCCCATCTCTCGTCTGTCTCCCCTCCAATCCATAATGAACGCCTCCGCTAGACTCATCTTCAATACCAAACGATCAGTGTCGGCAGCCCCTCTCTGTCAATCACTCCACTGGCTTCCCATAGCTTCCCGAATCAAATTTAAAATCATGACCCTAACACATAAAGCCCTCAACAACAGTGCACCCCCTTATATCTCTGCTCTTGTTTCAAAATACTCTCCCAACCGGCCCCTTCGTTCTGCTAACGACCTTCTTCTTTCCTCCTCTCTCATCACCTCCTCTCACTCCCGTCTTCAAGACTTTTCTCGTGCTTCCCCATCCATTTGGAACTCCTTGCCCCGCTCCATTAGATTATCTTTCTGCCTCAAAAACCTTTAAGAAATTATTAAAAACACACCTGTTTAAAAAATCTTATCATCTTCAGCCTTAACATGTACAACTGAACATTCCACAGCTTAATAACACTCACACCCACAATCTACAGTACAACACACAGACCCCTCCACTTTACTGAACCAATTGCTTTCAATTGTATTTGTCACCCTCTTGTATCACACCTAAACCCTTAGATTGTAAGTTTGCGAGTTTTCAATCTTGTGTCAGGCCTTGGAAACAAGCTCTATGTACATTTGATTTTATGCTCGAAAACAGGGCCCTCCATTCTTTACAAGGTGTTTAATTTGTTTTCTGCTATGTACTCAACCCCTGTACAGCGCTACGGAATATGTTGGCGCGATATAAATAAAGATAATAATAATAATAATAATAATAATCATTCTGTGTGATACAGACCCTAAATATATGTGCAGTGCTTTGTGCAGACAAATATTCTGTAGAAGGGACACTCCAGACATCTGTCTCACTCCTAGTCCTTGAGAGAAAACAACAGGAGATGCTATAGAAAGTGATTGCTGGCAGGGCTGGGAGACAGGGTTTTACGCTAAAATATTTAAAAGAGGGACATTTATGAAGCTAAGATGGAGGCGTACCCTTGAAGAGAGGGGCTGTTCTTCCAAAAGAGGGACAGTTGGGAGGTATGTCCCATGCAATATATTCCTACAGCGCCGGACCTAAAGAATGGAGGGCCCCTCTCAACAGCCATCTTTTCATAGCAGCCAGTCCCCTCTCAACATCCACCTCACACAGCACCTAATCCCTCTTAGCATCCATCCCAACATAGCACCCAGTCATTGTCAGAAGCCATCCCCTCCGCATCCATTCTCAAACCATATCCAAGCCCTCTCAGCATCCATCTCACATAGAACCCGACCCTCCTGTTCTTTGCTCTCTCACCTCTACCCTGATACACATCCCCAGCTTGCTGAATTGCTCCATATACCCACCTCTTGGCACTTTAGTATAAATGCTCTTTTTTTTTTTAAAGGCATGGACCAATTTCTGGCCAGGGGGGTGTGTGGTCAAAGAGAGGCCATGGCAGGTTGGGCCTGGGTAGGAGGCCCCTAAACTACAGAAAACAAGTAAATGCAAAAACATTTTTCACATAGCAACCCCCCACAGGATTTCCCCCCCCCCCCCCAGTGCACCGAACCACTGGTATCTCTGCCCCTGTATCCCTGTAAAATTTCCATATTGCTCTATATATCTATATGACTTTTAATACCTCCTGATTTTATTGCAGCAAATAATGTACCCATACATCTACTCGTGCTGTGCCTGTAACTCCTCATAGTGTCTGTATAATTACCCTTGTTGCTCAACTTAACATCCTATATCTCCTGCTACTGCTTCATCTAACGCCTCCTTATAACTCCCTTTTCTTCATATAATTATTTATACAGCGCCTATTATTCCTGTAACTCTTGTTTCTCACTATAATCCATTCTTATAGTCCTCTGTTGCTCTATATTATCCATATAAATATTTTCCTCTTCTTTCTCTGTGTAAAACATCTCTTTACACTATTATATTTTCATGTAATTGCTCCCTAGTACTCCTTATGATGTCCCAGACATTTCTTTCTATCTATGTAGTTTCTCCAACTCCTTCATACAATACCACATGATCCCACCTACTAGTCTGTTATGTACCCTTTATACTTTCATATATATGATTTGTTCCTTATAACTACTCATTTAGTAATGTAGACCCTTCACATAACTCTTCCATTGCTCAATATTACCCTCCCTAATTTTTCTATTATTACATGCTATTCTATGTAACCCATTCCTGTAAGTCTGCATATTCCTCTTTATAACTCGTGTTTCTCCATACACCATGTAAAATTGTTGACCATTGCCTATATATATTAATTTGTATGTTATACTGAATTTCAGAAGAACTCAAAAGTATGGATAGACAGATAGATAGACAGACAGACACTGGCTCTTTCCATTACATATATGGGTACATAAAATCCTGTCTACCCTCTGCATTTTTTGCATTTGAATATGGTGCCTCCGTTTTATTGAGGTTTCGGGACGTAATTATATGGTTTGTTTATAGCTCTGTCTTGTTCCAAAATTACACACTGCCCCAGACTACTGCTATGTAATTATCTCCCCCTATCTCTCTCAGCTGGAATCTTACAGATTTTTTTATTTTTATTTAGCCTTTTATCTACCAGTTTTCAGTTTAACCGAAAGGTTTGATTTAGGCTTTTTTAAACCTTGCCTTTTTATGGGGATTTTAGTTTATCTTAATATCAGAATAAAGGACAATATTCATATATATTATGGAATTGTATATATTTTGGATGTGAGCATTTTTAAGAAGTGGGATACTAAAGCAGAAGACAATGACTTTAGGTTGTATAGTATAAGATAATTTATTGAAGTATTTTCTTACCACGTCAATAATACCTTAACATAGTGATAAGCTACAAGAATTAAATTCAAGATTTTCTTAAATATGCATAGATTTCTCCTGGAAAAGTATTAAAGGACCCATGTGATCCAAATTTTTCTATTTTTCTAATTTTTCATTTTAAGGATAAATAAACGTGGTACATTTTTAGAAAAAAATTATAACACAACCTTTAACTTTGTCATGATTCTCCATTTTGTTTTCTGAACCAATTATTTATTTTGCTGTCATGAGGCAGCATCCTGGTAAACTATTGAGATTTCAATTAATCATGCACTGGCAGTTGTAGCTGCCACATTCCCATTGTGCAGCTAAAAGCTTCTTCAGTATTCAGTAGGTCAATGGGCAGACCACAGTGGCCTAATTACTTTTAACTGATGCCAATCAATGTTCTGTGCTTAAAGGGACATGGAAGATTTCTGGATTTCACTCGTAATATAATGTATCTATATATCTATTTACTTTATTTTATTAAAAAGGGCTAAAAAGCTCTGTTTTTTTCTGCCTAAAATCTTCTAAGTTTGAAGTACAGAGGGTGCGGAGTGGCAACATTCTGCAACATGCTCCTTGAGAGAGGTCACTGATAGGCTAATATGAAACACTGCACTCCACAGTCTATATATTCATGAGCTTCATTAGCTGCAAAGGGCATACCCAAACAGGTAAAAATTGTATGGTTTTAATAAAATAAAGTATATAAGAGTAAATAGATATATAGGTATATTATGTTATTATTTACTGAAATCCGGATTCCATCCATGTTCCTTTATTATATAAATAGAGTTGTAGAATATGTGCCTTGTTTTCCACATGTACCAGAGAGTGCTAGCAACACAATATATTACTACAAGAAGTAGAAAAAGAGCACTAATGCCCCTGGTTCCACTCAAACAAAAAAAAAACGTCACCCTTATTTTAAACTAGTAACTTGCCTGTCATAAATAAATGTATTATATGTTATGTTCGAAAGTTTGTTCTGTCTCTCTGTGCGCGCTCTCTCTCTCTCTCTGCATCCTCTCTCTGTGTCCTCTCTCTCTCTGTGCTCCCTCTATTTGTGTGTGTGCTTTCTCTCTCTGTGCCCTGTCTCTGCGCTCTGTGTGCTCTCTATCTCTCCCCCCCCTCTCTCCCACTCTGTCTACCTCCTCCCCTCTCTCTCCCCCTCCCTCTCTCTCAGCCTCCACCCCTCTCTTCCTCCTCTCTTTTTCTCTCCCTCGCTTTTCCCCCTCTCTCCCTGCCTCCTTTCTCTCTCTCCCTCTCTCCCTGCCTCCTATCCCTAACTCCTCTCGCTCTGCCTCCTCTCTCTGCCTCCTCTTTCTGTCCCTACCTCCCTCTCTCCCTGCATCCTATCTCTGACTCCTCTCTCTCTCTCTCTCTGCCTCCTCCCTCTCTCCCTGCCTCCTCTCTCTGCCTCCCTGCCTCCCTCCCTCTCTCTTTCCCTGTCTCTCTCTCTTACCCTCTCTCCCTGCCTCCTATCTCTGACTCCTCTCTCTCTCTCTCTCTCTCTGCCTCCTCTCTCCTTTTCCCTGCCTCCTCTCTCTGCCTCACTCCCTCTCTCATCCTGTCTTCTCTCTCTCTCTCTCTCTCTCTCTCTCTCTCCCTCTCTCCCTGCCTCCTATCCCTGACTCTTCTCACTCTGCCTCCTCTCTCTCTCTCCCTGCCTCCTCTCTATGCCTCCTCGTTCTGTCCCTACCTCCCTCTCTCCCTGCATTCTATCTCTGACTCCTCTCTCTCTGTGTCCTCTCTCTGTGCTCCCTCTCTTTGCGTGTGTTCTCTCTCTCTCTGTGCCCTGTCTCTGCGCTCTGTGTGCTCTCTATCTCCATTCCCCCCTCTCTCTCTCTCCCCCCCCTCTCTCTCCCACTCTGTCTACCTCCTCCCCTCTCTCTCTCCCCCTCCCTCTCTCTTCCTCCTCTCTTTTTCTCTCCCTCGCTTTTCCCCCTCTCTCCATTTCTCTCTGCCTCCCTCCCTCTCTCCCTGTCTCCTTTCTTTCTCTCCCTCTCTCCCTGCCTCCTATCCCTAACTCCTCTTGCTCTGCCTCCTCTCTCTGCCTCCTCTTTCTGTCCCTACCTCCCCCTCTCCCTGCATCCTATCTCTGACTCCTCTCTCTCTCTCTGCCTCCTCCCTCTCTCCCTGCCTCCCCTCTCTGCCTCCCTCTCTCTCTCTCTTTCCCTGTCTCTCTCTCCCACCCTCTCTCCCTGCCTCCTATCTCTGACTCCTCTCTCTCTCTCTCTGCCTCCCTCTCTCTCTCTCTTTCCCTGTCTCTCTCTCCCACCCTCTCTCCCTGCCTCCTATCTCTGACTCCTCTCTCTCTCTCTCTCTCTCTGCCTCCCTCTCTCTCTCTCTTTCCCTGTCTCTCTCTCTTACCCTCTCTCCCTGCCTCCTATCTCTGACTCCTCTCTCTCTCTCTCTCTCTCTGCCTCCCTCTCTCTCTCTCTTTCCCTGTCTCTCTCTCTTACCCTCTCTCCCTGCCTCCTATCCCTAACTCCTCTTGCTCTGCCTCCTCTCTCTGCCTCCTCTTTCTGTCCCTACCTCCCTCTCTCCCTGCATCCTATCTCTGACTCCTCTCTCTCTCTCTGCCTCCTCCCTCTCTCCCTGCCTCCCCTCTCTGCCTCCCTCTCTCTCTCTCTTTCCCTGTCTCTCTCTCCCACCCTCTCTCCCTGCCTCCTATCTCTGACTCCTCTCTCTCTCTCTCTGCCTCCCTCTCTCTCTCTCTTTCCCTGTCTCTCTCTCCCACCCTCTCTCCCTGCCTCCTATCTCTGACTCCTCTCTCTCTCTCTCTCTCTCTCTCTGCCTCCCTCTCTCTCTCTCTTTCCCTGTCTCTCTCTCTTACCCTCTCTCCCTGCCTCCTATCTCTGACTCCTCTCTCTCTCTGCCTCCTCTCTCTTTTTCCCTGCCTCCTCTCTCTGCCTCACTCCCTCTCTCGTCCTGTCTTCTCTCTCTCTCTCTCTCTCTCTCTCTCTCTCTCTCTCTCTCTCTCTCTCTCTCTCTCTCTCTCCCTCTCTCCCTGCCTCCTATCCCTGACTCCACTCACTCTGCCTCCTCTCTCTCTCCCTGCCTCCTCTCTCTGCCTCCTCTTTCTGTCCCTACCTCCCTCTCTCCCTGCATCCTATCTCTGACTCCTCTCTCTCTCTCTCTGCCTCCTCCCTCTCTCCCTGCATCCTCTCTCTGCCTCCCTGCCTCCCTCCCTCTCTCTCTCTCCCTGTCTCTCTCTCCCACCCTCTCTCCCTGCCTCCTATCTCTGACTCTTCCCTCTCTCTGCCTCCTCTCTCTTTTTCCCTGCCTCCTCTCTCTGCCTCACTCCCTCTCTCGTCCTGTCTTCTCTCTCTCTCTCTCTCTCTCTCTCTCTCTCTCCCTGCCTCCTGTCTCTCTCTCCCACCCTCTCTCCCTGCCTCCTATCTCTGACTCCTCTCTCTCTCTCCTTGCCTCCTCTCTCTCTCGTCGTGTCTACTCTCTCTCTCTCTCTCTCTCTCTCTCTCTCTCTCTCTCTCTCCCTCTCTCCCTGCCTCCTATCTCTGAATCCTCTCTCTCTCACTCTCCTTGCCTCCTCTCTCTCTCTCATCCTGTCTACTCTCTCTCTCTCTCTCTCTCTCTCTCTCTCTCCTTGCCTCCTCTCTCTCTCTCTCGTCCTGTCTACTCTCTCTCTCTCTCTCTCTCTCTCTCTCTCTCCCTCTCTCCCTGCCTCCTCTCTCTCCCTTCCTCTCTCCCTCCCTCTCACTCTCCCTCTTTCCCTGCCTCCTCTCTCTCTCTCCCTGCCTTCTCTCTCTCTCCCTCTCTCCCGCACCTCTCTCTTTCTCTCTCTCCCTGCCGCCTCTCTCTCCCTGCCTCCTATCTCTGCCTCCTCTCTCTCTCCCTGCCTCCTCTCTCTCCCTTCCTCTCTCCCTCCCTCTCACTCTCCCTCTTTCCCTGCCTCCTCTCTCTCTCTCCCTGCCTTCTCTCTCTCTCCCTCTCTCCCTCTCTCCCGCACCTCTCTCTTTCTCTCTGTCCCTGCCGCCTCTCTCTCCCTGCCTCCTATCTCTGCCTCCTCTCTCTCTCCCTGCCTCCTCTCTTTCTCTCTGCCTCCTCTGCCTCCCTCTCTCTCCCTGTCTCCTCTCTCTCTCTGCCTCCTCCCTCCCTCTCACTCTCCCCTCCCTCTCTCCCTGCCGCCTCTCTCTCTCCCTGCCTTCTCTCTCTCTCCCTCTCTCCCTGTCTCCTCCCTCTCTCCATACCTCCTATATTTGCCTCCTCTCTCTCTCGTCCTGCCTCCTCTCTCTCTCCCGCACCTCTCTCTCTCTCTCTCTCTGCCGCCTCTCTTTCCCTGCCTCCTATCTCTGCCTCCTCTCTCTCTCTCTGCCTTCTATCTCTGTATCCTCTCTCTCTCTCTCTGCTTCCTTTCTCTGCCTCCTCTCTCTCTTCCTGCCTCCTCTTTATCTCCCTCTCTCCCTGCCTCATATCTCTGCCTCCTCTCTCTCTCTGCCACCTCTCTCTCTCATGTCCGGCCTCCACTCTCACTCCCTCTCTCTCTCCCTCTCTCCCTGCATCTTCTCTCTCTCCCTCTCTCCGTGCCTCCTATCTCTGCCTCCTCTCTCTCTCTCTGCCTCCTCTCTCTCTGCCTCCTCTCTCTCTCGTCCTGCCTCCACTCTCTCTCCCTCACTCCCTCTCTCTCTCCCTCCCTCCCTCTCTTCCTCCCTCTCTCTCTCTCCCTGCCTCCTCTCTCTCTCCCTGCCTCCCATCTCTGTCTCCTCTCTCTCTCCGCCGCCTTTCTCTCTGCCTCCTCTCTCTCTCTCTCTCTCTCTCCCTCCCTCTCTTCCTCCCTCCCTCTCTTCCTCCCTCTCTCTCTCTCCCTGCCTCCTCTCTCTCTCCCTGCCTCCTATCTCTGTGTCCTCTCTCTCTCTGCCTCCTCTCTCTCTTTCTCGTCCTGCCTACTCTTTCTCTCCCTTCCTCTCTCTCTCCCTGCCTTATCTCTCTCTCCCTCCCTCTTAGCCCTGCCTCCTATCTCTGCCTCCTCTCTCTTTCCCTGACTCCTCTCTCTGCCTCCTCTTTCTGTCCCTACCTCCCTCTCTCCCTGCATCCTATCTCAGATTCCTATCTCTCTGCCTCTTTCCCTCTCTCCCTGACTCCTGTCTCTCTCTCCCTCTCTCTCTCCCTGCCTCCTGTCTCTCTCTCTCTCTCCCACCCTCTCTCCCTGCCTCCTATCTCTGACTCCTCTCTCTCTCTCCTTGCCTCCTCTCTCTCTCGTCCTGTCTACTCTCTCTCTCCCTCTCTCCCTGCTTCCTCTCTCTCCCTCCCTTTCTGCCTCCTCACTCTCCCTCTTTCCCTGCCTCCTCTCTCTCTCCCTGCCTTCTCTCTCTCGCCCTCTCTCCCTGTCTCCTCTCTCTCCCTCTCTCCCGCACCTCTCTCTTTCTCTCTCTCCCTGCCGCCTCTCTCTCCCTGCCTCCTATCTCTGACTCCTCTCTCTCTCTCCTTGCCTCCTCTCTCTCTCGTCGTGTCTACTCTCTCTCTCTCTCTCTCTCTCTCTCTCTCTCTCTCTCCCTCTCTCCCTGCCTCCTATCTCTGAATCCTCTCTCTCTCACTCTCCTTGCCTCCTCTCTCTCTCTCATCCTGTCTACTCTCTCTCTCTCTCTCTCTCTCTCTCTCTCTCTCCTTGCCTCCTCTCTCTCTCTCTCGTCCTGTCTACTCTCTCTCTCTCTCTCTCTCTCTCTCTCTCTCTCTCTCTCTCCCTCTCTCCCTGCCTCCTCTCTCTCCCTTCCTCTCTCCCTCCCTCTCACTCTCCCTCTTTCCCTGCCTCCTCTCTCTCTCTCCCTGCCTTCTCTCTCTCTCCCTCTCTCCCGCACCTCTCTCTTTCTCTCTCTCCCTGCCGCCTCTCTCTCCCTGCCTCCTATCTCTGCCTCCTCTCTCTCTCCCTGCCTCCTCTCTCTCCCTTCCTCTCTCCCTCCCTCTCACTCTCCCTCTTTCCCTGCCTCCTCTCTCTCTCTCCCTGCCTTCTCTCTCTCTCCCTCTCTCCCTCTCTCCCGCACCTCTCTCTTTCTCTCTCTCCCTGCCGCCTCTCTCTCCCTGCCTCCTATCTCTGCCTCCTCTCTCTCTCCCTGCCTCCTCTCTTTCTCTCTGCCTCCTCTGCCTCCCTCTCTCTCCCTGTCTCCTCTCTCTCTCTGCCTCCTCCCTCCCTCTCACTCTCCCTCTCTCCCTGCCGCCTCTCTCTCTCCCTGCCTTCTCTCTCTCTCCCTCTCTCCCTGTCTCCTCCCTCTCTCCATACCTCCTATATTTGCCTCCTCTCTCTCTCGTCCTGCCTCCTCTCTCTCTCCCGCACCTCTCTCTCTCTCTCTCTCTGCCGCCTCTCTTTCCCTGCCTCCTATCTCTGCCTCCTCTCTCTCTCTCTGCCTTCTATCTCTGTATCCTCTCTCTCTCTCTGCTTCCTTTCTCTGCCTCCTCTCTCTCTTCCTGCCTCCTCTTTATCTCCCTCTCTCCCTGCCTCATATCTCTGCCTCCTCTCTCTCTCTGCCACCTCTCTCTCTCATGTCCGGCCTCCACTCTCACTCCCTCTCTCTCTCCCTCTCTCCCTGCATCTTCTCTCTCTCCCTCTCTCCGTGCCTCCTATCTCTGCCTCCTCTCTCTCTCTCTGCCTCCTCTCTCTCTGCCTCCTCTCTCTCTCGTCCTGCCTCCACTCTCTCTCCCTCACTCCCTCTCTCTCTCCCTCCCTCCCTCTCTTCCTCCCTCTCTCTCTCTCCCTGCCTCCTCTCTCTCTCCCTGCCTCCCATCTCTGTCTCCTCTCTCTCTCCGCCGCCTTTCTCTCTGCCTCCTCTCTCTCTCTCTCTCTCTCTCTCTCTCCCTCCCTCTCTTCCTCCCTCCCTCTCTTCCTCCCTCTCTCTCTCTCCCTGCCTCCTCTCTCTCTCCCTGCCTCCTATCTCTGTGTCCTCTCTCTCTCTGCCTCCTCTCTCTCTTTCTCGTCCTGCCTACTCTTTCTCTCCCTTCCTCTCTCTCTCCCTGCCTTATCTCTCTCTCCCTCCCTCTTAGCCCTGCCTCCTATCTCTGCCTCCTCTCTCTTTCCCTGACTCCTCTCTCTGCCTCCTCTTTCTGTCCCTACCTCCCTCTCTCCCTGCATCCTATCTCAGATTCCTATCTCTCTGCCTCTTTCCCTCTCTCCCTGACTCCTGTCTCTCTCTCCCTCTCTCTCTCCCTGCCTCCTGTCTCTCTCTCTCTCTCCCACCCTCTCTCCCTGCCTCCTATCTCTGACTCCTCTCTCTCTCTCCTTGCCTCCTCTCTCTCTCGTCCTGTCTACTCTCTCTCTCCCTCTCTCCCTGCTTCCTCTCTCTCCCTCCCTTTCTGCCTCCTCACTCTCCCTCTTTCCCTGCCTCCTCTCTCTCTCCCTGCCTTCTCTCTCTCGCCCTCTCTCCCTGTCTCCTCTCTCTCCCTCTCTCCCGCACCTCTCTCTTTCTCTCTCTCCCTGCCGCCTCTCTCTCCCTGCCTCCTATCTCTGCCTCCTCTCTCTGTCCCTGCCTCCTCTCTCTCTCTCTGCCTCCTCTCTCTGCCTCCTCTCTCTCCCTGCCTCCCTCTCTCTCCCTGCCTCCTCTCTCTGTCTCCTCTCTCTCTCTCCCTCCCTCCCTCTCTTCCTCCCTCTCTCTCTCTCTCTCTCCCTGCCTCCTCTCTCTCTCCCTGTCACCTATCTCTTTGTCCTCTCTCTATCTGCCTCCTCTCTCTCTCTCTCACTCTCTCTCTCTCGTCCTGCGTACTCTTTCTCTCCCTTCCTCTCTCTCTCCCTGCCTTCTCTCTCTCTCCCTCCCTCTTATCCCTGCCTCCTATCTCTGCCTCCTCTCTCTTTCCCTGCCTCCCTCGTTCTCTCCCTCTCTCTCTTCCTGCCTCCTCTCTATCTCCCTCTCTGCCTCCTCTCTCCCTCTCTGCCTCCTCTCTCTCTCTGCCACCTCTCTCTCTCTCTCTCTCTCTCTCTCTGCCACCTCTCTCTCTGCATCCTCTCTCTCTCCCTCTCTCCGTGCCTCCTATCTCAGCCTCCTCTCTCTCTCTTTGCCTTCTCTCTCTCTCGTCCTGCCTCCACTCTCTCTGACTCCCTCTCTCTCTGTCTCCTCTCTCTCCGCCTCCTCTCTCTGCCTCCTCTCTCTCTCCATATCCCTCTTTTTCTTCCTCGTTCTCCCTGCCTCCTCTCTCTCTCTTTCCCTGCCTCCTATCTCTGTGTCCTCTCTCTCTCTCTGCCTCCTCTCTCTCTCTCTCTCTCTCGTCCGGCCTACTCTTTCTCTCCCTTCCTCTCTCTCTTCCTGCCTTCTCTCTCTCCCTTCCTCTCAGCCCTGCCTCCTATCTCTGTCTCCTCTGTCTTTCTGCCTCCTCTCTCTCTCCCTGCCTCCCTCCCTCGTTCTCTCCCTGTCTTTCTCCCTGCCTCCTATCTCTGACTCCTCTCTCTCTCTGCCGCCTCTCTCTCTCTGCCTCCCCTCTCTCTCTCGTACTGCCTCCTCTCTCCCTCTCTCCCTGCCTTCTCTCTCCCTCTCTCCCTGCCACCTCTCTCTCTCCCTGCCTCCTATCTCTGCCTCCTCTCTCTCTCTCCCTGCCTCCTCTCTCTCTCTTTCTCTCTCTCTCTCAACCTGCCTCCTATCTCTGCCTCCTCTCTCTCTTCCTGCCTCCTCTCTCTCTCGTCCTGCCTCCACTCTCTCTCCCTCCCTCTCTCTCTCCCTCTCTCCCTACATCCTCTCTCCCTCCCTGTCTCCCTGCCTCCTATATCTGCCTCCTCTCTCTCTCTCTCTCTGCCTCCTCTCTCTCTCTCTGCCTCCTCTCTCTCTCTCTCTCTGCCTCCTCTCTCTCTCTCGTCCTGCCTCCTCTCTCTCTCTCGTCCTACCTCCTCTCTCTCTCTCCCTCCCTCTGCTCTCTCTCTCCCTCCCTCCTCTCTCTCTCTCTCTCCCTCCCTTCCTCTCTCTCTCTCACTCCCTCACTCGTCCTGTCTTCTCTCTCTCCCTCACCCTCTCCCTCCCTCACTGCCTCTCTGTGTATTCCCAGAGATTTTGGGCTAGCAGTTTGTGAGTAGCACCTGCGCAGAACACATCTTGCAGGCGTTACTCACAACTGAAATATATTATAGTGGTTTCCTAAAACTTGGAAATAAAAAACATCTGAGGAATAAAACATAAAATATTTTCCTTAAAGCAATAAGCTCTAAGAAACAGTCTTTGGTTTCTGCAACTGTAAACTGTTTCTTGGAGCTTATTGCTTATTGCAAGTTTTAGGAATTTGAAATAAAGGTGGAGTTTTAATAAAACATTTTGGATGTGGTTTATGATTTCTAAGATTTATTGGGAGTGGAATCAGGGGCATTAGTGCTCATTTTCTACTTCTTGTAGTAATATATTGTATTACTTTTGGAGTGACATATTATTAATATTAAAAATGTTGAGAAAACTTTGATGTTATAAAATGTTTGCTGGATATGCAACAAGTGCTCTGTACACTGACTTAAGGACACGTCCTGTCCTATTAAGGAGTCATATTGATGTTACAAATTTACAATGTGAATATGGTGTTTAAAATATTAAGCAATACTATATTTAAAAAATACTGAAGGCATGTTTAAAAATTAGCTATTTTTAATAGATATAACTGTCCATATTACCCAACCCTCCTAAACATAGATTGAGGTGGTATTATGATTAGGAGCTAAACTTGTCCCCAGAGAGTGATAATAGCCATCTTGGGCTAACCAGAGCAAATCTTTATCACACTCTAACACCAATAATAAAGTGGGAAGAGCAGCACTTGAAAAAAATAAGGAAAATTACCAGTTTCCTCCCTAAAAATCTAATTACATGGGAGTTGTGAAGTTTGCAATCATTTAGCCCTCATATGTAATAATCTCTTAGTGTTTGTACTGCCCCATAAATATTGAAATGGGGGTTGACATATCAATACTTTTTTATTTATTTTTAAAAAACATATATATATATATTTTTTTTATACACACAGTTCAAAAATGTAAACAAATAATAATACATAAACATCAAAGATAACAGAACAAAATAGTTAAATCTTGCTTTGCATTACATGACAACATTTTATTGCCTGATGAAGTCACGTCTCAATCACTATATCTTTTTTTATAACCTTATATAAACAGCGATTATTACCAAACAGTTGTTAAATCTATACTATACTCTGCTTATGTTTTCCAAATCACATATATAGTTGTGAGCGTACGGGTCGTTGCTCACGCTTGCGGGCTCGCGTAGCGAGCCGCGGGCCTCGCGACGCGGGGGCTGCGGCTCGCACAGCGAGCCGCGGCCCTCGCGTAGCGAGGTCACTGGGCAAGGGCCTCAGTTGCTGGCATGGAGCGCCGAAGGCGCTCCATGCCAGCAACTGAGGCCCCTCGCGAAGCGAGGGCCTCAGTTGCTGGCGAGGTCACTGGGCACGGGCCTCAGTTGCTGGCATGGAGCGCCGAAGGCGCTCCATGTCAGCAACTGAGGCCCCTCGCGAAGCGAGGGCCTCAGTTGCTGGCGAGGTCACTGGGCAAGGGCCTCAAACCCTCGCAAACTTCACGTCGCTACTCAAAAAACACGACACACAAATTACGACACTCGCTAAATTTTACGAGGAACGCAAACAACCTACGAAACACGTTACCACACATTACGACCTCGCAAACATCGGACGCAACACGCCGACATACAAACATTTAAAACACAATACATACACACAGCACATACATAAAAACCTTACCTACACCAAGAGGGAGCACCCAGGACCTCAAAAATGCAACTTACACCTCGATTTTACTCGAAATAAAAGACTTTTGAGACTAAAAAAAAATCTAAGCGACAGAAAAAATGGCTGCCGAACAAAACGAAAACGAGGCTACAGCACTCTAAACTCGCAAAACACCACAACAAACTCGCAAAACACCACAAGAAACTCGCAAAACGCCACAAACCACCTACGGATATTCATACCACACAGTGCACACATTCAGCACGCTTACACAGCAGCTCCACACCACTAATGCTGCAGCAACATCAACACAGATTGCCAGCTCTTTATCACAATGCTTCAAAATAGGTACACTATATTCATTTACTAATTTAGCTACCTTACAATTTCATTGCCGTCATTTTTTGACGGGCAATTCGCTAGTCACTTATATAGTTGTGAGTATGCGGCTCATTGCTAATGCTGCGGGCTTGCATAGCGAGCCCGCAGCCAATGCGACCCTCGCAAAGCCAAAGGCGCTCCTAGCCAGCAACTGCGGACTTTAGGCCCGCAAATGCGGACCCTCGCCGCATTTGCGGAGGTGGAGGCTCCCACGTCGACCGCAAAATTTACGGACTTAGCATCCACAAATACGAGCTGCGGGACTTTATGACCTTAGCGCTCGAACCCAGCGCACATGAAAACATTAAAAACACAATAAACACACACAATAAACACATAAAAAGCTTACCCACACCAAGGGGGGGGGGGGGGGCACCCAGGACCTCTGCAACCGAAGTTACACAAAAAATGTCTGCCGAAAAAAACGAAAACGAGGCTACACAACCTTAAAGCCGCAAAACACCACCAAACACAGACGGATTTTCCGAAAAAGATGTACGAGGTCCAAGATACACTATTAACAAGGACGCTAAATCATCCATAGCCGGGTACCACATACACGTTAGACGCCATTTTACAACACTAGCTTACGCAATGCAGAAGTACACAGCTACCCTAACGGATTTTCCTCACGCATGCACACTATTTACACTACACACGGCACACATTGCTCTTCAGCTCTTCAACACAATGCTTCCTGCATATATTACTTCAAAATAGGTAAAGTATATTCATTTATTCATTATTTCATTAGCATACAAAAATGACCGCCAACACTGCTCATAGCACACAAACAACCAACAGCCTCGCAATGAGCGCAGAAGGATATCGGAACACCAACAAAATTAATGTCTCAACCAAACACAATTACCTGCCTTACAATCTTATTGCCGTCAATTTTTGACGGGCAAGTTGTTAGTCACATATAATAGTTGTCAAACTACGAGACGTCGTCATGCTTTGCGTGGTGCATACGAGTTAGGCGATGAGCGCCAAAGGCGCTCATTGCTTGCAAGCCTTGCAAAGCAAGGCGAGCCGTTAACCTGGAGCACTTAGGCGATGAGCGCCAAATCGAGGCGAGCCGTTAACTCGCAGCACAACTCCCAGCACAAAGGCGATGAGCTACGAAGGCGCTCATTGCCTGCTCGCCTCGCGAAGTGAAGGCAATGAAACACGCAGGACTTAGCCAACAAACACTTAGTAAACGTGGGATCGCCAGCCTGCAAGCAGTTGACAAACGCAGGACTTAAAAAAAAAAAATTAGGAGACACAGGACTTTGAAAAAAAAAAAAAGAGATAGGAAAAATATGAGGTTAACGGCCGAACCGTGCAAAGCAAAAAAACAATAAATACACAAAAAAATACAACAAAAACACCCCACACAGCATGGGGGAACAGCCAGGACGTCCGAGAGTGAGGTGAAACACAAATGTAAGTCGATTTTGCCGAGTTTAGGCAATCGAAAAATCGCCTAAGCGCGAAAAAACATGGCTGCCCCAAAAAATTTAAATGAGGCTACACGACCCTGGACCGCGAAAAACACTACCAACCGTGTAGCACTTTCACACAGGAACTACAAAATACACTATTACAAATGACGGAAAATGCTTGCGAGCCACGTACAGTAACTCATTAATAACATTACGAATCTACAATGGCGCTTTATACAACTACACCAATGGATTTACCTGGCACATGCAGCCTATTTCTAATGCAAAGTTGGAACATTCATTACACTATATCAGCACGGCACCAACACTCAAACTGTACATTGTATGGTGCTGCAAAATACAAACAGATTGTTAGCTCTTTAGGCTATTGATTACTGGATATACAGTTGCAAGCAAAAGTATGTGAACCCTTTGGAATGATATGGATTTCTGCACAAATTGGTCAAAAAATGTGATCTGATCTTCATCTAAGTCACAACAATAGACAATCACAGTCTGCTTAAACAAATAACACACAAAGTATTAAATGTTGCCATGTTTTTATTCAACACACCATGTAAACATTCACAGTGCAGGTGGAAAAAGTATGTGAACCCTTGGATTTAATAACTGGTTGAACCTCCTTTGGCAGCAATAACTACAACCAAACGTTTCCTGTAGTTGCAGATCAGATGTGCACAACGGTCAGGAGTAATTCTTGACCATTTCTCTTTACAGAACTGTTTCAGTTCAGCAATATTCTTGGGATGTCTGGTGTGAATCGCTTTCTTGAGGTCATGCCACAACATCTCAATCGGGTTGAGGTCAGGACTCTGACTGGGCCACTTCAGAAGGTGTATTTTCTTCTGTTTAACCCATTCTGTTGTTGATTTACTTCTATGCTTTGGGTCGTTGTCCTGTTGTAACACCCATCTTCTGTTGAGCTTCAGCTGGTGGACAGATGGCCTTAAGTTCTCCTGCAAAATGTCTGATGCAGCAAAGCAGCCCCAAACCATGATGCCCCCACCACCGTACTTCACAGTTGGGATGAGGTTTTGATGTTGGTGTGCTGTGCCTCTTTTTCTCCACACATAGTGTTGTGTGTTTCTTCCAAACAACTCAACTTTAGTTTCATCTGTCCACAGAATATTTTGCCAGTACTGCTGTGGAACATCCAGGTGCTCTTGTGCAAACTGTAAACGTGCAGCAATGTTTTGCTTGGATAGCAGTGGCTTCCTCTGTGGTATCCTCCCATGAAATCCATTCTTGTTTAGTGTTTTACATATTGTAGATTCGCTAACAGGGATGTTAGCATATGCCAGAGACTTTTGTAAGTCTTTAGCTGACACTCTAGGATTCTTCTTCACCTCATTGAGCAGTCTGCGCTGTGCTCTTGCAGTCATCTTAACAGGACGGACACTCCTAGGGAGAGTAGCAGCAGTGCTGAACTTTCTCCATTTATAGACAATTTCTCTTACCGTGGACTGATGAACAGCAAGGCTTTTGGAGATACTTTTATTACCCTTCCCAGCTTTATGCAAGTCAACAATTCTTAATCGTAGGTCTTCTGAGAGCTCTTTTGTGTGAGGCATCATTTACATCAGGCAATGCTTCTTGTGAAAAGCAAACCCAGAACTGGTG
This sequence comes from Discoglossus pictus, assembly GCA_027410445.1. NCBI lineage: Eukaryota > Metazoa > Chordata > Amphibia > Anura > Alytidae > Discoglossus > Discoglossus pictus. The sequence goes on from CM050163.1 coordinate 280,975,579, forward strand.
TGTGTTTTTTATAGGACAGGGCAGCTGTAACCAAAGCGAGGCGAGCCATGACGCATAGAAGCCTTCCGAGGTCGGAGCACTTAGGCGATGAGCATCGAAGGCGCTCATTGTCCTGCGAGGCGAGCCGTTGATGCATTGAAACATGCAGGACTTAGCCTGCAAGCAGTTAAGAAACGAGGGACTTACTTAGGCTGCAAGCAGTTGAGGAACGCAGTTGAGGAACACGGAATATCGTGGGCAAAAAAACGACCTTGCAAAAATACAACTTTAACGGCAATCGCAGAAATCGGAAAACAAGAAAAAAAATAAACATAAACACACACTCACACAAAGCACGGGGGAACGACAGGACGCCTGGGAGTGAAATTGCACGTGAGTTTGAGCCGAAATTGCCGGATTTTGGCACTCGAAAATCGGCTAAGCAAGAAAAAAAATGGTGGAAGAAAAAAATGAAAATGAGGCTAAAGGAGACCGAGGCACGCAAATCACCGCCAGGAACATAGGAGATACACAATAGATCATTACAACGGACAGAAAATGCTCTCAAGCCAAGTAACACATAGAAAAAATCCGCCATTTTACAACACTAACTTGCAAAGAATAACATTACAATTCTAAAATGGCGCTTTACCCGTCTAAACAAACTGTTTGGCCTCACGCACACAGCCTATTTACACTGCACACTTGGCACGTTGCTGACACTTTCTCCTTAGATGATCAACAGTCCAAATGTACATTTTCAGATGCAGGAAAATCCATAGAGATTGTTAGCTCTTCATGATATTGATTGCTGCATATCAAATATAAATAGGTAAAGTATAATTATTTATTAATTCATACTAATTTATCAATTCACTGTACTAATTTTTTATTTTATTTTACACTGTACCTATATATCTGTCTTCATGATGAGCTCCGAAGGTGATCGTTGCAAAGCAGGAAAATTGAAGGACACGAGGGGAGAGGCTCGCAATGAGCACCGAACGTCCTCAGAGGAGCAAAAGACTTACATTGTGTGGCAAACAGCATTGCCATGGCTTCAAATTTAATTGCTGTAATTTTTGACGGACAAGTCGCTAGTGCTATAATATTGGTCTTCCTGCTCCAACATAGCATCACATATATAGTTGTGAGCATACGAGTTGTTGCTAACGCTTGCGGGCTCGCGTAGCGAGCCGCGGCCCTCGCAAAGCAGTAAAAGCGAAGCCAAAAGCGCTCCTTGCCAGCAACTGCGGCCCTCGCAAACTTTACATTGTAAAGCAAACAACACGACACAGCAACTGCGACCCTCGCAATCATTACGTCGCAACGCAAACAACACGACACAGCAACTGCGACCCTTGCAAACTTTACGTCGCAATGCAAACAACATACGAGACACGTTATCACTCATTACGACCTCGCAAAAATCCGACGCAGGAAAAAATTAAAAACACAATAAATACACACAACACATACATAAAAAGCTTACCTACAGCAATAGGGAGCATCCAGGACCTCAAAGAATGAAGTTACATCTTAATTTAACTCAAAATAAAAGAGTTTAGACACTCGAAAATTCTCTAAACGAGAGAAAAAATGGCCGCCGAACAAAACGAAAACGAGGCTACAGCACTCTAAACACGCAAAACACCACAAGAAACACTTAAAACAACACAAAACACCTACGGATATTCTGCTACAGACGTATACTACACATTTGCCGCCATTTTAATGCGGAAGTACCCAACTACGCTAACGGTTTGGTCTCGCGCACACACACTATTACACTGCATACATTCATCACGCTTACACAGCAGCTCCACACCACTAATGCTGCAGCAACATCAAAACAGATTGCAGCTCTTCAACACAATGCTTCAAAATAGGAAAGTATATTCATTTAATAATGTATTATATATTTCATTATTATACACCAAACACCATTAGCTACCTTACAATTTCATTGCCGTCATTTTTTGACGGGCAATTCTCTAGTAAGAAATATTCTCCATTCAGAATATTCGACAAACTTTTCTTTCTGGTCTCTTAATGCTTGGTGTTTGTTTTTGCAGCCATGGAGCTGCTATAACAGTTCTAGCCGTAGTTATTATTAGTATACTGTAATTCGTTGTTGCCCATCTCTCCCTATGCCTTCCAAAGGCTTGTTTAGTAGCAATATTCCTGGGTCTAAATATAACTCATAAACCAACATATTTTTTATCACTTTGTGTACTGTTCTCCTTGAATTTTTGGGCATCCCACCATATATGATTTGATGTGCCCTTTACATACTCTAAAACATGTTGGTGGTATGTGTGGCTTGTACTTATTTATTATGATTGGGATTCTGTACCAAAAGTATATTATATAGTTTGTTTCTTTAGTCTTTTATTGTGTTTTGAAGCAAAATTGTGACTTAAGACATTACCGCAAGTAGTTGTGACTCCAGCCCTATGCAAAAACATATATGACTGTTTCTATACTAATTCAACATTAATGAGCATTCTAATTTCCTTTGGATAGGTTATTTTTATGTTGTGCTAAAGATTAAATTAGTGTATAATTGAGTTCATCAAGTTGTTGTTTTTATCTGTTCAATTTTCCTAAAAGAAACAGAGATGTTGATGAGTTTTGCCTAAAGCAAAAGTTTATAGGTCTTCATAACCAGGATAATCTGCACTTCTTTGTCTTTTATCTGTGAGAAATTAGTGTTTTATATACATATACAGTGGATATAAAAAGTCTACACACCCCTGTTAAAATGTCAGGTTTCTGTGCTGTAAAAAAATGAGACAAAGATAAATCATTTCAGAACTGTTTCCACCTTTAATGTGACCTATAAACTGTACAACTCAATTGAAAAACAAACTGAAATATTTTAGGTGGAGGGGAAAAAAAAGAAAAATAGTGTGGTGGCATAAGTCTGCACACCCTCTTATAACACCTGCCATCATTTAAAGTGCCTCTGATTAACCCCAAATAAAGTTCAGCTGCTCTAGTTGGTCTTTCCTGACATTTTCTTAGTCGCATCCCACAGCAAAAGCCATGGTCCACAGAGAGCTTTCAAAGCATCAGATGGATCTCATTGTTAAAATGTATCAGTCAGGAGAAGGGTACAAACGAATTTCCAAGGCATTAGATATACCATGGAACACAGTGAAGACCATCATCACCAAGTGGAGAAAATATGGCACAACAGTGACATTACCAAGAACTGGAGCTCCCTCCAAAATTGATGAAAAGATGAGAAGAAAACTGGTCTGGGAGGCTACCAAGAGGCCTACAGCAACATTAAAGGAGCTGCTGGAATATCTGGCAAGTACTGCCTGTGTGGTACATGTGACAACAATCTCCCATATCCTTTATATGTCTGGGCTATGGGGTAGAGGGGCAAGACGAAAGCCTTTTCTTATGAAGAAAAAAATTCAAACCAGGCTACATTTTGCAAAAACACATCTGAAGTTTCCCAAAAGCATGTGGGAAAAGGTGTTATGGTCTGATGAAACCAAGGTTGAACTTTTTGGCCATAATTCCAAAAGGTATGTTTGGCGCAAAAACAACACTGCACATCACCTAAAGAACACCATACCCACAGTGAAGCATGGTGGTGGCAGCATCATGCTTTGGGGCTGTTTTTCTTCAGCTGGAACTGGGGCCTTAGTTAAGATAGAGGGAATTATGACCAGTTCCAAATACCAGTAAATATTGGCACAAACCCTTCAGGCTTCTGCTAGAAAGCTGAACATGTAGAGGAACGTCATCTTTCAGCATGACAACGACCCAAAGCATACATCCAAATCAACAAAGAAATGGCATCACCAGAAGAAGATTAAAGTTTTGGAATCGCCCTGAACCCGATTGAAAATCTGTGGGGTGATCTGAAGAGGGCTGTGCACAGGAGATACCCTCGCAATCTGACAGATTTGGAGTGTTTTTGCAAAGAAGAGTGAGCAAATCTTAACCACCACCATTTTGTATAATATATAGTAGCCTAATCTGTTATTAGAATATACAGTATAGAAACATTTCAGACCCTCAACAGGCTCTTTGATTAAGATCATTGTCTATAAATCCTCCTATTACAGTAGCATACAGTAGGGCAGACTTATACACACATCCACTCAAACTCAGACTGACGCCAATAGATGCACACTGACAGTCAACACCATATTACCTGAAAGACCTGTGGGAATAAAAAATAAAAAAAGAGGCCAAATGTCTCGCCCACTCATGGATAGACATTTTACTTTTCCTCAGGCCTTCTTCCTCCAAAATCAATTGTTCCTCTACGTACTACAGCTCCTAATGCACCATGTAGCAGCCCACATTTTCCCCAATAATTTATCAGAAGTCCTGTTCTCTGTCTCCACTCTCCACCTATAAACTCTAATTCTTGTTGTTGTAGTTGTACCTGTCCTCAAAATCCACTTTCTTTCTCCATTTTCTTTCTGCTATGTTGATTATGACTTGTTGCACATCATTTTCCTCCTAGTCCTGCTGTCTGTGTCCAGAGTCTCACACTCTTGAAGTGGCACAAAAATCCACCAGAACCTTGACTTCCTTTTTTTGAGTGATGGGTGTCATAAAAACATAGATTTTGCTATTGGAAATGAACAATTCTTGGGAATTATGTAACAAATATTATTTTGCTAGTGGTGCAGGGGGTGGGGGTGAAGACAATTCTCAGTCAGTTAGTACCTGTGCACTTATTCTCTAGCTCCACCACTGCTTTACATGCCTGCTTTAGCAGGAGAATCCATGCAGCTACACTAAACAGTGCTAAGTGGCCTGGCAAGTCTATTCTTTGTTAAGAATGATGTAGGTCTTAATTTCTTTGCCTGCTGCCAGTACATTGCAGTCTCTCCCATAACTGTGTACAGACACAGCAGGACTTTGTGCTTGTAAACCCTTGTTGCCAAGACACCTAACCTACAGAGACTGGATTATTGCCACTGCTTTTGTAATATAAATGTACACTATCAAGGGCTTAAATGTTGGAAACTTAAAACTCTTAAAATTACCAATTTCACAGGGTTTATAATCTATTATTTTACTTTTCTTATGTTACTGTACATGCCGTCTGCCAAAATTACTCTCAATATTTGTTGGTTAATATTGTTGTGTGTGCAACTGTAACTACTGTCTAGTAACTAAGAGCCCCATTCAATTGCAGGCCTGTAACACGATCACAGACAGCTGCATGTCTGCAATTGAGATGCGGGCTTCGGTTCCTCTCCGTTTGCAAGGCTATTCAATTGCTCCAGCTCACAAGTTGTAGGCTTGAAGCCAAACTTGTAAACCATGCACTGGTTCGGAGCAGATGAGGTGTGGAACATGATCAATTAAGCAAGACCATAACCTCCCATTTCGAAACAGCCAATAGGAAATGAGACTGTCCAAATTACGGCAGTAAAACATGTTGGTTACCTGTCATTCAATTAGGTTTGGGGGTCTGATATGCGATCAGACTCACAAGACATAGAAAATGAATTATGACAATGAATGTCAATACTGTTCTGGTCCAAATGTGTGGCCTGATATGTATAAACTCATTGATACCCGATTTAACCCCCATATGAACCATAAAAATATTTCCTGCCGATTTGCTACCTTGAGACTGTTGTGCAATTAATTCTAATGTCTATCTTCGCTTTCCCCGTTATTTACAGTGCAGAATTCCTTTTTTATTTGCATTTACAGTGCTACGAATTGGTGTTTAACCCCCTTGTGGGCCCTCTCGAGCACATGTAGGATTTTCTCCTCCATTTGTGGTTTACGAGTGTGGATACGTTTGCGAGCTTGGGGAAATTGAGCAATTGAATAGCGATTTGCGATTTTAGCCTTGCGAAAGTGACAGATCAAAGGCTACTGAAGGCTGTAAATTACGAGTTTGACGGACGCCATCTTTTCAAGCTTATAACTCGTAATCCGATCCGAGCCCACAAAAAGACGCCAATTGAATAGCAAATTTGCCTGCAAGCTTACGTATGGGTCTCCTGATCTAAAATTCAGCCAATTGAATGGGGCTCTAAGAATGTTACTGCTTTCTTATACTTTATTTTCCTGTGGATTGACCACATGGTAAATTTATATATGGTAACTTCAATTTTCCCGGAGGATAAGGGGGGAAAGAGGGAGGAGGATGGGAAGGAGGATAAGGGGGGAAGGACGGAGGAGGAGGATAAGAGAGAAGAAGGGAAGAGGAGGGAGGGGACGAGGGAAAGGGAGGAGGATTAGGAGAAAGGGAGAGAGGGGAAAGGGGGTAGGGAGGTAATTGTAGAGGGGGAAAGGAAGGAGGAGGAGGATAAGGGGGAAGTAGGAGGAGGATGAGGGGAAGGAGGGAGAAGAATGGGATGGAGGGAGGAGGATAAGGAGGAGGATAGGGGGGAAGGAGGGAGGAGGATAGGGGGAAGGAGCTAAGGAAAGGGAGGAGGATAAGGGGGGAGGAGGAGGAAAAGGAGGAGGATAAGGGGAAAGGGAGGAGGAAGATAAGGGGGGAGGAGGGAGGAGGATAAGGGGGAAAGAAGGAGGGAGGAGGATAAGGGGGGAAAGAGGGAGGAGGATGGGAAGGAGGATAAGAGTGGGAAGGAAGGAGGAGGAGGATAAGAGAGAAGAAGGGAGGAGGTGCCCACATTGGGTGGCAAACAGCATTGCCAGGCTTCAAATTTTATTCCCATCATTTTTGACGGGCAAGTAGCTAGTATTAACTTAATGATGGATATATCCTTGCTGATCTATTTGTAATCACAATTTATTTCAATAAAAATAATTATAAAAACAAGAAAATGTAAAGTCTAGAACTGTGTTTGCATAACTAGTTCAGCAATGGAACTCTTTTTTACTGGATCCCAGGACCCCAAAATGTCTGCTTTAGGACCTGACAACCTTCTCACTGTGCCACAAAGTGTTTCTCCATTTTCCAAAAATGTGTTCCAGAACATTGTATCCTCTCTCTAGAACCTCCTTGACATCAGCACAAAGATTTCAATAGAAAGAAACCTTTAATGGAATTTTCTTAAAATATGCTCTTCTTATAGAAAATGGAGCTCCGTGGTTCTGTGGGACACAGTTTGAGAAACTGGTTTTATTTAATTTCAGTCCATACTTCAAAACTAGTACATGAATGCTTAAATAATGTTTTATTATCATATATGTCAATGTGTTAGAAACTTTCTAATACAGAGAATGGATAACAGTGTTTCCATGAAACTTAATTAAAAAATGCTTTATTACTCTCTCTGTGCACTCTCTCTCTCTCTCTCTGCGTGCTCTCTCTCGATATCTGTGTGCGCTGCAAGCTCTGTACCCCTCCCTCTCTGTCTCTCTCTGTGCGCTCTCTGTCTGTGCACTCTCTCTCTGTGCACTTGTCTCTCTGTGCACTCTGTTTGTGTACGCTCTGCCTCTGTGCACTCAATCTCTGTGCACTTTGTCTGTGCGCTTTCTCGCTGTTTGTGTGCGCTCCCTCTGTCTGTGTGCGCTGTCGGCTCTGTACCTCTCTCTCTGTGCCCCTCCATGTCTCTCTCTCTGTGTACTCTCTCTCTGTGTGCACACTGTCTGTGTGCTCTCACTGCATTCTCTCTGTCTGTGCACTCTGCCTGCTCTCTCTGTCTGTGCACTTTTTATCTGTATGTGCACTCTTTATATGTCTCTGCACTCTGTCTGCTCTCTCTGTCTGTGCACTCTCTATCTGTCTGTGCACTCTTTATATGTCTGTGCACTCTGTCTGCTCTATCTGTCCGTGCACTCTCTTTCTCTGTGCCCTGTCTGTGTTCTCTCTGTCTTCGTGCACTCTCGCTCTATACCGCTCTCTCTCTCTCTCTGTGCACTCTCTCTCTGTGCACTCAATCTCTCTCTCTCTCTCTCTGTGCACTCTGTCTGTGTGCTCTCTCTCAATGTCTGTGTGCGATGCCAGCCCTGTACCCCTCCCTCCCCATCTCTCTCTCTGTCTGTGCACTTTCTTTGTGTACACACTCTCTCTGTGTGTGCTCTCTCTGTCTGCTCTCTCTGTCTGTGCACTCTTTATCTGTCTGTGCACTCTGTCTGCTCTCTCTGTGCACTCGATCTCTCTCTCTGTGCACTCTGTCTGCGCTCTCTCTCTGTGCTGTCTGTGTTCTGTCTTCATGCTCTCTCGCGCTGTAACCCTCTCTCTCTGTCTCTCTCTCTGTACCTCTCTCCCTCTCTCTCACTCACTTTGCTGTCTGTTTCTCTGTGCTGTCTCTCTCTCTCTCTCTGTACCTCTCACTCACTCACTTTGCTGTTTGTTTGTCTCTCTCTCTCTCTCCGTACCTCTCACTCACTTTGCTGTCTGTCTCTCTCTCTCTCTCTGTGCCTCTCTCCCTCCCTCTCTCTCACTTTGCTGTCTGTCTGCCATTCGATGACAGTGTTATACACTATGAAAACTATTATAGTGAAATAAATGTGTGTGTGTATTTATTAGCCAATCCTTAGAAATATCCATGAGACTTTGGTAAAGGTTGCATATATCAAAGGGTCATTTACATTTCTGCAAGAGAGAGCAGAGCTTGCAGTTATCCTTGAGACAGTCTGCTTCTGAACATTTGTAGGGAAGGTTGTTGTTCAGTTGCGTCGACTCTCTGTGACCCTATGAACAGCATCACGTTAGGCACATCTTGTGTCTAGTTGTGCTCATCCATAAGCTTCATCCCCTCATCCTTCCTACCTCTCCCTCCACTGTTCAGTAGATCCATATACAAGCTTAAGCTCCAACATATACAAAGGTGCCTAAGCTAGGCAAGATGGAACATTTGTGTTAAAATATAAGATTTTCTTTTACATAGTTGCTGATGTTGTTAGTTTATTAAATACATCACAAATAAAAAATGTTCCTAAACTACAATTGTCATTTAAGCCAATCTCAATTTATAAAACTGTGTATAAGCTGACTTTGTGGTAAGATCCACTTATCTCGTCATCATTGGTGTAGTGAAGGCTTTGTTACATTATTGTGGTACTTAGTAACTTTACTCCTGGATGATTCTCTAATCATTGTTTTAGATACTGGAGTCCTGTAAGATTCTAATTGTTTGACAACCTTTGAGGAAAAAGATGGGGAAAATATCTGTGTATTTTTTTAGTAAAGACAGACTGACTTTGTACATCATCTGCATCTACCATTTCATAAGAGCTCTAGGTAAAATAATATGGTCCAGGCTTTACATAGAGTATGCTGATGCTGGTTAAATGACGCTGCCAGCAGGCTTCAGATCACGGTACAGTGGTCCTTTAATCCTCCTCATTTTTTATAGTTCGGTTTTTAATGTTTTCTCCATTGCACATGTGATATCAGGCAACCAATCACAACATAGCACTGATGCTGACATCATTAGCATATTAACAGAACTGCTGTGCAAATCATATGAGCATGTAATGGAACAGCTACTCACATTATCTGAATGTAATCAGAATACTGCTGTAGCACCCAGTGAACCAATACAATGTGTTTCTGATATCTGTATACTGTAAGCCTTTAGTAATGTAATGATCCCCACTTTAAGATCAGCTATGAGCTTTCTGCAGTTTTGCTCAAATGATAGTTTCTAGGTTGTTAATATCTCTGCAGATTTCAGTAAAGTCAGCTTTGGTTACTGTGGTTGTATCCTGCTATTCCCAGATTATTTGGCCTCCTGTGGTGAGGCCTCCGTTACTTGGAAGAGCTGCTGCTTTCTTTTAAATAACTGGAGGGCTGCCACATATTGTGGTCTTTTTGATTTATCAGGCGTTGTTTTTGAATTCTTCTTTGATGTTGTTTAGAGCTGTTTTATTCAGTGTTTTTCCTTCACCAGGACAAGGCTAAAGCCCCCTTCTACTTCTTAAACATCTCTTTTTAATTAAAGTTGAGGTAGCCTCCTCCCACACACAAATACTGTACAATACATGGGTTATATTCCCACTCAAACATACTTTCCAGTACAGGACCTGGTCTCTCACACATACCACACTGTATATTACAGGAACTGATCTTGGTCCCATTCACACACACACTATACAGTACAGGGACTGATCTTGGTCCCATTCACACACACACTATACAGTACAGGGACTGATCTTGGTCCCATTCACACACACACTATACAGTACAGGGACTGATCCTAGTTCCGTTCACACACACTGTACAGAACAGGGATTTATTCACATACACTTTGTGACTGTTCCTAGTCCCATCCACACATATACTATACAGTACAGTGACTTATCCTAGTCCCATCCACACATACACTATACAGTACAGGGACTGATCCTAGTCCCATCCACACATACACTATACAGTACAGGGACTGATCCTAGTCCCATCCACACATACACTATACAATACAGGGACTGATCCTAGTCCCATACACTATACAGTACAGGGACTGATCCTAGTCCCTTCCACACATACACTATAAAATACAGGGACTGATCCTAGTCCCATACACTTTGCAGTACAGTGACTGATCCTAGTCTCATCCACACATACACTATACCGTACAGGGACTAATCATAGTCCCATCCACACATACACTATACAGTACATGAACTGATCTGAGTCCCATCCACACATACACTATACAGTACAGGGATGGATCCTAGACCCATCCACACATACACTATACAGTACAGGAACTGATCTGAGTCCCATCCACAAATACACTATACAGTACAGGGACAGATCCTAGTCCCAGCCACACATACACTATACAGTACAGGGACTGATCCTAGTCCCAGCCACACATACACTATACAGTACAGGGACTGATCCTAGTCCCATCCACACATACACTATACAGTACAGGGACTGATCCTAGTCCCATCCACACATACACTATACAGTACAGGGACTGATCCTAGTCCCATCCACACATACACTATACAGTACAGGGACTGATCCTAGTCCCATCCACACATATACTATACAGTACAGGGACTGATCCTAGTCCCATCCACACATACACTATACAGTACAGGGACTGATCATAGTCCCATTCACACATACACTATACAATACGGGGACTGATCCTAGTCCCATACACTTTGCAGTACAGTGACTGATCCTAGTCTCATCCACACATACACTATACAGTACAGGAACTGATCTGAGTCCCATCCACACATACACTATACCGTACAGGGATGGATCCTAGACCCATCCACACATACACTATACAGTACAGGAACTGATCTGAGTCACATCCACAAATACACTATACAGTACAGGGACAGATCCTAGTCCCAGCCACACATACACTATACAGTACAGGGACTGATCCTAGTCCCAGCCACACATACACTATACAGTACAGGGACTGATCCTAGTCCCATCCACACATACACTATACAGTACAGGGACAGATCCTAGTCCCAGCCATACATACACTATACAGTACAGGGACTGATCCTAGTCCCATCCACACATACACTATACAGTACAGGGACTGATCCTAGTCCTATCCACACATACACTATACAGTACAGGGACTGATCCTAGTCCTATCCACACATACACTATACAGTACAGGGACTGATCATAGTCCCATCCACACATACACTATACAGTACAGGGACTAATCCTAGCCCCATTGACACATACACTATACATTACAGGGACTGATCCTAGTCCCATCCACACATACACTATACAGTACAGGGACTGATCCTAGTCCCATCCACACATACACTATACAGTACAGGGACTGATCATAGCCCCATTCACACATACACTGTTCACAACAGGGACTGATCCTAATCCCCTATGCCTCAACCTTTTAGCTTTCACTGAAACCTGGCTCTCTCCATCTGACACTGCCTCCCATGCTGCACTATCATATGGTGGCTTACATTTCAGTCACACACCTAGACCTGGGAATAAGCAAGGTGGAGGCGTGGGCATATTACTTTCCACCCGCTGCTCATTCAGTTGCATTCCCCCACATCTCTCTCTCCAGTTCTCTTCTTTCAAAGTTCCCATTATCCATCTCTTTTCACCCATCTCTCTACGAGAGGCTGTCATCTATCGTCCGCCTGGACCAGCCTCTCAATTTCTGGATCATTTTGCCGCCTGGCTCCCTCACTTTCTCTCCTCTAACATACCTTCACTCTTTCTTGGTGATTTCAACAATGCCACTGACACTCCCACTTCTCCCACAGCCACAAAACTACTTGCGCTTACCTCTTCCATTGGCCTCTCACAGTGGATAGAATCCCCTACCCACCAGGATTGGACATTCTCTTGACCTAATTTTCTCCAATCACTGCTCTATCTGCAATCTTACAATCTCCCCACTCCCTCTTTCTGACCATCATCTCCTAACCTACTGCCTCACAACCCCTTCCAATCTCTGCCCTCTATCACACCCAACTACCAGAACCCACAGAAATCTGCAGACACTTAACTCACAACACCTTTCCAATTTACTACAGCCCCTTCTCAGTCCTCTCACTACCCTCACTTGCCCTGATATTGCTACCACACGATACAATTTGACTCTAAATTCCACCCTGGACTCTCTAGCCCCCATAACCAAAGGCAGACGCCCCCACTCTCATCTACAACCGTGGCACACTACACGAACACGCTACATCTAAAAGTGCTCCCGCAGCGCTAAAAGATTATGGAGGAAATCTCACTCCTCAGCAGACTTCCTTCATTACAAGTTTATCCTACGCTTCTATGACTATGCCCCCAAACAGATCTACTTCTCATCATTAATATCAAATTTGGCCTTCAGCCACAAACGTTTGTTCTCCACTTTCAACACTTCTCTGCCCTCCCCCACCTCCTGCCCCTTCCTCTTTTACAGCTGAAGAGTTTGCTGGACACTTTAATAGTAAAATGTAAAATATTTGTAATGAACTTTCCTCTCAACGTGGCCATATCCCACCTACTCCTCAACAAACAGCAGCCTACCTTCACCCTTTCCCAAAACTATAGCCACTATAAACTCCTTTAATCCTGTAACTGAAGATGAAGTTGCTAATAATCTATCAACCTCTCGTCTCACAACTTGTCCACATGATCCTATTCCATCACAGCTGATCCCTTCCCTCTCTACGATACTTATCCCAACTCTCACACATCTATTCAACCTTACCCTAGACACTGGCAAGTTTCCATCACCTTTGAAACAAGCCACAATTACACCCATTCTTAAGAAACCCTCATCTGATCCAGCTTCACCATCTAACTACAGCCCTATCTCTCTACTTCCCTTGGCTTCTAAACTACTTGAGCGTGTCGTCTACACTCGCCTTGCACAATTAATTTCCTCCTACTCACTCCTTAAATCCCTTCCAGTCTGGCTTCCGGCCCCAACACTCCACAGAGACAGCTCTCACAAAAGTAACTAATGACCTGCTCACCGCCAAATCAAAGGGTAATTTCTCTATCCTAATTCTTCTGGATCTCTCTGCTGCCTTTGACACAGTTGATCATCCTTTTCTTATCCAAATTTTCCACTCTCTTGGCATCCGTGACACTGCTCTCTCTTGGTTAACATCTTATCAAGAAAATCAAACATTTAGTGCCTCCTTCTCTGACGCCTCTTTATCTCCTAGCCCTCTGACTGTCAGTGTACCCCAAGGCTCAGTCCTAGGCCCCTCCTTTTCTCAATTTATACACCCTCCCTTGGTGCCCTAATACCATCTTTTGGATTTCAGTATCATCTATATGCTGATGAAACCCAAATCTACATCTCTGCACCTGAACTATCCCCGTCTCTGCTAGCTCATGTTGCCAATTGCCTCTCTTGCATATCCTCACGGATGTCTGCCCATCAACTCAAACTCAACATGTCTATGACCTAGCTCCTTATCTTTCTTCCCTCTTCCTCAGCTCCCACTCCTCACTTATCTCTCACTGTTGACAATGCCACCATCACTCCCACCTCCCAGGCCCGCTGTCTTGGGGTCCTACTGGACCCTTCCCTCTCTTTCATTCCTCACATTCAATCACTCACAAAATCTTGTCGCTTTCACCTAAAAAACATATCCAAAATATGCCACTACGTTACACGACACAACTAAAATTCTTATTCACTCTCTCATCATATTTTGCCTTGACTGCTGCAACACTCTTCTTGCTGGCCTTCCTATCACCCGTCTGTCTCCACTCCAATCCATTTTGAATGCATCCACTAGGCTCATCTACCATACTAAACGATCAGTGTCTGCAGCACATCTCTGTCAGGCACTCCACTGGCTTCCCATAGCGTCTAGAATACAATTCAAAATCATGACCCTAACATATAAAGCCCTCCACAATAGTGCACCCTCCTACATCTCTGCTCTCATACCAAAATACACTCCCACTCGCTCTATTCGCTCTGCTAATGACCTTTTTCTTTCCTCCTCTCTCATCACCTCCTCTAACTCCCGTCTTCAAGACTTTTCTTGTTCTGCTCCTATTCTTTGGAACTCCTTACCTTGCTCCACCAGAATATCTTCCTGCCTCAAATCCTTCAAAATCTCTTTAAAAACACATGTATTTAAAGAAGCCTATCATCTTTAGCCTCTTCATTCACTATGCATCTCTCACTCTCATGTACCTCACCCACAACCTTTAGAATGTAAGTTTGCCAGTTTCAATCTTGTGAGGTGCTTTAGGGAAAGCACTGTGTATATCAGATTGAAAGCTCAAGGGTCTTCCATTATTTTTCATTGTGGGGTTATTGTTTATACTTGTACCTAACCCCTGTATTGCTCTGCGGAATATGTTGGTGCGTTATAAATAAAGGATAATGATAATAAACATGCAGTACAGGTTCTGATCCTAGTTTAAACCACACATGCACTGTACAGAACAGGGACTGATCCTAGTCCCATTTACACATGCAGTACAGGTTCTGATCCTAGTCTAATCCACACATACTGTACACTGTACAGGGACTGAACCTAGTCCAATCCACATTTACATTGTACAGTACAGCACAGTCACTAATCCTAGTCAAATCCACACATACATTATACAGTACCTTAAATATATTGGAAAGTTTCTATCATGTTATCTCTCTTCCCCTATTGGTATGGTATGTGAGTAGCTAAGAGGCGTAGAGGGACGAGAAAGCACACATCCATCTAATAGTGCAGTAACATTACTAAAACAAGCCATTACAATAAAACAAAAACAAGTACACTCACATTCTTATGCCCCAATTGAGGTTAATGTCATCACATGGATACCCACAGAATGACTATAGGAGTTTTGTCCTGGTGGGAGAAAAGTAAATTTCCACTCAAGAATCCAGTTTCCAGTGTCCTTTGCTGGTGAGCTTCTCCATCATTATTTCCTTGCTCCAAGCATCATCCAGCATCCTACAATTGATTTGTGTGCAATCTCTGTCCACGTGAAACTATTTACTTAATTAATTGGGCTATAGGAATATAAGCACACTTAAGTTTTTTTATTTTTTTATTTCTTATTTTAATAAATGAAACTGCACTATTGGAGAGCGGTGCATTTTTCTAAGAGGGTGTGCAGACTTATGCAACCACACTATTTTCCCTTCACCTAAAAGATTTCAGTTTGTTTTTCAATTGAGTTGTACAGTTTATAGGTCACATTAAAGGTGGAAAAAGTTCTGAAATTATTTATCTTTGTCTAATTTTTTTACAGCACAGAAACCTGACATTTTAACAAGGGTGTGTAGACTTTTTATATCCACTGTATATCATGTGTGCTATGTATTTGCAGTCTTTGAAATGTTATAGGTTGTTGGTTTCCTTCCTGTTAAGTCTAACACTGAGATTAATTTGATTTTGCCTCCACATCTTTTTAAATATATGTCATCTAGTTTTATAGATTTCCAAGCGCATTGTTTCTAGTTTTTTAGAATTTTCTTATTTATAGCATTGAGGGTATTGTGCAAGACTGGACAACTCTGTACTAAACTATATATATTAAAGCCATTAAGTGTTTGCTTAACTTTTTGTGTATTTTAGACCATGTACCATTTTGGTCTGACCCATTATTTATTGCCCTCTAGACTCATTTTGTTGAGGGTAAAAGATTTGCAGCCCTTTTAAATTCCCTAAACGTGTAAAATCTCAGCCCATAACGTAGCCACAAGACTTATGGATATTAAATTGGCCTTGTAAAACTACCCGCAAATGATCTGCTGTTTACATGCGGAAAAACCCTACAGGATGTAGAAATTTTAACTCAGTTGCCGCAAATCCTTTGATCTGTCAAACCCGTAACCACTATTTTCACAAATCGATATTAAATTGCTACGAATCCACTGGAGTTCAATCCTGTAACCTGCAAATGGAGCCAAAAAGCCTATAGGTACCAGAGAGGACCTGCAAGGGGGTTAAACTCCTGTCTGTAGCGCTGTAAATGCAAATATACACACACTGCTGTACTTAATATTAAAGAGAAAGTGATGTTACTTATTAAAATTAATAGCACAACATTCTCAAGCTCGCAAATCTGCAATATAAAATACTTTTTTGAATGTTTCATTTCCGTGTTATATCGATCCCGGCAATCAGTGTGTTAATACATATAATGGAACTCGCATATTACATTATTTCTGGAATGAGGGTCTGATCGAAACTCGTACTTCAAACCCATAAGGGATTGAAATCTAACCTTTATTTCACAGTGATGTAATGATGACGATCTCTTTTACCATTGGCTCAGTCTAAACCCGTAACTACGGGTTTGACTAATTGATCCTGTTCACGGCTGCACATGCAACCTGTGCAAGAATGGTTTATAGTTTTGCGTCTCAGGCCCGTAACTCTTGGCATGGTTGAATGTAATAGCTCTGTAATGCAGCCAAATTTCAAGCCCGCAGCCTTTGCGGGTGATACCGCTACAGGCTTTGATTTTAATGGGGCTGTTGGTTATATAGCTGCATTACTTACGGGTGTAAAATTGTACTGTGTTTTTCGGAAGGATACAATTTCTCACTCAAGATGGGGCCACATGTGTAACCTATAAGGACCAGGTCTCATGTTCTACCCACAGATTGACAGTAGTACCTCTCTTTTTATGATGCTTATTCCTCTTTTAATGCAACTATTGTATTTTTTTTCCTGCAGCTTTGTTGTAATATATAATAATATGTAATATATATATAAAATATAATAACTTACAAGTCCCTTTTTCTGTATTTTAAGAAAAAAAACTCATATTTAGCATTTTAGGAAAACAAACATTTGTGAAGTTAGAGGCAGTGTAAAGCATGAATGAAAAAAAAATATTTTTTAAAGCCAAGCTTAATTTTTAAAGATTCTATAAAGTGTAAGTCTTGTCTGGACCACTTGCTGATATCATAGACACTAGGGGCATTTTATTATCTAGTAAACATTAGATTGAGGCGTGGGAGGTGCCAGAAATGTAGACACAGTATCTCACAAAAGTGAGTACACCCCTCACATTTGTGTACATATTTTATATCTTTTCATGTGACAACACTGAAGAAATGACACTCTGCTACAATGTAAAGTAGTAAGTGTGCAGTCTGTATAACCGTGTAAATTTGCTGTCCCCTCAAAATAACTCAACACACAGCCATTAATGTCTAAACCATTGGCAACAAAAGTGAGTACACCCCTAAGTGTAAATGTCCAAATTGGGCCCAAAGTGTCAATATTTTGTGTGGCCACCATTATTTTCCAGCACTGCCTTAACCCTGATGGGCATGGAGTTCACCAGAGTTCACTGCTGTGTCTCTTTCCCCCCTCCCCTGTGTCTCTTTCCCCATCTTTCCCTCCCCTGTGTCTTTTCCCCCCTCTCCCTCCCCTGTGTTCCATTCTCCCCTCTCTATCCTGTGTCTCTTTGCCCCCTCTCCCTGCCCTGTGTTTTTCCCCCCTTATCTCCTTCCCCTTTGTCTCTTCCCCCTCTCTCCCTCCCCTATGTCTCTTTCCCCCTCTCTCTCTCTCTCCCATTTGTCTTCTACCCCTCTCTCTCTCCCCTGTGTCTCTTCCCCCTCTCTCCCTCCCCTGTGTCTCTTTCCTCCCTCTCCCTCCCCTGTCTCTCTTTGGCCCCATCTCCCCCTTTGTGAGCTTGGCGGCTGTTAAACCCGTATCTTTTTTTTCAAGCCCGCAAGGCTTGAATCTTAAAACGCTATTGCTCAAAGCATTACGGGTCTAACCACCGCCATTTTTTTTCCAAGCCTGTAACTGAATAGCAAATTAGCTTTCAACTTCACTTATGGGCTCCCAGCCTCAGGGGGAGGCAGGGAGCCCATAAGTGAGGTTGCAGTCATTTTTTTTTTCAATCCCGTAACTCGAAAGCCGTTCGGAGGCCGCGAAAAGATGCCAATTGAATAGCAAATTAGTTTAGAAAAACTCACTTAATGGCTCCCTGCCTCCATTGCAGCCCTCAGTCTGTTCCTCTGGGCCTATTGCGGACCTTTATGATGAGCACCTTTGGCGCTCCTTGCAAGCCTCTCCCCCCTCTACTTTCATTGCGTATGTGCAAGCCCGCAATTTGCGAGCGTTACCGACAAACTCGCAATTACGACAACTATATATATGATATGTATATATATATATATATATATATATATATATATATATATATATATATATATATAGCAAACCTATAAGTGTATATTCATATTTACCATGTGTATGCAATACTAAGTACAATGCAGGGTTAGATCTGTGTAGTTTAGGGTCTTCTACATGCATGCTGTCGATGCACAGGCTCCCTGGGTCAGCCCGCAGCGTCTCGTGACCCAGCGGAGCCTGCGAGGCAGCCTCAGCCAATCAGAAGAGGCGGGGGCGGGACTTCCGCCGCATTCGCGCGCCGGGAGTCACTTCGGCACGGTCTGAGGTCTGAGGGCTTCTGCACCAAGTAACAAATAGTAGGAGGTTAACTCCCCAGCTTTAAAAAGCACATAAGGGGCAGAGTAAAAGTGTCTGAAGCGTCCGGTGTGTGTTTTTTCTGTGTTTTTCACTGTCCTCGCGGTCCGTTTTTGTTTGTCTTGGGGGGGCTTATGGTGCCTGGGGTATGGATGCTGTTGAGCTAGAGGCCTTGCTGGCTGATGTTAGGACCCGGGCCTTAAGCCAAGGGGTCAGGTGGGTGCAGGACAGGCTGGGCCCTCCCATGCCTTCTGTAGGAGGCCCCCATTACATTGGACAGGCTCAGCATGCAGTGGCTGGAGGCCTAGACAATATTGGGGGTGCCACGGGGCTTGTCTCCCATCCCTTTAGTGCAGAGCCACTAGACCACCTTCCAGTGGATGACCAGGCCAAGGGCGACAGGGGTAATACGGGGCAGGTTAGCCAGGACCCTTTACCCCTCAGGCAAGAGAGAGCCGCGCCCACGGTAGGTGAGGGTGAGGGCCTAGAACTCCGGACACCACCAGTCATTTTGCCCAAAGGGCCCCAGCCGCGGCAGAGGACAAAGAACACCCCTTTACCACCCCAAAAAGGGGGCGCAAGGGGTAATAAAAAAGTCATGAGCCCTAAAAAGGCTCCTACAGATCCCCAAAGTGCCGACCATGCGGTCCACTCTAATCCCAATAGTAACAGCGCTTCTGGTGCTTTGCAGGGACGCAGCCATGGCAGAGAGCTGGGCATGGCTACCACGCGGGAGAGAAGAGACAGAGTGGTCAGCGAAATGAACAGCCAGGACAGCATGGTCGTGATTGACGACATGCCCGTAATAGCGGCGGTGGCGAGGCAGGCGCGCCCAAACAGAGCTAGGAAGACCACAAGCAGGTACAGTTCACTGCTATTCACCCACACCCCCTTAAGACGACAGAGGACCTAGACTGAGGGCGTTACGGTTAGTTGCAACGCCCCAAGCAGTGTCAAGGGTACTAGTACAGAATGCAGAGCCCGCGGCGCTAGCCCATTCCAGCCACACAAGCTTAGGTGACCACGACCAGTCCTCGGGGATGGAACAAACGGTATGGGCACGGGCATGCAGGTCACGGAGAGCTAGTGACTGTTCCTCTTGCACCCATAGGTCTGGAAGGCGGTCAAGATCGAGGAACAGGAGATCCTGCCATTGCATCTGTGCCTGCAGATCAGAGAGAGGACGGAGCCCGCGGAGGGCCAGACGGTCAGAATCCCCAGGGCGTCTGGAGAGACATAGGGACACACCGTTGGCTGTGTCTACTCCGAGGCTCCCAGAGGCTCGGGGTTGTTCGTATACATTGACGAGATACGCAACGCCCACAATGTGTATGGGGGCATGGCATGGTGGCGGTACGAAAAGGAATTCCGCCAGTACCTGGCATCTAGGTCAGCAATGGCATGGAGCGACAAAGCGGTGGCATACTGGCTGAACATTATGACAGTGATGCGGGTCATGCCGCCCTTTCGTGCCAGAGCGGGTGGGGTCATGAGCCCCACCGCTACCCCCTGGCCAGATGCACCAGGCCAAAGCAAGGGGGCAGAACAGAGCCCCCTGCCAAAGGGCAGGACGCCCATATGCCTCCCCGGCAAACTGCCATGGCTAAAACGCTACCGTAGAACGGCGGGCAACGGCGCAGTGGCTCGCCTCCTGGAAGCGGGTTTCCAGGAGGGATTTAGGATCCCATGCACAACAGATCTGCGGAGGTCCACAGCACCGAACTTGCGGTTGGTGCGGGAATTCCCGGGGGTAGCAGAAGCTAAGATGCACAATGAGGTGCAGCTGGGGAGGATGGCAGGGCCATTCGCTTCCCTTCCCCATCCAGGACCTTATCGTTTCCCCTATAGGCGTCGTTCCCAAAAAAGAGATGGGAAAATTTAGGTTGATCCAGCATCTCTCCTACCCAAAAGGCGGGTCGGTATCGCAAAGGATCAATCAGTCGTATCCTATGAATCGTTCGACCGGGCCGCCGAAATGGACAGGTTTCCGGCGCAGGGGCGCTCATGGCAAAAATGGACATTGAAGCGGCATTCAGATTGTTGCTGGTGCATCCGTCGATGGCAACTATTTGCTACGTCGATGGCAACTATTTCATCGACCTATGTTTACCTATACCCCAATATCATGTGCCTACTTCGAGGACTTCAGCTCATTCTTGCAATGGGTTGCGCGCTCGGAAGCAGGGTACAAGAGCATTACACACTATCTGGACGACTTCCTGTTCGTCGGTCCAGCAGGGCAAGATATCTGCCGTTTCATCTTGGAAGTGTTCACCAAAATCTGTATGGATTTTGGGGTACCACTGGCCCACAAGAAAACCGAGGGCCCCACAACAAAATTGACTTTCCTGGGGATTTAGATAGATTCCGAGACAATGGAATGCAGTCTTCCCCTGGAAAAGGTGGCAGACATGGGAGCGGAACTCTGTGCGCTAACAGGGACACGCAGGGTGACTCTGCGACGGTTACAATCCATTATGGGAAAGTTGAACTTTGCCTGTAGGATTATCCCTATGGGAAAGGTATTCTTTTGGAGAATGTCACTCGCTACGGCGGGTGTCATTAGGCCACTTCACTTTATAAAAGTGTCCCGGGCCATGCGGGATCATCGATTATTCACGAAAGGGAGCGCTACTAGTGCCGATCTGAAATTGTTTACTGGGGGGTCGGGAGCAGTCGGGTACAGCGCATATTTTCAAGGAAAATGGTGCGCTGCGACATGGCCAGATGAATGGGAGGTGGCAGGTCTTACAAAGAACCTGACATTCCTCTAACTATTCCCTATAGTAGTGGCGGTTCACTTATGGGGTTCAGAGATCAGCGGGTGTTATTCCACACAGAAAGTAAGGAAGTTGCACAAGCAGTAAATAACCATACGGCAACTTCCATACCGGTGGTAAGATTACTTCGGCACCTAGTGCTGTGCTGCCTTCGCCGGAACATATGGTTTCAGGCGAGGCAGGTACTGGAGTTAGAGAATGGCATTGCTGACGCCCTTTCTTGGTTTCAGGAAGAACGGTTCAGGGCTCTGACCCCCCGAGCGAGCACGCTGGGGGAGGCCATTCCAGAGGAGATCTGGGAACTTGGAGCTGCCAGGTAACGAGACTCATCAGACAGTCTGTTGCCCCTGCGTCGTGCTCCGCGTATAAACGCGTGTGGGCAAAATGGAACGACTTAAGTTAAGATAGCCGGTGGGTCGACATCAGAGGATAAGACCCTAGGGATACTGCTTTGGTTTCTGCTGCGTTGTACCGAGGAAGGCGAGAAGAAAGCAGTAGTTGGTAGACAGGTCACGGCCCTGGCCTTCATGTTCAAGCTGGCAGGGCAGAGGGACCTTACAAAGGAGTTCATAGTGCGCAAGGGGGTGCGCGGCATGTTTAATGGGGATCGCAGGCCAGATACCAGGAGGCCGATCACCTTCTCTTTGTTACTGCGATTGGCGCAGGTGTTGGCAGTAAAGTGTAGGACCCCCTTTGAATCTCTGCTTTTCCATACGGCTTTTTCCCTGGCATTCTTCGGAGCGTTCCGGATAGGGGAGTTAGTCGCGAACAGTAGACACAGTTCCGGGGGTATACAAGTATACAAGGGAAGGCACGGTGGTGGTATGGCTCCGGAGGTCTAAGACCGACCAGCTGGGTAAAGGTAAAGAGGTGGTGTTGCACCGCGTGGGCACGGAGTGTTGCCCCTACGGGTGTATGGTGGAGTACCTTGGTCAGAACCGGTGGGACGGTGTTCGCTGTTTATACATGCCGACGGGATGGCGGTATCCCGGTACCAATTTGAAAGGATGCTAAAAGTTGCACTACACAGTTTGGGCTTGGAGCAGGCAGAGTTTGGAACACACTCGTTCAGAATCTGGGCTGCTACCGAAGCAGCTAGGTTGGGCTTACCCGACGCTGCGGTCAAGCGGATTGGAAGATGGGAGTCAGAACGTTTTCGGTCTTATGTACGGCCTAAGGCAGTAGTCTAATAGTTGTTGCTTTCTGCTTTCAGGAGGACAGAAGCAACTGTGGATTGTGGGTCACTCGTACGTGTACTGGGCCCACAGGTTGGCCGCAGTTACAGAGGGAAAGACACAACTGGGTTTTCCTGTCACGGACTTACACCTGCGGTGGATCGGGGTTCGAGGCCTGCGGTGGGCGCAGTTGGATGGGCTGTTGGACACTTACGCCCAACGGTACGGTCAACCCACGTTAATAATAATTCATGCCGGCGGTAACGACCTAGAAACGGTTCCCATGCGTAGAATGCTGAAAGTCATGAAGAGAGACGTGGAGAACTGGACCAAGAAGTTCCCGGGTACGTTTGTGATATGGTCGGAAATGATAAAGAGAAGATCCTGGCATAATGCGCGAGACCCCGTCGGGTTGGATAGATCAAGGCAGAAGATTAACCAGCAGCTGGCAAGTTTCGTTCGGAAGTTGGGTTTCGTTGCCATCAGATATAAGGAGTTCGAGCCGACCGGTGCCAATGATTTTTTGGGAAAAGACAAGGTAAACCTTACGGAAATAGGGCTGGAGTTATTAATGTTGGAGTTTTGGGAGAGCGTTGTTCGGGCCTTGGCTTTGATTGACAGCAGAGGGGGATTGCAGTCTCGGGAGGAGTCCCTCGCGGGCTCTGTGGCGGGAGGTGAGTTGCCTGGCCCACTGGCCTAAGTGGGCGTGGCCCTACCTCACAGGGCGTGCTTAAGATAAGCATTGGGGCTTTGGGCAGGGCGCAAGGCGTGAGGTCACTGTCCGTGGCCGGGCCCCTCTTCCTTTAGTTAATATGTTATTATGTATAATATATACAGGTTTTAACTTATGTTAAATGATTAAATTATAATAAAGCTGTGGCCCGTTTTTCTCCCAAACAACCAGTGTGGTGTCAATCATTTTAGATAAGCCTAAATGGATCATGCTTGGGTCATGTCCTTGAATATGTTGTAACCTGTGAAGTATATTAAAATTTGTAAACAAAATTTAGAAAACCATAATATCTACAAAAACTACACTGCATGCTTGGGTCATGGTGTGGGGAAACACTTCTTCCTATGATAAGTAGCACAGGAGTGATATAAGAGACAGTTAAGGCATAATTTGCTGTACCAGAGAATGCAAATTACTACATTGTTAAATTTATGTTTCGCTGCCTGTAATTACAGCTGTGGGAATTCTGTGGCGTCTGCATTTTCATGCCATGCTCCCCATGGGCCTGGCTCTTGTTTTCATTTCACTGCAATCTCTGAATGGATTAACACCTTGACTGCTAGACAGGCCTGCGACAAGCTCAGCATCTCAAACTACAGACACCCTGGCATATAATGTTATATGCACCTTTATATGAAGTTGTGTAGAAAAAAAGGTTTTAGCAAAGGGGCTGCTTTTAGAAACACTTACAAAATACAGCAGAGAAGCATTTTTCAATTACATAAATTCTCGAATAAAGGTTTAGAGGCATTATAATTATAATGTCTTTCATCTCTTTCCCCATCATTTACAGTGCAGTATTGATTTTTATTTGCTTTTACAGTGCTATGGATATGTCTTTAACACCTTAGCGTGTCCTCTCTAGCACTAGTATGATTTTCCGCTACATTTGCCATTTAGAGGCTTGAGGAATTGTAGCAATTGAATAGCGATTTGCGATTGTAACTCTTGCGGAAGTGAAAGATCCAAGGCTTAGATGGGGTGTAAGTTACGGTTGTAGCTCGCAAATAAACGCAAATAAACTTACGGCCTCCATTACGGGCTACTGTAACTTTGAAGTGCTCAATTGAATGACTCTCTAAGTGTTGCCCAGTTTGCAAAGTGAAGACAATTAGTTGGATTTGGACAGTGGGAACATTGGTGTATTTCTGCCTCAACCAGCAGTGCCCAGGTCTACAGCAGCACATTTCCATGGGACAACTGGCATATTTTTTCCCTATTAGAGCTGTCAGTTACTTGCCCCTCTTGCTGTGTAACAATAAAGTTCCCTACCACTGAATTGGTGAGCGCTAATGTAATGCCTAACAGTGAGGCAGCTAGTGAAACCACTGCTAAAAGGGAATCCGCCACACACAAACAATCCATCACCCTGTTTTTAACCAAAATAATAAATAAGAGATACAGGAGAATGTCTGCTTAACCCCACTTAAGTCATTTGGGTAACTATAATAATTTATCAAAAAGGTTAATTTAACCCCATTTGACTTCTCTGATCATATGAATTGACAAAGGAATTCTAAAAACACAGAAGATGAATTGTATGTGATGTCACATCCTTTACTGTAAACAAATGATTGTTACACAAAGCCCAGACTTTTATAAGTTAGGGAAACAGTAACTCCGCACTGGGTGCAGATTTTCCAAACGTTCGAACAAGGCCTGGTCCTTGGCAGGCAATCAGGGGATGGCAAAAAAAAGAGCCCCACCATTTGCTCTCTCTTATCCTATGTTTCTCACCCTTATCTATATACCACTATTTGCTCTTTCTCTCTCCCTTCTCACTTTTCTCAATTTCCATTGCCCCCTTTCTTCTGTTCATAGCCTGTTTTATCTCACTTTCCTCCATATTTCTTTCTCTGCCCCTCCCACTTACCTAGGATGGTTCAAAACAGTTGCTTAGGGCCTCAGAGATGCTAAGATGAGAAGCAATCAGACACAACGCAGACCAGCAATAGTGTGACTGATGAAGTGTAGAGCGTCAGAAAGCTGGAAGCTTCTGATACCCAGCACCACTCTATCTGATAAGGCCTCCTTTAATAATATGATGACCTCGATCACTATAAAAGCATAAATACAAGTATTACCTGAATATAGTTTTGTTGTGTATATCTGGGAGGAGGGCATTGTTTTAACATTCCCTATCATCTTAGTACAAATTGCCCAGTTTCTCCAGGCTGGCAGGACGCAGCTGGTGCTTTGAGGCTTGATGAAGGGGATATCATCGCCTCCCCCCCTTCATCCAACAATGTGATCATTTCCAGCTTAACGCCACAGTCCCCTGGAGATGTAATGAATGGGCCATCAGCTTCCCAACTGCAAATTACTCCATCTCGGTTTGATTATCCCCCGGACCCCCCACTCCTTCTCAGCAATAGACAAAGAGCTCAAAGCTTAAACCATCACTGAAGAAAATGGAAAACTATTAAATTGTAGTGCTTTAAAAATTGTTAGAGAAATTTACTATTTTTGTTTAATTTCAACTGAATTTCAGGGTCTTAATTACATTACAGTCTGTTGTTCAATCTATTCACAATTCATTTTATTTATTTATATGTAGAGTTAGAATACATCCTTTATAAGTTTAAAATTGGTTGTTTTTAATGCCCTGCTTAGTTAAACTGATAATAGGTCATACGATATCAAGAGATGAGCTCTTGGAAAATGAATAAGATATTAGGATGAAAGGTTCATGAGGAAATAACATTTTTTAGGAGTAGTGGTCACTGCATGGGATTGAGAGTTTGTACAGACCAGGAGATCAAAATTCTTAGTAGGTTAGCAAATACAATATAGCTTAAGTTATATCTGTGTCATCATATTGTATATGTCTGGCCCACGTGGCTAAACATCTACCCAAAATAAACCAGTATTCAATAGGCTTAAAGTAATATATTGTTTTTTAGGTTACGCTAGGGTTGTATTTGACCATTTTATACATAGAAAGTAGATTAGAAGCTCTTGACCTCAGCAAGTTCCAGTTGGGTATGTGCACATAATGATTTATCCACCATTGACATATTAAACATATAATAATTAGACACAGACCACTTTTTGGAAAAATAACCGGCCACATCGTTTTATTGGTAAACACAAATGACGTAATAACAATAAATAAATAAATAAACATACCCACAAGGGGAGGAGCCAGGCCAGAGACAGTACCCATTACGCCCTGAACGCTCGTCCAGGGCCTACCATTATGGAACATCCGTACCACTGGGTAGGATCTCATCCATTTTACCACTGTACCGGCGACTCCCCTCACCACCCGCTGCTGTGACAGTCACATAAACATATTTTGCGAACATATCATATACAGTAAATCAAATATCCTACACCACAAGTGCCTAGGACAATAAATAAGATACTTCCTCCAACTTGTCCTTATTCATCCATAGTTTATTTTATTATTATTTATTTATTCATTTTATTTATTATTATTATTATTAATTTTTTTTAAACATACAACCTAAGTATATCTTAACAATATTTTTAGGGATGGGTCGGTGGGTATCCTCATCCATGGCTAGCTAGGGGCCAATGCCATTTGTTGCCAAAGGAGCCTATAAATGGCTCCACCCCCATCCAGCTAGCCAACTCCTCCACATACTCCGTACCTGCGAGGTCAAGTGGTCCCTCCTCCCAACCCCAGTGCCTGGGCCCTTCGTTAGATTATGTCCAGTAATCCTGTAATATATGGTGGAAACAAGATACGTAAGAGATATGAGGATACTGTCCTGTAATGCTTGTGAGCTAAACCTATACAACTATTGCTTTCAGTTTTCAGCAAGGCGAGAGGCAGAAGCTAGTGTCAGAAAGATTACATCTATGTGCTGGTTCCCATCCACACCCTTATTAAGAAAGGTACATTTCACAAACTTAAGAGATTTATATGACACGTGAAATGTTTTCCTGTAACTCTAGAAGATTTACCCTACAGCACTTCACATTGTACAATACAGGGACTGACCTAGACACACACACACACACACACACACACACACTGTACAATACAGGGTCTGATCTACACACACACACACACACTGTGCAATACAGGGTCTGATCTACACACACACTGTGCAATACAGGGTCTGATCTACACACACACACTGTACAATACAGGGTCTGATCTACACACACACACTGTACAATACAGGGTCTGATCTACACACACACACTGTACAATACAGGGTCTGATCTACACACACACACTGTACAATACAGGGTCTGATCTACACACACACTGTACAATACAGGGTCTGATCTACACACACACACACACTGTACAATACAGGGTCTGATCTACACACACACACTGTACAATACAGGGTCTGATCTACACACACACACTGTACAATACAGGATCTGATCTACACACACACTGTACAATACAGGATCTGATCTACACACACACTGTACAATACAGGATCTGATCTACACACACACACTGTACAATACAGGATCTGATCTATACACACACTGTACAATACAGGATCTGATCTACACACACACACTGTACAATACAGGATCTGATCTACACACACACTGTACAATACAGGATCTGATCTATACACACACACTGTACAATACAGGATCTGATCTATACACACACTGTACAATACAGGGTCTGATCTACACACACACACTGTACAATACAGGATCTGATCTACACACACACACTGTACAATACAGGATCTGATCTACACACACACTGTACAATACAGGATCTGATCTACACACACACTGTACAATACAGGATCTGATCTACACACACACACTGTACAATACAGGATCTGATCTACACACACACACTGTACAATACAGGATCTGATCTACACACACACTGTACAATACAGGATCTGATCTACACACACACACTGTACAATACAGGATCTGATCTACACACACACACACACACTGTACAATACAGGATCTGATCTACACACACACTGTACAATACAGGATCTGATCTACACACACACTGTACAATACAGGATCTGATCTACACACACACTGTACAATACAGGGCCTGATCTACACACACACACTGTACAATACAGGATCTGATCTACACACACACACTGTACAATACAGGGCCTGATCTACACACACACACTGTACAATACAGGGTCTGATCTACACACACACACTGTACAATACAGGATCTGATCTACACACAAACTGTACAATACAGGATCTGATCTACACACACACACTGTACAATACAGGATCTGATCTACACACACACACACTGTACAATACAGGATCTGATCTACACACACACACACTGTACAATACAGGATCTGATCTACACACACACTGTACAATACAGGATCTGATCTACACACACACTGTACAATACAGGATCTGATCTACACACACACTGTACAATACAGGGTCTGATCTACACACACACTGTACAATACAGGATCTGATCTACACACACACACACTGTACAATACAGGGTCTGATCTACACACACACTGTACAATACAGGGACTGATCTACACACACACTGTACAATACAGGATCTGATCTACACACACACTGTACAATACAGGGACTGATCTACACACACACTGTACAATACAGGATCTGATCTACACACACACTGTACAATACAGGATCTGATCTACACACACACACTGTACAATACAGAGTCTGATCTACACACACACTGTACAATACAGGATCTGATCTACACACACACTGTACAATACATGATCTGATCTACACACACACTGTACAATACAGGGTCTGATCTACACACACACTGTACAATACAGGGTCTGATCTACACACACACTGTACAATACAGGATCTGATCTACACACACACTGTACAATACAGGGTCTGATCTACACACACACTGTACAATACAGGATCTGATCTACACACACACACACTGTACAATACAGGGTCTGATCTACACACACACTGTACAATACAGGATCTGATCTACACACACACTGTACAATACAGGATCTGATCTACACACACACTGTACAATACAGGATCTGATCTACACACACACTGTACAATACAGGGTCTGATCTACACACACACAGTACAATACAGGGTCTGATCTACACACACACACTGTACAATACAGGGCCTGATCTACACACACACTGTACAATACAGGATCTGATCTACACACACACTGTACAATACAGGGTCTGATCTACACACACACTGTACAATACAGGATCTGATCTACACACACACTGTACAATACAGGGTCTGATCTACACACACACACTGTACAATACAGGATCTGATCTACACACACACTGTACAATACAGGATCTGATCTACACACACACTGTACAATACAGGGTCTGATCTACACACACACACTGTACAATACAGGATCTGATCTACACACACACTGTACAATACAGGATCTGATCTACACACACACTGTACAATACAGGGTCTGATCTACACACACACTGTACAATACAGGATCTGATCTATACACACACTGTACAATACAGGATCTGATCTACACACACACACTGTACAATACAGGGACTGATCTACACACACACTGTACAATACAGGGTCTGATCTACACACACACACACTGTACAATACAGGATCTGATCTACACACACACTGTACAATACAGGATCTGATCTACACACACACTGTACAATACAGGGACTGATCTACACACACACTGTACAATACAGGATCTGATCTACACACACACACACTGTACAATACAGGATCTGATCTACACACACACTGTACAATACAGGATCTGATCTACACACACACTGTACAATACAGGGTCTGATCTACACACACACTGTACAATACAGGATCTGATCTACACACACACTGTACAATACAGGATCTGATCTACACACACACTGTACAATACAGGATCTGATCTACACACACACTGTACAATACAGGGTCTGATCTACACACACACAGTACAATACAGGGTCTGATCTACACACACACACTGTACAATACAGGGCTTGATCTACACACACACTGTACAATACAGGATCTGATCTACACACACACTGTACAATACAGGGTCTGATCTACACACACACTGTACAATACAGGATCTGATCTACACACACACTGTACAATACAGGGTCTGATCTACACACACACACTGTACAATACAGGATCTGATCTACACACACACTGTACAATACAGGATCTGATCTACACACACACTGTACAATACAGGGTCTGATCTACACACACACACTGTACAATACAGGATCTGATCTACACACACACTGTACAATACAGGATCTGATCTACACACACACTGTACAATACAGGGTCTGATCTACACACACACTGTACAATACAGGATCTGATCTATACACACACTGTACAATACAGGATCTGATCTACACACACACACTGTACAATACAGGGTCTGATCTACACACACACTGTACAATACAGGGTCTGATCTACACACACACACACTGTACAATACAGGATCTGATCTACACACACACTGTACAATACAGGATCTGATCTACACACACACTGTACAATACAGGGACTGATCTACACACACACTGTACAATACAGGATCTGATCTACACACACACACACTGTACAATACAGGATCTGATCTACACACACACTGTACAATACAGGATCTGATCTACACACACACTGTACAATACAGGATCTGATCTACACACACACTGTACAATACAGGATCTGATCTACACACACACTGTACAATACAGGATCTGATCTACACACACACACTGTACAATACAGGATCTGATCTACACACACACTGTACAATACAGGGCCTGATCTACACACACACTGTACAATACAGGGCCTGATCTACACACACACTGTACAATACAGGATCTGATCTACACACACACTGTACAATACAGGGTCTGATCTACACACACACTGTACAATACAGGATCTGATCTACACACACACACACTGTACAATACAGGGTCTGATCTACACACACACTGTACAATACAGGATCTGATCTACACACACACTGTACAATACAGGATCTGATCTACACACACACTGTACAATACAGGATCTGATCTACACACACACTGTACAATACAGGGTCTGATCTACACACACACAGTACAATACAGGGTCTGATCTACACACACACACTGTACAATACAGGGCTTGATCTACACACACACTGTACAATACAGGATCTGATCTACACACACACTGTACAATACAGGGTCTGATCTACACACACACTGTACAATACAGGATCTGATCTACACACACACTGTACAATACAGGGTCTGATCTACACACACACACTGTACAATACAGGATCTGATCTACACACACACTGTACAATACAGGATCTGATCTACACACACACTGTACAATACAGGGTCTGATCTACACACACACACTGTACAATACAGGATCTGATCTACACACACACTGTACAATACAGGATCTGATCTACACACACACTGTACAATACAGGGTCTGATCTACACACACACTGTACAATACAGGATCTGATCTATACACACACTGTACAATACAGGATCTGATCTACACACACACACTGTACAATACAGGGACTGATCTACACACACACTGTACAATACAGGGTCTGATCTACACACACACACACTGTACAATACAGGATCTGATCTACACACACACTGTACAATACAGGATCTGATCTACACACACACTGTACAATACAGGGACTGATCTACACACACACTGTACAATACAGGATCTGATCTACACACACACACACTGTACAATACAGGATCTGATCTACACACACACTGTACAATACAGGATCTGATCTACACACACACTGTACAATACAGGGTCTGATCTACACACACACTGTACAATACAGGATCTGATCTACACACACACTGTACAATACAGGATCTGATCTACACACACACTGTACAATACAGGATCTGATCTACACACACACTGTACAATACAGGGTCTGATCTACACACACACAGTACAATACAGGGTCTGATCTACACACACACACTGTACAATACAGGGCTTGATCTACACACACACTGTACAATACAGGATCTGATCTACACACACACTGTACAATACAGGGTCTGATCTACACACACACTGTACAATACAGGATCTGATCTACACACACACTGTACAATACAGGGTCTGATCTACACACACACACTGTACAATACAGGATCTGATCTACACACACACTGTACAATACAGGATCTGATCTACACACACACTGTACAATACAGGGTCTGATCTACACACACACACTGTACAATACAGGATCTGATCTACACACACACTGTACAATACAGGATCTGATCTACACACACACTGTACAATACAGGGTCTGATCTACACACACACTGTACAATACAGGATCTGATCTATACACACACTGTACAATACAGGATCTGATCTACACACACACACTGTACAATACAGGGTCTGATCTACACACACACTGTACAATACAGGGTCTGATCTACACACACACACACTGTACAATACAGGATCTGATCTACACACACACTGTACAATACAGGATCTGATCTACACACACACTGTACAATACAGGGACTGATCTACACACACACTGTACAATACAGGATCTGATCTACACACACACACACTGTACAATACAGGATCTGATCTACACACACACTGTACAATACAGGATCTGATCTACACACACACTGTACAATACAGGATCTGATCTACACACACACTGTACAATACAGGATCTGATCTACACACACACTGTACAATACAGGATCTGATCTACACACACACACTGTACAATACAGGATCTGATCTACACACACACTGTACAATACAGGGCCTGATCTACACACACACTGTACAATACAGGGCCTGATCTACACACACACTGTACAATACAGGATCTGATCTACACACACACTGTACAATACAGGGTCTGATCTACACACACACTGTACAATACAGGACCTGATCTACACACACACTGTACAATACAGGATCTGATCTACACACACACACTGTACAATACAGGATCTGATCTACACACACACACTGTACAATACAGGATCTGATCTACACACACACACTGTACAATACAGGATCTGATCTATACACACACTGTACAATACAGGGTCTGATCTACACACACACTGTACAATACAGGATCTGATCTATACACACACTGTACAATACAGGATCTGATCTACACACACACTGTACAATACAGGATCTGATCTACACACACACTGTACAATACAGGATCTGATCTATACACACACTGTACAATACAGGGTCTGATCTACACACACACACTGTACAATACAGGATCTGATCTACACACACACACTGTACAATACAGGATCTGATCTACACACACACTGTACAATACAGGATCTGATCTACACACACACTGTACAATACAGGATCTGATCTACACACACACACTGTACAATACAGGGTCTGATCTACACACACACTGTACAATACAGGGCCTGATCTACACACACACTGTACAATACAGGGTCTGATCTACACACACATACTGTACAATACAGGATCTGATCTACACACACACTGTACAATACAGGATCTGATCTACACACACACTGTACAATACAGGATCTGATCTACTCACACACTGTACAATACAGGATCTGATCTACACACACACTGTACAATACAGGATCTGATCTACACACACACTGTACAATACAGGATCTGATCTACTCACACACTGTACAATACAGGATCTGATCTACACACACACTGTACAATACAGGGTCTGATCTACACACACACACTGTACAATACAGGGTCTGATCTACACACACACTGTACAATACAGGATCTGATCTACACACACACTGTACAATACAGGATCTGATCTACACACACACTGTACAATACAGGATCTGATCTACACACACACACACTGTACAATACAGGATCTGATCTACACACACACTGTACAATACAGGATCTGATCTACACACACACTGTACAATACAGGATCTGATCTACACACACACACTGTACAATACAGGATCTGATCTACACACACACTGTACAATACAGGATCTGATCTACACACACACTGTACAATACAGGATCTGATCTACACACACACTGTACAATACAGGATCTGATCTACACACACACTGTACAATACAGGATCTGATCTACACACACACTGTACAATACAGGATCTGATCTACACACACACTGTACAATACAGGATCTGATCTACACACACACACTGTACAATACAGGGTCTGATCTACACACACACTGTACAATACAGGGCCTGATCTACACACACACTGTACAATACAGGGTCTGATCTACACACACACTGTACAATACAGGATCTGATCTACACACACACTGTACAATACAGGATCTGATCTACACACACACACTGTACAATACAGGGCCTGATCTACACACACACTGTACAATACAGGGTCTGATCTACACACACACACACTGTACAATACAGGATCTGATCTACACACACACTGTACAATACAGGATCTGATCTACACACACACTGTACAATACAGGATCTGATCTACACACACACACTGTACAATACAGGATCTGATCTACACACACACTGTACAATACAGGATCTGATCTACACACACACACACTGTACAATACAGGATCTGATCTACACACACACTGTACAATACAGGATCTGATCTACACACACACTGTACAATACAGGATCTGATCTACACACACACACTGTACAATACAGGATCTGATCTACACACACACACTGTACAATACAGGATCTGATCTACACACACACTGTACAATACAGGATCTGATCTACACACACACTGTACAATACAGGATCTGATCTACACACACACACACTGTACAATACAGGATCTGATCTACACACACACTGTACAATACAGGATCTGATCTACACACACACTGTACAATACAGGATCTGATCTACACACACACTGTACAATACAGGATCTGATCTACACACACACTGTACAATACAGGATCTGATCTACACACACACTGTACAATACAGGATCTGATCTACACACACACTGTACAATACAGGATCTGATCTACACACACACACTGTACAATACAGGGTCTGATCTACACACACACTGTACAATACAGGGCCTGATCTACACACACACTGTACAATACAGGGTCTGATCTACACACACACTGTACAATACAGGATCTGATCTACACACACACTGTACAATACAGGATCTGATCTACACACACACACTGTACAATACAGGGCCTGATCTACACACACACTGTACAATACAGGGTCTGATCTACACACACACTGTACAATACAGGGTCTGATCTACACACACACACTGTACAATACAGGGTCTGATCTACACACACACACACACACTGTACAATAAAGGGCCTGATCTACACACACACACTGTACAATACAGGGTCTGATCTACACACACACACTGTACAATACAGGATCTGATCTACACACACACACTGTACAATACAGGATCTGATCTACACACACACACTGTACAATACAGGATCTGATCTACACACACACACTGTACAATACAGGGTCTGATCTACACACACACACTGTACAATACAGGATCTGATCTACACACACACACTGTACAATACAGGATCTGATCTACACACACACTGTACAATACAGGATCTGATCTACACACACACTGTACAATACAGGGTCTGATCTACACACACTGTACAATACAGGATCTGATCTACACACACACACTGTACAATACAGGGTCTGATCTACACACACACACTGTACAATACAGGGTCTGATCTACACACACACACTGTACAATACAGGGTCTGATCTACACACACTGTACAATACAGGATCTGATCTACACACACACACTGTACAATACAGGGTCTGATCTACACACACACACTGTACAATACAGGGTCTGATCTACACACACACTGTACAATACAGGATCTGATCTACACACACACTGTACAATACAGGATCTGATCTACACACACACACTGTACAATACAGGATCTGATCTACACACACACTGTACAATACAGGATCTGATCTACACACACACTGTACAATACAGGGTCTGATCTACACACACTGTACAATACAGGATCTGATCTACACACACACACTGTACAATACAGGGTCTGATCTACACACACACACTGTACAATACAGGGCCTGATCTACACACACACTGTACAATACAGGGTCTGATCTACACACACACTGTACAATACAGGATCTGATCTACACACACACTGTACAATACAGGATCTGATCTACACACACACACTGTACAATACAGGGCCTGATCTACACACACACTGTACAATACAGGGTCTGATCTACACACACACTGTACAATACAGGGTCTGATCTACACACACACACTGTACAATACAGGGTCTGATCTACACACACACACACACACTGTACAATAAAGGGCCTGATCTACACACACACTGTACAATACAGGGTCTGATCTACACACACTGTACAATACAGGATCTGATCTACACACACACTGTACAATACAGGATCTGATCTACACACACACTGTACAATACAGGGTCTGATCTACACACACTGTACAATACAGGATCTGATCTACACACACACACTGTACAATACAGGGTCTGATCTACACACACACTGTACAATACAGGATCTGATCTACACACACACTGTACAATACAGGATCTGATCTACACACACACTGTACAATACAGGATCTGATCTACACACACACTGTACAATACAGGATCTGATCTACACACACACACTGTACAATACAGGGTCTGATCTACACACACACACACACACTGTACAATACAGGGTCTGATCTACACACACACTGTACAATACAGGGTCTGATCTACACACACTGTACAATACAGGATCTGATCTACACACACACTGTACAATACAGGATCTGATCTACACACACACTGTACAATACAGGGTCTGATCTACACACACTGTACAATACAGGATCTGATCTACACACACACACTGTACAATACAGGGTCTGATCTACACACACACACTGTACAATACAGGGTCTGATCTACACACACACTGTACAATACAGGGTCTGATCTACACACACACTGTACAATGCATGGTCAGATCTACACACACACACTGTACAATACAGGATCTGATCTACACACACACACTGTACAATACAGGATCTGATCTACACACACACACACACACACACTGTACAATAAAGGGCCTGATCTACACACACACTGTACAGTACAGGGTCTGATCTACACACACTGTACAATACAGGATCTGATCTACACACACACACTGTACAATACAGGGTCTGATCTACACACACACACTGTACAATACAGGGTCTGATCTACACACACACTGTACAATACAGGATCTGATCTACACACACACTGTACAATACAGGGACTGATCTACACACACACTGTACAATACAGGATCTGATCTACACACACACACTGTACAATACAGGGTCTGATCTACATACACACACACTGTACAATACAGGATCTGATCTATACACACACTGTACAATACAGGATCTAATCTACACACACACACTGTACAATACAGGGTCTGATCTACATACACACACACTGTACAATACAGGGTCTGATCTACACACACACTGTACAATACAGGGTCTGATCTACACACACACACTGTACAATACAGGATCTGATCTACACACACACACTGTACAATACAGGATCTGATCTACACACACACTGTACAATACAGGATCTGATCTACACACACACACTGTACAATACAGGATCTGATCTACACACACTGTACAATACAGGATCTGATCTACACACACACTGTACAATACAGGATCTGATCTACACACACACTGTACAATACAGGATCTGATCTACACACACACTGTACAATACAGGGTCTGATCCACACACACACTGTACAATACAGGATCTGATCTACACACACACACTGTACAATACAGGATCTGATCTACACACACACTGTACAATACAGGATCTGATATACACACACTGTACAATACAGGATTTGATCTACACACACACACACACACTGTACAATAAAGGGCCTGATCTACACACACACTGTACAATACAGGGTCTGATCTACACACACACTGTACAATACAGGATCTGATCTACACACACACTGTACAATACAGGGTCTGATCTACACACACACTGTACAATACAAGGTCTGATCTACACACACACTGTACAATACAGGGTCTGATCTACACACACACTGTACAATACAGGGCCTGATCTACACACACACACTGTACAATACAGGATCTGATCTACACACACACTGTACAATACAGGATCTGATCTACACACACACTGTACAATACAGGATCTGATCTACACACACACACAATGTACAATACAGGATTTGATCTACACACACACACTGTACAATAAAGGGCCTTATCTACACACACACTGTACAATACAGGATCTGATCTACACACACACACTGTACAATACAGGGTCTGATCTACACACACACTGTACAATACAGGATCTGATCTATACACACACTGTACAATACAAGGTCTGATCTACACACACACACTGTACAATAAAGGGCCTTATCTACACACACACTGTACAATACAGGATCTGATCTACACACACACACACTGTACAATACAGGGTCTGATCTACACACACACTGTACAATACAGGGTCTGATCTACACACACACTGTACAATACAGGGTCTGATCTACACACACACTGTACAATACAGGATCTAATCTACACACACACACTGTACAATACAGGATCTGATCTACACACACACTGTACAATACAGGATCTGATCTACACACACTGTACAATACAGGGTCTGATCTACACACACACACACTGTACAATACAGGGACTGATCTACACACACACTGTACAATACAAGGTCTGATCTACACACACACTGTACAATACAGGATCTGATCTACACACACACTGTACAATACAGGGTCTGATCTACACACACACTGTACAATACAGGATCTGATCTACACACACACACTGTACAATACAGGATCTGATCTACACACACACTGTACAATACAAGGTCTGATCTACACACACACTGTACAATACAGGATCTGATCTACACACACACTGTACAATACAGGGTCTGATCTACACACACATTGTACAATACAGGATCTGATCTACACACACACACTGTACAATACAGGATCTGATCTACACACACACTGTACAATACAGGATCTGATCTACACACACACTGTACAATACAAGGTCTGATCTACACACACACTGTACAATACAGGATCTGATCTACACACACACTGTACAATACAGGATCTGATCTACACACACACTGTACAATACAGGATCTGATCTACACACACACACTGTACAATACAAGGTCTGATCTACACACACACTGTACAATACAGGATCTGATCTACACACACACTGTACAATACAGGATCTGATCTACACACACACACTGTACAATACAAGGTCTGATCTACACACACACTGTACAATACAAGGTCTGATCTACACACACACTGTACAATACAGGATCTGATCTACACACACACTGTACAATACAAGGTCTGATCTACACACACACTGTACAATACAGGATCTGATCTACACACACACTGTACAATACAAGGTCTGATCTACACACACACACTGTACAATACAGGGTCTGATCTACACACACACTGTACAATACAGGATCTGATCTACACACACACTGTACAATACAGGATCTGATCTACACACACACACTGTACAATACAGGATCTGATCTACACACACACTGTACAATACAGAATCTGATCTACTCACACACACACACACTGTACAATACAGGATCTGATCTACACACACACACTGTACAATACAGGATCTGATCTACACACACACACTGTACAATACAAGGTCTGATCTACACACACACTGTACAATACAGGATCTGATCTACACACACACTGTACAATACAGGATCTGATCTACACACACACTGTACAATACAGGATCTGATCTACACACACACTGTACAATACAGGATCTGATCTACACACACACACTGTACAATACAGGGTCTGATCTACACACACACACACACACTGTACAATAAAGGGCCTGATCTACACACACACTGTACAATACAGGGTCTGATCTACACACACTGTACAATACAGGATCTGATCTACACACACACTGTACAATACAGGATCTGATCTACACACACACTGTACAATACAGGGTCTGATCTACACACACTGTACAATACAGGATCTGATCTACACACACACACTGTACAATACAGGGTCTGATCTACACACACACACTGTACAATACAGGGTCTGATCTACACACACACTGTACAATACAGGATCTGATCTACACACACACTGTACAATACAGGATCTGATCTACACACACACTGTACAATACAGGATCTGATCTACACACACACTGTACAATACAGGATCTGATCTACACACACACACTGTACAATACAGGGTCTGATCTACACACACACACACACACTGTACAATAAAGGGCCTGATCTACACACACACTGTACAATACAGGGTCTGATCTACACACACTGTACAATACAGGATCTGATCTACACACACACTGTACAATACAGGATCTGATCTACACACACACTGTACAATACAGGGTCTGATCTACACACACTGTACAATACAGGATCTGATCTACACACACACACACTGTACAATACAGGGTCTGATCTACACACACACTGTACAATACAGGATCTGATCTACACACACACTGTACAATACAGGGACTGATCTACACACACACTGTACAATACAGGATCTGATCTACACACACACACTGTACAATACAGGGTCTGATCTACATACACACACACTGTACAATACAGGATCTGATCTATACACACACTGTACAATACAGGATCTAATCTACACACACACACTGTACAATACAGGGTCTGATCTACATACACACACACTGTACAATACAGGGTCTGATCTACACACACACTGTACAATACAGGGTCTGATCTACACACACACACTGTACAATACAGGATCTGATCTACACACACACACTGTACAATACAGGATCTGATCTACACACACACTGTACAATACAGGATCTGATCTACACACACACACTGTACAATACAGGATCTGATCTACACACACTGTACAATACAGGATCTGATCTACACACACACTGTACAATACAGGATCTGATCTACACACACACTGTACAATACAGGATCTGATCTACACACACACTGTACAATACAGGGTCTGATCCACACACACACTGTACAATACAGGATCTGATCTACACACACACACTGTACAATACAGGATCTGATCTACACACACACTGTACAATACAGGATCTGATATACACACACTGTACAATACAGGATTTGATCTACACACACACACACACACTGTACAATAAAGGGCCTGATCTACACACACACTGTACAATACAGGGTCTGATCTACACACACACTGTACAATACAGGATCTGATCTACACACACACTGTACAATACAGGGTCTGATCTACACACACACTGTACAATACAAGGTCTGATCTACACACACACACTGTACAATACAGGGCCTGATCTACACACACACTGTACAATACAGGGTCTGATCTACACACACACTGTACAATACAGGGCCTGATCTACACACACACACTGTACAATACAGGATCTGATCTACACACACACTGTACAATACAGGATCTGATCTACACACACACTGTACAATACAGGATCTGATCTACACACACACACAATGTACAATACAGGATTTGATCTACACACACACACTGTACAATAAAGGGCCTTATCTACACACACACTGTACAATACAGGATCTGATCTACACACACACACTGTACAATACAGGGTCTGATCTACACACACACTGTACAATACAGGGTCTGATCTACACACACACTGTACAATACAGGGTCTGATCTACACACACACTGTACAATACAGGGTCTGATCTACACACACACTGTACAATACAGGATCTAATCTACACACACACACTGTACAATACAGGATCTGATCTACACACACACTGTACAATACAGGATCTGATCTACACACACTGTACAATACAGGGTCTAATCTACACACACACACACTGTACAATACAGGGACTGATCTACACACACACTGTACAATACAAGGTCTGATCTACACACACACTGTACAATACAGGATCTGATCTACACACACACTGTACAATACAGGGTCTGATCTACACACACACTGTACAATACAGGATCTGATCTACACACACACACTGTACAATACAGGATCTGATCTACACACACACTGTACAATACAAGGTCTGATCTACACACACACTGTACAATACAGGATCTGATCTACACACTCACTGTACAATACAGGGTCTGATCTACACACACATTGTACAATACAGGATCTGATCTACACACACACACTGTACAATACAGGATCTGATCTACACACACACTGTACAATACAGGATCTGATCTACACACACACTGTACAATACAAGGTCTGATCTACACACACACTGTACAATACAGGATCTGATCTACACACACACTGTACAATACAGGATCTGATCTACACACACACTGTACAATACAGGATCTGATCTACACACACACACTGTACAATACAAGGTCTGATCT
The DNA here is from genome assembly GCA_027410445.1 of Discoglossus pictus. Classification (NCBI taxonomy): domain Eukaryota; kingdom Metazoa; phylum Chordata; class Amphibia; order Anura; family Alytidae; genus Discoglossus; species Discoglossus pictus. The sequence goes on from CM050163.1 coordinate 281,018,881, forward strand.
ACACACACACTGTACAATACAGGATCTGATCTACACACACACTGTACAATACAGGATCTGATCTACACACACACACTGTACAATACAAGGTCTGATCTACACACACACTGTACAATACAAGGTCTGATCTACACACACACTGTACAATACAGGATCTGATCTACACACACACTGTACAATACAAGGTCTGATCTACACACACACTGTACAATACAGGATCTGATCTACACACACACTGTACAATACAAGGTCTGATCTACACACACACACTGTACAATACAGGGTCTGATCTACACACACACTGTACAATACAGGATCTGATCTACACACACACTGTACAATACAGGATCTGATCTACACACACACACTGTACAATACAGGATCTGATCTACACACACACTGTACAATACAGAATCTGATCTACTCACACACACACACACTGTACAATACAGGATCTGATCTACACACACACACTGTACAATACAGGATCTGATCTACACACACACACTGTACAATACAAGGTCTGATCTACACACACACTGTACAATACAGGATCTGATCTACACACACACTGTACAATACAGGATCTGATCTACACACACACTGTACAATACAGGATCTGATCTACACACACACTGTACAATACAGGATCTGATCTACACACACACTGTACAATACAGGATCTGATCTACACACACACTGTACAATACAAGGTCTGATCTACACACACACTGTACAATACAGGATCTGATCTACACACACATACTGTACAATACAGGGTCTGATCTATACACACACTGTACAATACAGGGACTGATCTACACACACACTGTACAATACAGGGTCTGATCTATACACAAACACTGTACAATACAGGGTCTGATCTATACACACACTGTACAATACAGGGTCTGATCTACACACAAACACACACTGTACAATACAGGATCTGATCTACACACACACTGTACAATACAGGGTCTGATCTACACACACACACTGTACAATACAGGGTCTGATCTATACACAAACACTGTACAATACAGGGTCTGATCTACACACACACTGTACAATACAGGATCTGATCTACACACACACACTGTACAATACAGGATCTGATCTACACACACACTGTACAATACAGGGTCTGATCTATACACAAACACTGTACAATACAGGATCTGATCTACACACACACTGTACAATACAGGGTCTGATCTAGTACACACTGTACAATACAGGGTCTGATCTACACACACACTGTACAATACAGGATCTGATCTATACACACACTGTACAATACAGGATCTGATCTACACACACACACTGTACAATACAGGATCTGATCTATACACACACTGTACAATACAGGGTCTGATCTACACACACACACTGTACAATACAGGGTCTGATCTACACACACACTGTACAATACAGGAACTGATCTACACACACACACTGTACAATACAGGGTCTGATCTACACACACACTGTACAATACAGGATCTGATCTACACACACACACTGTACAATACAGGATCTGATCTACACACACACACTGTACAATACAGGATCTGATCTACACACACACACTGTACAATACAGGATCTGATCTACACACACACTGTACAATACAGGATCTGATCTATACACACACTGTACAATACAGGATCTGATCTACAGACACACTGTACAATACAGGGTCTGATCTATACACACACACTGTACAATACAGGATCTGATCTACACACACACTGTACAATACAGGATCTGATCTACACACACACTGTACAATACAGGATCTGATCTACACACACACTGTACAATACAGGGTCTGATCTATACACACACACTGTACAATACAGGATCTGATCTACACACACACTGTACAATACAGGGCCTGATCTACACACACACTGTACAATACAGGGTCTGATCTACACACACACTGTACAATACAGGGTCTGATCTACACACACACTGTACAATACAGGGCCTGATCTACACACACACTGTACAATACAGGATCTGATCTACACACACACTGTACAATACAGGGTCTGATCTACACACACACTGTACAATACAGGGCCTGATCTACACACACACTGTACAATACAGGGTCTGATCTACACACACACTGTACAATACAGGGCCTGATCTACACACACGCTGTACAATACAGGATCTGATCTACACACACACACTGTACAATACAGGGTCTGATCTACACACACACACACTGTACAATACATGATCTGATCTATACACACACTGTACAATACAGGATCTGATCTACACACACACACTGTACAATACAGGATCTGATCTACACACACACTGTACAATACAGGATCTGATCTACACACACACTGTACAATACAGGATCTGATCTACACACACACTGTACAATACAGGGACTGATCTACACACACACTGTACAATACAGGATCTGATCTACACACACACTGTACAATACAGGATCTGATCTATACACACACTGTACAATACAGGATCTGATCTACACACACACTGTACAATACAGGATCTGATCTATACACACACTGTACAATACAGGGACTGATCTACACACACACTGTACAATACAGGGTCTGATCTATACACAAACACTGTACAATACAGGGTCTGATCTACACACACACTGTACAATACAGGATCTGATCTACACACACACTGTACAATACAGGGACTGATCTACACACACACTGTACAATACAGGGTCTGATCTATACACAAACACTGTACAATACAGGGTCTGATCTATACACACACACTGTACAATACAGGATCTGATCTACACACACACTGTACAATACAGGATCTGATCTACACACACACTGTACAATACAGGATCTGATCTACACACACACACTGTACAATACAGGGCCTGATCTACACACACACTGTACAATACAGGCTTTGAGCTACACACACACACTGTACAATACAGGGTCTGATCTAGTACACACTGTACAATACAGGATCTGATCTACACACACACTGTACAATACATGATCTGATCTACACACACACTGTACAATACAGGGTCTGATCTACACACACACACTGTACAATACAGGATCTGATCTACACACACACTGTACAATACAGGACCTGATCTACACACACACTGTACAATACATGATCTGATCTACACACACACTGTACAATACAGGCTTTGAGCTACACACACACACTGTACAATACAGGATCTGATCTACACACACACTGTACAATACAGGATCTGATCTACACACACACTGTACAATACAGGACCTGATCTACACACACACTGTACAATACATGATCTGATCTACACACACACTGTACAATACAGGCTTTGAGCTACACACACACACTGTACAATACAGGATCTGATCTACACACACACTGTACAATACAGGATCTGATCTACACACACACTGTACAATACAGGATCTGATCTACACACACACTGTACAATACAGGACCTGATCTACACACACACTGTACAATACAGGATCTGATCTACACACACACACTGTACAATACAGGATCTGATCTACACACACACTGTACAATACAGGCTTTGAGCTACACACACACTGTACAATACAGGGTCTGATCTAGTACACACTGTACAATACAGGATCTGATCTACACACACACTGTACAATACAGGGTCTGATCTACACACACACACTGTACAATACAGGGTCTGATCTACACACACACTGTACAATACAGGGTCTGATCTACACACACACACTGTACAATACAGGGTCTGATCTACACACACACTGTACAATACAGGGTCTGATCTACACACACACTGTACAATACAGGATCTGATCTACACACACACTGTACAATACAGGGTCTGATCTAGTACACACTGTACAATACAGGATCTGATCTACACACACACTGTACAATACAGGATCTGATCTACTCACACACTGTACAATACAGGGTCTGATCTACACACACACACTGTACAATACAGGGTCTGATCTACACACACACTGTACAATACAGGATCTGATCTACACACACACTGTACAATACAGGATCTGATCTACACACACACTGTACAATACAGGATCTGATCTAGTACACACTGTACAATACAGGATCTGATCTACACACACACTGTACAATACAGGATCTGATCTACACACACACTGTACAATACAGGATCTGATCTACACACACATACTGTACAATACAGGGTCTGATCTATACACACACTGTACAATACAGGGACTGATCTACACACACACTGTACAATACAGGGTCTGATCTATACACAAACACTGTACAATACAGGGTCTGATCTACACACACACTGTACAATACAGGGTCTGATCTATACACAAACACTGTACAATACAGGGTCTGATCTATACACACACTGTACAATACAGGAACTGATCTACACACACACACACACTGTACAATACAGGGACTGATCTACACACACACACTGTACAATACAGGATCTGATCTACACACACACTGTACAATACAGGGACTGATCTACACACACACTGTACAATACAGGATCTGATCTACACACACACTGTACAATACAGGCTTTGAGCTACACACACACACTGTACAATACAGGATCTGATCTACACACACACTGTACAATACAGGGTCTGATCTACACACACACACTGTACAATACAGGATCTGATCTACACACACACACTGTACAATACAGGATCTGATCTACACACACACTGTACAATACAGGATCTGATCTACACACACACACTGTACAATACATGATCTGATCTACACACACACACACTGTACAATACAGGATCTGATCTACACACACACTGTACAATACAGGATCTGATCTACACACACACACTGTACAATACAGGATCTGATCTACACACACACTGTACAATACAGGGCCTGATCTACACACACACACTGTACAATACAGGGCCTGATCTACACACACACTGTACAATACAGGATCTGATCTACACAAACACTGTACAATACAGGGTCTGATCTACACACAGACTGTACAATACAGGATCTGATCTACACACACACTGTACAATACAGGATCTGATCTATACACACACTGTACAATACAGGGCCTGATCTACACACACACTGTACAATACAGGATCTGATCTACACAAACACTGTACAATACAGGGTCTGATCTACACACAGACTGTACAATACAGGATCTGATCTACACACACACTGTACAATACAGGATCTGATCTACACACACACTGTACAATACAGGGTCTGATCTACACACACACACTGTACAATACAGGATCTGATCTACACACACACACTGTACAATACAGGATCTGATCTACACACACACTGTACAATACAGGGTCTGATCTACACACACACACTGTACAATACAGGATCTGATCTACACACACACTGTACAATACAGGATCTGATCTACACACACACTGTACAATACAGGGTCTGATCTACACACACACACTGTACAATACATGATCTGATCTACACACACACACACTGTACAATACAGGGTCTGATCTACACACACACTGTACAATACAGGGTCTGATCTACACACACACTGTACAATACAGGATCTGATCTACACACACACACTGTACAATACAGGATCTGATCTACACACACACACTGTACAATACAGGATCTGATCTACACACACACACTGTACAATACAGGATCTGATCTACACACACACTGTACAATACAGGATCTGATCTACACACACACACTGTACAATACATGATCTGATCTACACACACACTGTACAATACGGGATCTGATCTACACACACACACTGTACAATACAGGATCTGATCTACACACACACACTGTACAATACAGGATCTGATCTACACACACACACTGTACAATGCAGGATCTGATCTACACACACACTGTACAATGCAGGATCTGATCTACACACACACACTGTACAATACAGGATCTAAACTATACACACACTGTACAATACAGGGTCTGATCTACACACACACTGTACAATACAGGGACTGATCTATACACACACTGTACAATACAGGATCTGATCTACACACACACTGTACAATACAGGGTCTGATCTATACACACACTGTACAATACAGGGACTGATCTACACACACACTGTACAATACAGGACCTGATCTACACACACACTGTACAATACAGGATCTGATCTACACACACACTGTACAATACAGGGTCTGATCTACACACACACTGTACAATACAGGATCTGATCTACACACGCACTGTACAATACAGGATCTGATCTACACACACTGTACAATACAGGATCTGATCTACACACACACACTGTACAATACAGGATCTGATCTACACACAAACACTGTACAATACAGGATCTGATCTACACACACACACTGTACAATACAGGATCTGATCTACACACACACTGTACAATACAGGATCTGATCTACACACACACTGTACAATACAGGGTCTGATCTACACACACACTGTACAATACAGGATCTGATCTATACACACACTGTACAATACAGGATCTGATCTACACACACACACTGTACAATACAGGATCTGATCTACACACAAACACTGTACAATACAGGGTCTGATCTACACACACACACTGTACAATACAGGGTCTGATCTACACACACACTGTACAATACAGGGTCTGATCTACACACACACATTGTACAATAATCTCTGATCTACACACACACTGTACAATATAGGGTTTGATCTACACACACACTGTACAATACAGGGTCTGATCTATACACACACTGTACAATACAGGATCTGATCTACACACACACTGTACAATACAGGATCTGATCTACACACACACTGTACAATACAGGATCTGATCTACACACACACACTGTACAATACAGGGTCTGATCTATACACACACTGTACAATACAGGATCTGATCTACACACACACGGTACAATACAGGGTCTGATCTACACACACACTGTACAATACAGGATCTGATCTACACACACACATTGTACAATAATCTCTGATCTACACATATACTGTACAATATAGGGTTTGATCTACACACACACTGTACAATACAGGGTCTGATCTATACACACACTGTACAATACAGGGTCTGATCTACACACACACTGTACAATACAGGGTCTGATCTACACACACACACTGTACAATACAGGATCTGATCTACACACACACATTGTACAATAATCTCTGATCTACACATATACTGTACAATATAGGGTTTGATCTACACACACACTGTACAATACAGGGTCTGATCTATACACACACTGTACAATACAGGATCTGATCTACACACACACACTGTACAATACAGGATCTGATCTACACACACACTGTACAATACAGGATCTGATCTACACACACACTGTACAATACAGGGTCTGATCTATACACACACTGTACAATACAGGGTCTGATCTACACACACACTGTACAATACAGGATCTGATCTACACACACACTGTACAATACAGGATCTGATCTACACACACACACTGTACAATACAGGGTCTGATCTATACACAAACACTGTACAATACAGGGTCTGATCTACACACACACTGTACAATACAGGGTCTGATCTACACACACACTGTACAATACAGGGTCTGATCTACACACACACTGTACAATACAGGGTCTGATCTACACACACACTGTACAATACAGGGACGAACCTACACACACACACACACTGTACAGTACAGCGTCTGATCTACTACACACTGTACAGTATAGGGTTTGATCTACACACACACTGTACAGTACAGGGTCTGATCTACTACACACAATGTACAGTACAGGGTCTGATCTACTACACATTGTATAATACAGGATCTGATCTACTACACACAATGTACAGTACAGGGTCTGATCTACTACACACTGTACAATATAGGGTTTGATCTACACACACACACACAATGTACAATACAGGATCTGATCTACACACACACTGTATAGTACAGGGTCAGATCTACACAAACTGTACAATACACGCTGGGTGCTGGCCGTGTGGGTTCCTGCCTCAGAGCTGTGAGTAAAATCCTATTGTTGGGTAGGATTATGTAGGTCCGGGTTCCCAGTTACAACATGACAGGGCCTGCGCCTCTTGGCTGCGGTGTTGGGGGTGCGGGCGATCACTGTACTGCGATTTGTGCTTTTTGGGAAGTAAGTGTATAGTATCACCTGGCTTGATGACTGGCGGTAGCGCCGGGAGGCCGGCTAGAGTGGTGTCAGCAAGGCCGTAGCAGCATGGTATGGGGTTCCCGGTCGGGGTAGGTGTATTTCTCCTTGTATATAAACTATATACTCATAAATGTTAACAAAAGGTTGATTTTTTGCACTAAATACAAACCATTTTTTTCAATATCAAATTAAAAGCAAACTATCATTACAAAACTACCAGGCTTCATGATGAATTTGCCTCTATCTATCTACTTATCTATCTAGATGCAGGGTGGCTGGGGGCAGAGAGAGAGAATATGATAGACACAGAGAACAAGAAGAGAGAGATAGGCAGAGACTGTACTCACCCAGTCAGCATGGCAGCTCTCACTGAACTACATCTCCCAGCATGCACTGCATACTGGCCATGCACCCCGACGCATGAGCGCTCGTTTCAATTGCACAACCCCACATCTGCGTGCTGGACCGGCACAACCTCAGGTAAGTTGGGGTTTTAGGTGTTAGCTTTTAGGGTTAGGCCTGTTTGGGTGTGCTTAGGGGTGTTAGCTTTTAGGGTTAGTCCTCTTTGGGTGTGCTTAGGGGTGTTAGCTTTAGGCTTAGACCTGTTTGGGTGGGCTTAGGGGTGTTAGCTTCTAGGGTTTGGCCTGGTTGGATGGGCTTAGGGGTGTTATCTTTTAGGGTTAGGCCTGGTTGGATGGGCTTAGGGGTGTTAGCTTTTAGGGTTAGGGCTGTTTGGGTGGGATTACGGGTGTTAGCTTTTAGGGGTCGGGCTCTTTGGGTTAAGAGTTAGGCTTGGGGTGTGAGGGCTTAGGGTGAGGCTAGGGGGTACCAGGGTCTTTAACCACTCCACTTCCAACTGGACATACATCTGGCACTCTCCTGGATGATGTACCAGACATTGGAGGCCCATGAATGCTTCATAATGTTTCAGTGGTATAGTGGTTTAGTCAGAAATGAGAGAAACAAAATTAGAGAAAGCCCCCCCCCCCCCCCCCCCCCAGTGTCTTTTCCCCTTCCTTCCTCTGTTGCATGTGTCCCAGTCTCCTTTGTAACGGTCTCACAGCACAGCTAAGGCCTCTCCTGACGTCCTTGCCTGTTGCAACAGTGCAGAGAGGGGGGGGGGGGGGGGGGGAAGAGGGAGAGACACTGGGTGCTTTCTCTAATTGTTTTTATAATACAGTTGTATGCTTGTATGCAGCTGTCCACACGCTTTTGTCAGAGCGCATTTTGCATGTGCGCTAAATTCGGGGTGCTGGGACTTTTCCCTCCCACCATTCTGATTGGATGATGCTTTAATTGACAGGTACAGTCCTATATAACAGAGCACAGATGGGGCACAACACCATCTTGCCCTGATCTGTAGTACTAGGCAGTCAGCAGCAGGGGGATAGATGTTATAAATCAGTGTGTTTAACTGTCTGCTGCACAAAGGGATTATAATTTAAAGTGACAGCAGCAGATCTTAATTATAAAATTTATTTTTATATAATATAATTATCATTATTTTTTTATATATTATTTAAATTAAACAATTAAGTTAGTGATGGGGGGATTAAGTCAGTGCATTAATTTTGGGAGGGTGGTTGCCCATTTGCCCCTATGCACCAGCCGTACCTGGTTGAAAGTATAACAACCTTTCTTCCCAAAACTGCCGGATACAGAAAGAGATCTACCCCCTCCGGCATCTACTCGAAAGGGCAGAGACCCCAGCATTGGAGTCATAACATTAAGCCAATATGCTATGGCCTTATCCCCCCATGACATGGATGGCCTGGATGCCATGCATTAGCGGAAATACTCATCATATTTTCACCAAGCCTTTCTCCCATATGTCCTGTAAGCCCTGTATTTCTCCCAGGTAAATAGACAATGATGAGTATTGTTCAGGGAATGTATCCCCAAGCACACAGACTAAAATGGAAAAGGCTTCTTTGATAATCACGTTTTCACCTCAATCCCTAAACCTGCATATCTGGAAGAAGGAAGCAGAGAAAAAAAATCCACAAACTCCAATCTCCATGTGCTATCCTTAACTTTTTTGGACAGATGTGCACCTAAATTATCAATGGAACATATAATTCTTGAGTTTCCTAGATTCCTCTGAAACCCTTATCTCACCCTTTATCAGCATTATCAAAATCTATATCCCCATATGCCTGATAAATTGCTGTACCAATTTTCTTAGTACCAATTCTTAATGACTGTGATTCATCTTTATCCATCTTTAATGTGCTACAGAAAGGGTAACTGACTCGGCAGGGACCCAAATCCGACTCGCCAACTGCCTAACCATACTTCCAACACCTCATCCCCAACACTAATATTGTGCTGCCCAAGCAGCGACTTAAAACCACTTAACAAATTATAACTATTAGCATATATTGTAACGGCTCTCGCTGCCAAACTTAATCCTGAGTGTTCCCCAGGTTGCAAATCCACAAGGTTAGGTACATCTCTTGTTTCAACTGGAGCTTTGGCAAGCTCCAGCATCCTCATGGGCATTGTCGTGTCATTATATTCAGACCAACCACCATTTGTTTTTTGACGGGACTCCATGTCCACTGATCTTTTTTCCTCAATTCTGACTCTTGAGGAAAAAGAATGGCCGCATCTGCAAGAATCTCTAGTCCTGCTGCACAATCTTGACCTGGAAGATCTGGTAAAGCAAGAAGAGCAGTTACTATATATTCTATCCCTGTTCGATTTGCATTCCTGCCAATGCATAGGTGTACATTACAAATCAGCACTTTGTAGACCTCCATTAACTGTTTCTTCCATATCTAAATTCAATTGCTGAGTATAGGCTAATATAGCAGTAAGCTCAGTAGATTGTATTCACTCTTTTCACTCAGTAAATTTAATTCACTAATTTTGTTTGATGCAATAGTTTCGTGAGCCTCACTCATCTGACTATTAAAGTTAGCAGAAAAGCCCTCGCCAGCCACCATGTTTTATGGCATCATAGCCTCCACTCTTTGTTGCTTAATTTTGTCTAACACCCATGTCCATGGACGTGGCCTGCCAACCTTGGTACTAGAACTAAGAGCTTTAACTGGGATTACATTACCTTCAGCAAATAATTGGTTAACACAGGAAGAAATCCAAAAGATGTTCAAAAAAATAAATCTTAATAAAGCCCCAGGTCCTGGTGCAATACACCCAAGGGTACTGAGGGAACTGGGATCTGTAATAGCCAAACCATTATATCTAATTATTCAAGATTCACTAAACACAGGGTCGTTACCAGATGACTGGAGAAAAGCAGATGTGATACCTATATTTAAGAACATTTGGGAACGACAAATGACCATGCAGTTTATAATCTTAATGGAGAAAATCTTGAGGTATCAGATATGGAAAAGGATTTGGGAGTATTTGTGGAAAACCACCTAGGTAGCAGTGCTCAATGCCAAGCAGCATCTGCAAAGGCAAGTAAAAAAAATAGCATGTATTAGAAGAGTATAGAAGCTAGGGAAGCAAATATAATTCTGCCACTATACATATCCCTAGTACGCCCTCATTTGGAATATAAAGGACAATTTTGGGCACCACTTAAAAAAAAGGAAATTTTAGAGCTGGAAAAAGTACAGAGAAGGGTAACAAAACTAATAAGGGGAATGGAGGGGCTAAGTTATGAAGAAAGACTAACCAAATTAAACCTATTTTCTCCAGAAAAAAACGTGTGTAAGAAGGGATATATTTACCTTATATAAATATATCCAGAGTCAAGGCTTTGTCTAGTGAACTTTTTGTGCCAAGATGTTTTCGACTGACAAGATGACATTGTCACAGACCCCTTTCCAGGGCCTGAATTTTGGCCCAGTGAGCTACCATAGAGCACAGACTACTCCATTGGAAAATAGGTAGGGGAATTATATTGCCACCGTGTTTCATGTTTCTTATGGCATATGCCCCTGCCTTATCATGTATACTGTATGTAATTTCCCATGTAATATGACTGTGTTCTGTGTCATGTTTAAAATAATTAATGTGTGAGTATAGTTACTGTCACTGTATGTGCTGTTATTGATATAAAGTGGCAGAAATGGTTCATGTGATAGTTCAGAGGTGCAATTCCCAGATGTTCCCAACCCCAATCTGGTCCCTCATGCATGATCAAAGGAACAACCATAAAGTTTTATTGCCCTTTGGGGTTGTAAATAGAGCAAGGAAAAAATATAACACCCCTCTAATGACATCCGATATATACCAGATCAATTAGCTCAGAATGAGGTGGAAGGAATGTTGTTTGTGTTTTTGTTCTGTGTTTTATCTGTAGTTAGGTGGGTTTGGAGGGGAATAAAGGCTGTTCATTCCTGGAGACATACAGAAATCAGGTGTCTCTTATTTTGCTCCTGTTCTCCTGGATGGCTGCTGGGAGGTACTGAGAGACTCTGTAGGATCCTGCTGGGGTAGGTTTGACTGTAACAAGACTTATCAAGCCACCTAGGAAGAAGCAGATCTGGAGTCTATTGGTTATCTGAAAGTGCTGATTTCTGATGGAGAGACCCTGACCAATACAGAAGCCACTGTCCTTGTTGGTAGTTAACCTGTAGTCTATAACAGGTGGCACTGAGCTTGCATAGCCCCTATCTTCAGATCATCGCAGACATCTTTTGAGGTTAGAAGGAAAAAGATTTTACTGTGAAGAAAGAAAATGGTTTTTTCACAGTAAGGGTGGGTAATTTGTGGAATTCTCTACTAAAGGAGGTGGTAACAGCAGATTCGACAGATTGTCAGGTTCAGACTGCAAATCCTCAACCTCACTTCCAGCTGGTTTCTCTAACTAATGGGCGTTCATCTCTACATTTTTTACATCACTCTTCCTAGGGCAAAAGGGCCCTCAGCAGGTTGATTAACGGTGTTTAATATTTGAGGTATCGATCTCTTTAAAGGAACATTGTTTTGCCTTTGGCTTTTCTGTCATTTTAACCCTCAAAGTAGTGTTAGTGATAGACATAACTGGAGGTGAACGAAATTAATCCCCTAACTCATTTATTAAATAGCCACTAGGGCAGGCATATGTGGAAAAGGTAGTGTTGAAGGGGTATCATTGGTTCTTTTAGTCTTTGGAAAGATTACATTTTTGTTAACTAATTCAGTGGGGTAATGTGAGGGCCTTTGTGAGGGCATTAACCCTCACCAGATTCATGTATGTGTGTTACTGACTATCTACAAGTAAACTACAACTCCCATGATTCCCCCAAGCTTGTGGAGATGTCCAATTATGTCTTACCGCGAGAATGCCCAGGGGCGACACACAGGTGGTGTGCAAGCCGCAGAAGACAATCCAATTAGTGTAGCTAGTGTACCGATTGGTTCTCTTACACTTAGGCGGGAAATTCAATATGGTCACTCCTCTGTTCATTTGATTGTGAGCTATCCTACACTGGTTGGTTCTGCATAAATACTCCTGTAAATTCACCAATAAATCAGTCCAGTTTGCCTGTACAGAACTTATCTTTATCAAGTCAAAAGCAATATTGATAAAAATATACAGAGAAGTAAAAAAGAGAGGTTCGTCTCCCGAAAGCTCATCGCTATAATTATGGATACGTTTATTCAATCAAAAAGGTATCACTATATACTGTAATACTCTTATTTGACATATATATAATTAGCTTTATAATTTTAAATTAGATCAAATCTATAACATCCACTGTGTCCTATGTAACCTCTTAGTGCCCAGAGGGAAGGGTGGTCCTTCATGCCATGGTTCGCCAAAGTTTGTACAATAAAAAAGGTATCATTATATACTGCAAAACTCTGATTTGATTATTCTTTATATATATATATATATATATATATATATATATATATATATATATATATATATATACACACACACATATATATATATATATATATATATATATATATACACACACACACACTAGCGAATTGCCCGTCAAAAAATGACGGCAATGAAATTTTAAGGTAGCTAATGCTGTTTGGTGTATAATAATGAAATATGTAATACATTACTAAATGAATATACTGTACCTATTTTGAAGCATTGTGATGAAGAGCTGGCAATCTGTGTTGATGTTGCTGCAGCATTAGTGGTGTGGAGCTGCTGTGTAAGCATGCTGAATGTGTGCAATGTGTGGTATGAATATCCGTAGGTCGTTTGTTGCGTTTTGCGAGTTTGTTGTGGTGTTTTGCGAGTTTCTTGTGGTGTTTTGCGAGTTTAGAGTGCTGTAGCCTCGTTTTCGTTTTGTTCGGCGGCCATTTTTTCTCTCGCTTAGATTTTTTTTTAGTCTCTAAACTGTTTTATTTCGAGTAAAATCGAGGTGTAAGTTGTATTTTTGAGGTCCTGGGTGCTCCCTCTTGGTGTAGGTAAGGTTTTTATGTATGTGCTGTGTGTATGTATTGTGTTTTACATTTTGTAATGTTCGCGAGTTGTGTCCGAGTGTTTTGCGAGGCCGTAATGTGTGTGAACGTGTGTCGTATGTTGTTTGCGAGTGTCGTAATGTGTGTGTCGTGCTGTTTGGGCTGCGACGTGAAGTTTGCGAGGGTCGCAGTTGCTGGCATGGAGCGCCTTCGGCGCTCCATGCCAGCAACTGAGACCCTCGGCCACTGCCCTCGCTATGCGAGGGCCGCAGCTCGCTACGCGAGCCCGCAGCGTTAGCAACAACTCGTACGCTCACAACTATATATGTGATATATATATATATATATATATATATATATATATATATATATATATATAGCTAATAACCAGTGAGCCTCTGCAAAACAAAGTTAAGGAACCATTCAAGCCTCATATTTGATTTATAGTCTTTCATTTTACCCATCATTTATGCAAGTTCATGAATATTACATACTAAATATATGAGACTTCATTGGCCCCTTAAAAGACCACAAAAGTTGCCATATGTGATCTGCACTCATAAATAGAGGGTGAAAATGGTGTTTTCCTCTTTAAAATGTATGCTGAATTTATTATGATCAATGGAATTGCTGCTATAATAGAGCCTCGTTTAAATGCGATTTATCCAATTGAATAGGGCTCTATATAAGCACGGAGCATATTTATTTACAGAAGTTTTTAGTTAGTGAAGACATTGTTTTTGGATAAAAGTTCGCTAACTAAAACCTTCTGTAAAAAAAAATGCTCTGTGCTTATATAGAGCTCTATTCAACTGGCCAAATTGCATTTGAATGAGGCCCATAGTGTGTTGCCTCTGCCTGAATGAGTAATGAGCTCTGCACCACGTGGGATATAATGAATATTAGAATTGTAGAGTCTTTGAATCAGGCAGTGGCTAAGTAATATGTAACTACTTGATTATGTTCTAGCTCTTAGTTTAGCAACAAAACTGATAGCCCTGTAGGTAAAACTGTAATCTGTGTTGGTGAAGGTCCCAGATTCAAATCCTTGTGCTAAATATTTTTTTCTTTACAGTTTTCAGTTTACAGGAAATATGCCCTTTTGGTCATGTAATAAAGCATATGTTAATATGAAGTAACTGCTGAATTTGTGTAGATTTTTTAAATAATTATTTGAATACTTATTTGAATTGGTTATTTGAAAAAAATATTAAAACAATATTTAAAACAATTATTTTGGAGCTATAACATAAACAGAAAAAAAAATGTTCTTTTATATATATATATATATGTATTTTAAAACAATAACAGTGATGATAAATGAAAAACAAAATTGGGGGGAAGCCGAGGAATAGTGGGGTAATTTAAGAAATTATTTGCTTTCTCTTTCTTCAAAGATTTTAGGTTCTTATGTTATTAATTTATTTGTTTTTGTCTATTTTCAGGGTCCAAATTTTCCAAAAGGAAATCAATTTTTTACATTTTTTGTCCATAACTGCTGATGTCATGTACATTGTGTGTATATATTGTTTTTTTTCTCTCTCTTCTATTGTGGGTTTATCTGATTTCCAATTTTTAGTTATGATTATCCTAATTGCTAAAAATATTTGATTTATTAGGAGTTGATATAGGTAATCCTAATAATGTCTTTTTTTAGAGATAGGGAATGCTGTGAGGGTTTCTAATATTGATTACTGTTTCTTCCCATAGTTATGAGATTTTAGGACATTCCCATAGAGCATGTTTTAAAGTTCTATCCGAAGCATTTATCATTAAATGATGTGTTTAATTTCTATAATGTTACTGGAGTAAGATACCATGGCCCTCATTCAATTGCAATTTGCCCAATTGAATAGGGGTCTAAATAAGCACATAACATATTTTTTTAAAGAAGTTTTTAGTTAGTAAACATCTATCCAAAAGCAAGGTATTCACTAACTAAAAACTTGTTTAAAAAAAAATATGCTATGTGCTTTTTTAGAGCACTATTGAATTGGCCAAATCGCAATTGAATGAGGCCCATCTCATTAGAGTCTTATAGGCATTGTCTCTTAAATTTATATTAAGAATTATTTAATTTTCTAATGATTTTATCCCATTATTTTTTCATTAAGAGATATATTAAGTTCCTTTTCCCAAGATGCCTTAAATGGTAATTTAGCAACTGTATTTTGGTCATTTAAATACTTATAAATAGAGATTTTTTACCATTAAAATTATGTATACAACAGTTTTTAAATAGTGTTTTAATGGCTACATTATTTTTTCATGATGTAAACTATAGTTTTATTTATTGTATCTAAATTAAACCATTCTTTTTGTGGATATTTGAACTGTTCTTTGAATAGATCTGGAGACCATTTTGTAAGGATGTCTGCTACTATAAATAAATTTGTTGGATCCAACAATTCATTTTACAAGTTTTATTTATTCTGGATTCCTTATGGAATACTCATAGTGGTGTAGGCCGAGAACCTTCCATTAATAAATGTGTTCTTTTGTTAACTTGTTTCCATAAAGTTAAAAGGAGTGTGGGCAATTTTGTATATTGATTTAGAATTTTAAAATGTTCCACAACACTTGTATCAAAGTATCTTGCTCTTTAAGAATATTTTTTTTCAATTTCTAGCTCTATAATACCTTGTGTAACAGTGACAGACTCCAGCCTTATTCCTTATGCAGAGGACCGCAAGGGTTAAACTAAAATGGCAATATCTAAGTCAATTCTTGATCCATTTTAAACATGTAATTATTTTCTACATGATTTTTCAGCCTCTAACTGATAGTGCAGAGTACATATGAATTACTTTACCCTCTCATTAGATAGTGGTGATTTTCCCTGGTCAGTTCTTTTGTTGCGGAATGATCTCTTTCTAGCGGGGCATCACTCTTCATCAGATGGATGATCTTTAGTGGGACCAACTAACTGCAAATCACTTTGGCAGGTAACCAGCACTCTGCAGCTCTCTGTCATTCACCCATGCTATGTGCTATGTAATTGTTTTTATTTTGTAGTTTTTTTTCTGAAAAGAAGAAAAGGGGAGCAAAGGAGGTGGAGATGCTATGTGGGTGGGGGGGGGGGGGGGGGGGGGGGGTCTGATCCCCCCTACCACCATACATACTTTATAATACAGGGTTGGATCTCTCCACCACACATACTTTACAGTATAGGGCCTGATCCCCCTAAAACTACACTTACATTATAATACAGGGTCAGATCCCCCCACCACCACACATACTTCACAATATAGGGCCTGATTCCTCCCTACCACCACACATATGTTATAACACAGGGTCAGATACCCCACCACCACACATACTTTATAATAGAGGGTCAACCTCCCCACCACCACCACACATACTTTACAATATAGGACCTGTTCCCCCCCCCCCCCCTACCACCACAAATACTTTATATTATAGGGGCTGATCACCCCTACCACCACACATACTTTATAATACAGGGCTGAGCCCCCCCCCCCCCCACATACTTTACAATAAAGGACCTGGACCCCCCTACGACAACACATACTTTATATTATAGGGGCTGATCACCCCTACCACCACACATACTTTATAATACAGGGTCGCATCCCCCCCCCCCCATACACATACTTTACAATATAGGACCTGGACCCCCCTACCACAACACATACTTTATATTATAGGGGCTGATCCCCCCTGCCACCACACATACTTTATAATAAACGGTTTGATCCACCCCATACACATACTTTACAATATAGGGCCCGATCCCCCATACCACCACACATACTTTATAATACAGAGTCAGATCCCTCCACCACCACACATACTTTACAATATAGGGCCTGATCCCCCATACCACCACCCATCACATATATAGTTCTCAGCAGCGCAGGCTTGCCAAAAAACGTTAAAACTGCACGCTCATCCCTATGACACCGCACGCATTAAGCATCATACCTACGATCCTCGGGACTACAGAACAACAGAAAACTCAAATACACAATTCCCAGTGCGAGACCCGTAGCACTATAAAAAAAAAAAAAAAAAAAAAGAATTGGCAGAAAAAATTGCAGGCCGTGACACTTTGAAAAGGAAATTGCCACTTACAGAAAGAAAAATATGACCCGCAAAAACTATGAACTTAACGGCCGAACAGCGCACATCCAAAAACACACAAAAAAAAACATACCAAAAACATCACTCACAGCACGGGGGGACAGCCAGTATGGGAGTGAGGTTGAACGCAAATTTAAGTAGAATTCGCAGAGTTTCGCCACTCGAATACCGCCTAAGCAAGAGAAAAAATGGCCGCTGAAAAAAACGAAAACAAGGATACACGAACCAAAAACACCGCCAGGCAAATACAACTTTTAGCCAGGAACGTTCGAGGTACAAAATACACTATTAGGAAGGACGC
Organism: Discoglossus pictus; assembly: GCA_027410445.1. Lineage (NCBI taxonomy): Eukaryota > Metazoa > Chordata > Amphibia > Anura > Alytidae > Discoglossus > Discoglossus pictus. Next base: position 281,037,869 of record CM050163.1, read on the forward strand.
AAAATGCTCGAGAGCCCGTAACACATACACTCACATACACACATACACTCTCTGCCATTTTACAACACTACCTTAAAACGAATAATATTACCATTCTAAAATACCGCATTACCCAACTGAACAAACTGTTCAGACTCGCGCACGCAGCCTATTTACACTGCACACTTGCCACATTGCTGACACTTTCTCCTCAGATCACCAAAGGTCCAAATGTACATTGTATGCTGCAGAAAAACAACAGTGATTGTTAGCTCTTCAGCATATTGATTCCTGGATATATTCATTACAAATAGTTAAAGTGTATTAATTTATGATTGAATTAATTAATTATTATAAAAAAATACATTTATATAAAAACACAGCAGAGGAGAGACTCGCTTTGCCAAAGGTGCTCAGCGCAGGGCTTGCAATGTACACAGAAAGTGCTCAGACGACCAAAAGTACATGAGGGGAGAGGCTCGCAATGAGTGCCGAAGGTACTCAGAGGACTAAAAGCCTTACACTGTGTGGCAAACAGCATTACCTGCCTTACAATTGTATTGCCGTCATTTTTTGACGGGCAAGTCACTAGTACTTTATAATACAGAATCAGATCCCGCCACCACACCTACATTACAATATAGGGCCTGATTCTTCCCTACCCCCACAAGTACTTTACAATATAGGGCCGGATCCCCCCTACCACCACACACACTGTCAACACATTATGTACACATATAAGGAAGGGTATATAATATCTATCAAACGAAAAATATTGGCAGTTATTCAAGGAGCAGGACAGGAAAATAAAAGCATTTTTATGTAATATCTTACATTGTATGAAGGTGGATTCCATCTTGAACTCCTAGTCTATCTGTAGCTTGAAGTGGATGATTATTATACGGGGCTTACTCTTCTATTGAGTTGTATTGCTGTAGAGCTGCTGTGTAAGCGTGACGAATGTGTGCAGTGTAATAGTGTGCATGCGCGAGGCAAATCCGTTAATGTAGCTGTGTACTTCCGCATTGTATAAGTTATTGTTCTGGCGGCTAATGTGTGGTATGCGGCTGTGGCTGATTTAGCATCCTTCGTTGGTTTGGTGGTGTTTTGCGTGTTTAGGGTCCTTTAGCCTCATTTTCGTTTTGTTCGGTAGCCATTTTTTTCTCTCGCTTAGGTGATTTGCGGGTGTCTAAACTCCGAAATTTGTACTTAAATTGAGCTGTAACTTTACTTTTTACTTTACTTTTACTTTTTATTTGTTTGTTGTGTGTATTTATTGTGTTTCTAATGTTTTTGGGGTCGCACAGGTTGCGTCCTTGTTTTCCAATCTCGTAGATGTTTTTCGGCAAATATGTAGGTGTTTGGTGGTGTTTTGCGTCTTTAGACTGCTGTAGCCTCGTTTTCTTTGGCGGCCATTTTTTCTCTTGCTTCGAGGATTTTTGAGTGTCTAAACTCTTTTATTTTGAGTTAAATTGAGCTGTAACTTCAGTTTTCGAGGTCCTGGGTGCTCCCTCTTCCTGTAGGTAAGCTTTTTATGTATGTGTTGTGTGTATTTTTTGTGTCTTTCATGTTTTCATGTGCTCGGGTTCTGGACGTTTTTTGCGAGGTCGTAACGTGTCTCATATTTTCCTTTCGTAACTACGTAAATTTTGTGAGGTCCGCAGTTGCTGGCAAGGATCGCCTTCGGATTTACTAACCACTTACAGCTACATTGGGACATCGTCATCGGCGAGCTTCCTGTGCGTGCACATAACAGGATAAGCCTAATAGGACCCTGCAGTGGTCCTTTAAAAACATAGACTATGTCAGAATGGAGTGACCCTGAGATAACCTTTTTCCAGTGCCCAAGGATATTGTGGTGAAAGGGTTAACATAATGCTCTGCTACTCAACAGCTGAGCAAACACAGTGCAGGAGACTGTCAGTGAGACTTCCTGAGCAAACAGCAAGCTCACAGCGTTAACCCCTTAAGGTAACGGTGCTTACCTATATGTAATAATATATAGAGTCATACACCCTGGCAGTCTACATCCTACCAATGTGAGATATCTCCACCCCTAGACTTTCTCCTATGCTGCCATAATTACCTGGTCCCTTACTATTATTCTCTTTCCGTGCCTGGCCTCTCTACATCCTATTAATGTGAGATATCTTCACCCCTAGCCTTGCTCCTATGCTGCCATATTCCCCTGGCACCTTACTATTATTCTCTTTCCATGCCTGGCCTCTCTACGCCCAACCAATTTGAGATATCTCCACCCATAGCCTTGCTCCTATGCTGCCATATTCCCCTGGCACCTTACTATTATTCTCTTTCCGTGCCTGGCCTCTCTGTATCGTACCAATGTGAAATATCTCCACCCCTAGCCTTGCTGCCAAATTATCCTCTCTCCAATCTTTCATCTACATACAATCTACTTTGTTTTTTAATAAGGCATCATATGTATGCTTACTGTTACATTCTTAGAAGCCTTACAATAGGATTAAAGGGCTTCACTAGCCCAAACTGTTCTGTCATGCATATAAAGGGGCATTTTTTATACATTAGATAAGTCATTTTATTCCCATGGAAAACAAGGTACATTAATTGAAGGACATTGACACTAAAAATGCACAATGTGTTTGATCCTCCTTTACTTTATCAGTGAGTTAAGAGGAATGGTTAATAAGGATTCATGGAAACCGTGCTTGACCCCAGCAGGGTCCATTCTGCGCATTCATACAATAACTGACACTGAGAAAGAACAGTATGGGTAAACCAATGGGCCACAGCCAATTTATTAAACCAAATATGTATATGTACCAACAGGGTATAACAAGTGGGAGGAGCCCGACCAGGGGCAGCAACCTCTTGACCTGGGCGCGCGCCCATGGGTCCACCTACTTTTGCGCTGCACCCGCCCAAGAGGTAGGGGCAAGCCCCTTTTTAATTATACCCCTGGCCCGGGCAACTCCCCATCCCGCCACTAAGCAGTGCAAGAAGCAAAACCTTACTGAACTGTGCTCCCCCCCAAAATCCCCAAGGCCTGTTGCACACCCTCCTTGCATTCCAACATGAACATTTCCATCCCGATTTCGGTCAAATGAACGCCATCGGGCAGAAACCATTCCTCAAATTCAGGGTGGTAGATGACCAGGAATCCCATCTTGTTACAAAAACTGGCCAATAATTTATTGACCTGAATTCAAACGGACAGGATCTCTGGTATTCCGCCACACGCTCTTCTTACTATGTCTGACCAGATGACTACAACTCCCTCGAACCTCGCCTTCCACAAAGCTATCTCTCTTTTCATATCCCTGACTAAACATTTAATGTGCACTACTCCTATATCGTTACCCCCAGCATGGATTATGATTACAGATGGGATGCCAAAACGACGGGCATGTGAATCGACCAACTCACTGACAACTTTCCATCTCAGGCCCCCGAATGCCAGCCCATCGCACCAGTAGATCCTTTAGTAGGCCCAGTTGCAGGCCGGTAGGCAAAACTGTAGCAAAAACTGTAGCAAACTGTTCTGCCCAATATATGTACAAATGGCCCAGTATCCAAGGCTGTACGAAAAAGCGAAGTCTCGTAAGGGGAGCAACACACCTCCGTCAGCAAATCCGATATGCGAAGCAATAGCGAGAACGTTATAGGTCGCCTCCTATCCTGGGTCTGCCTGCCTTTGAACATGCCACACATGACCCGCTTGATGATAAAGACCTGAGTCAGGTCCTGCTGTCCGGCTAGCTTGAACATAAATGCCAAAGCTGCTGTCTGCCGCACCGCCGTGGCCTTTGAGAGCCCTTCGCTCTTACAATGCAACAAAAACCATAACAGGACTCCGGTCTTCTGAGTCAGCACCCCCGGCCAACTCCACCAGTTCCTGCCACCTCTGCCAGACTTTCCTGTAAGCCACTCATGTATTTGGCGCCAATGAGTACCTCACCAGTCGCGCTACCTCAACGCTCCATACTCCCAAACTTCCTTCAGGAAGCTGTCACCCTGTTGCTTCGTCGCAGGCGCCAGCAGTCTGAAGCATTCCCACTGGAAATGAGGCAGGGCATAAGCAATAGCGATCCGGGCACATGCCTGGCCCGGAACTATAAGTTCCACTGCAAACAACACAACACCAACTGTCAAACCAAACGTATAACCGGCACTGCTTTTGCCTTGGTGCCATTAATAGCACGCACAACCGCTATACTGTCTGACTGGTACACCACCTGCTGATCCCTCAGCCCTAAACCCCATATCAGAACAGCTATGACTATGGCAAAGAGTTCCCGAAACAGTCCGTCCTCCGTTAGACCCGCCTGCATCCAGTCCGCTGGCCACCCCACTTCCCGTTGAAGAAAACCCCAAAACCTACGCTTCCTGACACATCGGTGAACAGCTGGATATCCCTGTTAGATGTATAAGCCATACCCTGTTGAACGGGCCCAGGAAAATTACCCAGACTCGCACGTCCTCCCTCATAGCCGCCAACACACTGATGAAGTGATGCGGACGTTTTACGCCCACCATGGCTAGGGAAAGCCGTCTACAGAATATCCTACCCATAAGTTGTATTCAACAAGCAAAGGCTAACTTCCCTAAGATAGACCATAGCCGCCTGAGAGAGACCCTCCTGGCGCCTAGCAACGCTTCCAACTCCGACCGCAAATCTATAACCTTGTCCAACGGCAGGCTACACTCCATCCTAACAGAGTCTAACTAAATGCCCAAAAATGTCAAACGAGTAACCGGACCTTCTGTTTTTTCACCCGCCAGGGGAACCCCAAAAGCTCTCACCCACTGTTTGGAAAGCATCTAATAATTCCTGACACACGCAGTCGACTGCCGCGCCCACTAACATGAAGTCATCAAGATAGTGAACCATACTGGAATGACCCGCCACCACTCTTGTGACCCACTGTAGAAACGTACTAAACGTCTCGAAGTAGGCGCTTGAAATGGAGCATCCCATGGGTAGGCAGAGGTCCACGTAGTACTTCCCCCAAAAACTGACATCCCAGCAGATATTGGCTGGATGTATGCACCGGCAGAAGGCGAAAAGCGGATTCCACATCGACATTTGCCATCAACGCCCCCGGCCCCACATCCCACACTAACTGCGATGCGGCGTCAAAAGACGCATACGAGACGGATGACAAATCCTTGTCAATCCCGAAATTCACTGAAGCGCCCTCCGGGTACGACAAGTGGTGAATGAGCCTAAACTTACCCATTTCTTTCTTTGGAACCACCCCCAGTGGTGACAGATGCAAATGCTCTATTGGCGGTACCATGAATGGGCCTAACATTCTACCCAAGCTCACTTTCCTCGCAATTTTTTCCTGCACTACTCCGGGGGAAATCGTCTGCCGATTTTAGATTAGCCGGAAAGCTGCCTGTCAATTCCATTTCACATGGAATGACAAAGCCATCTCGGAAACCCCTCGGTCAGCAATCGTGCTGACACCGCCCAGCCTCCCACCTTACCATTGCGTCCAGCAACACCGGTGTCCTGCCCCTTTTTTGGTGGCCCGCTAATGCGGGCTGCCCCCCTCTGACTCGCGCATCTTGTCGCTGCATGTTCCCCGCCGCAACTGGAGCAGGCGTGCTTAAACCGGCATTTGGGGGACCATTTGCAAATGCCTTCATTGAAGCCGTAGCAAACATTGAGCCCTGTACCAGCTGTAGGGGCAGTGGTTCTGCCCCCCCCCCCCAGTCTGAAAGGACAACATAGCCCGCATAGGGGTCATCACGTTAAGCCAATATGCGATTGCCTTCTCGCTCCATGCCATGTGCGGCCTGGTCACCATGCATTGGTGGAAGTCCTCATCATACTTCAGCCATGCCATTCCCCCGTACGTCCGATAAGCGCTTCTGATCACCTCCAGATACACGAAGATAGCAGAACACTGAGCAGGGAACTTCTCCCCCGTGACCCAGATTGTCCAATGTGCACACTGCCGTTGCTCTCAGGGACTCACCCGAGACCCTAGGAGCCTCCTGCGGGGCACCTGACTGCTCAACCACGTCTGGAACCGCCACCACAGTGTGACACTCACCTGGTGCAGACCTCATCTCACTATCTATGGGAGGCCAAGCCCTAGCTGCTAACCCCGCTACCCAGTCCTTTAAATCCTTATCTGACAGAGCTACCCCATGACCCCCCAACAAAGCTTTCAGTCCTGTTACTAATTGTCCCTGCTCCCGCACCCCGTGAGGTGTATGTGCTGGTTGTGAGCGCTCACCTTGTGATCGTGTCGATGGTTCTGGGGGGCCTTGTCCCTGCCCCTGCTCAGGAGCCGTCCTATGAGGCCTCCCCTTTCATGGCTCACGATCAGAGCTGGAACCATTACAGCTGCAGGATCTGCGGTTGCTAGACTGCAATCTCTCTCTGGAATCTCTGAAAAGGCAAAAGGAACTTTGACTATCCTGTCTGTGCCTGCAAGATGAGATCCTGACAGCATCCGCGTCATCCAGGGAAGACTCACTCTCCGCCCCCACTGACCCTAATGGGTTGCCTAGGTTCCCCAGATCCTGTCCCCGTTGTACAAGAGTCAGAAACCGTCAGCAGTCAGTCCCGTAATAGTTCCCTGTCTGTCGCTGTCAACTACAGACTTGGTGCTTGTAAATGGCGGCAGGGAAGTCTGTACCACCCCTGCTGACATTCTAGGCGTGGTCAACACTAAAGAAAGACGACTGTGCCTTGTAGTCGCTTTCCTGGCTCTCACCGGGTGAGCCGCTCTGGTTCCTTTGACCACTTCAAGTCGGCATGCTTCGCTGTTATCACGCATCATGTCTTTTACAATGTCTGCGTGTCTTTCTCAGAGCAGATACTGTGGCAAACTTTGAAAGGCAGAATCAGACGAGACAGTGGCAACAGGGACTGGCCTTAACGCTAAATCCCCCCTAGTGACTGCTGACTTCTTAGCTGCCCCTTTAGCCCTGGCATGACCCTTGCCACCCTTGACGGAGATAATGAGTTGACTCAGTGGTGTCTCCGAAGGTGCAGCCTGAGGTATAGGATCTACACCTGCAACACCCTTGTCACTCTCTCGTCACTCTCTCTGACCCCCCCCCCCCCCCCGGCAAGCTGCCCCCGACCAGAATCAACTGTTCAGCCTGCCTGCCAGAGGGGCGTTGGTCTCCAAAGTCGCCCAAGCCGCCAGCCACGGCAGACTGCTCTTGGGAAACTGCAGGGGAAGGGGCTGAGGCGGGAGTGCCTATGTGGTCCTCCAGCCACCTAACTCTGTGGCAAAGGACCTGAGAGCGAATCACCCCTAGTAGGCGATCCAGCTCTGCAACCGCCTGGGCATCCATCTAAGGATTGTCACAAAAATGGCCAGAGACAGCTACCTAAAGGGATGGACCTGCAGGGGGGAATAAAGACTGCAGGGAATAATGGAATACAAAATCAATAAATACTCCAAACCCCAACCAACACAGTAACCCCCCTCCCAAAACAAAGGGGACAGAAGAAAAAAAAACAAATTACCCCCCTGAGCAGGCTCCACTATAGGCACTAACTGACCCTCCTATCACTAACCCCAAGAGAGCTCAGCGGATAATGCTGCAGCAGCCAGAAGTGGACTGGCAATACCCAGCTAGAGGAGTCTGGCCCCCTAATAAAACTATGGGAATCCCCTTGGCTAGCAGGAATAAATGTAGATATAAATATCTACCAGAGGATATAACAATACATATATGGGTAAATATGTGTATAAAACACCCACCCAGGCCACAGGCCCAACATACAAGCCAAGGAAGCCAGACACAGGACCACAGGCAACACACACAAAAAACAAAGACAAACCCACAGCACCCAAAGCACACACAGCACCCAAAGCACACACAGCAACCAAGCCCACCAAACACCCAAGTCACAAACCCCCAAGCCCACCAAACACCCCAAGCCCACCAGACACCCCAAGCCCACCACCCAATACCACAGCAAAAGGTTTATGCTCTATTTCACCGCCTCCGATGCTATCCGCACACTGGCCGGCGCAGAGTGAGCCAAAAGGGCGCTGGCTTCACGCCAACACCCCTCCCAGCTGCTCCCGTGGCCAGCCAGCACTCCGACCAATCAGCGTGCCCTCCACGCGACCCTCCATGCGACAGGAGCTCTGCGCACTACGGGCCTCCATTCTTATCTGATTTTTTTAAATGAATGGGAAGAACTCACAATAAATATCAGTTTAGTCATTCTTATGACTCAAAGCCCCTCTGTTTCCTGTAACATATCAGGATAGACCCGGTTCCCAAACCTCTCCTCAGGGCACTCAAGACAGGTTGGGATTTCAGTTTAACCGTGTGTGAACACAGGTGAGGAAATTAGAGGCTCCATTGCCTGTTGGGGGACCCCTGAGGAGAGGTTTGGGAACCACTGGTATAGAGGAAGAAAACAACAACTGCACATTGTGTATACTGAGTGTAATTTTGCGACATTATAGATCAGTTATTCCTCATACAAAAAAAAATACAATGTAGTCTTTTGTACAGTGAATAGAGAGTCCTTGAACATCTCTTAACACCTCATAGGGATCAAAAAATACAAAAATATAAGTAGAGGATCAGATCACTGCAAGGGTGATCAATTCACCATTCTATAAATATAATTATGTGGCCTCCACTAATAAACTAAGAGAAGTGCAGATAGCAGAGGGTCCTACCCACCTGTGGGCCCCGGTGCTTTGCACCTGCTACACCGGCAGAAGCTCCATCACTGCTTTTATATGAAGGCTTGGGCTTTGGGCCTGTAACTAAACAACATGCAATGTGGCTTGATATTCATAGCGAAGACAAGATTGGACCAGATCACGGTTTCATTTAGGATCAGATCACCCAGGTCAGCTGTGTATGTCTGCCTGGGATAGCAAGGCCCAGCATTAGAGCAGTATATATTTCAGGGGTCAGCAGGGTGCCTTAGGACTGTTATGTTCATATATTTACAATATACTATTTTGAAGAAGTATACTTGAAAACTAAATGTTTTTAGAATGTAAAATCAAAAAATATATTTTATTACTTTTTATATGCAATTTTGCATCTTCCTTTAAATTTGTATTTTAGGTTTTAGCTCATTGTATACAATAAGAACACCTGGCCATTGGACACATTGGGGCCCTCCCCTATTGGGGCCCTCACAATAAATAAGCTATATGTGTATCAGTTTGTGCACTTGAAGACTTTAGGGATTCCAGGTGGCAGGAGACTTTTAATACACAGGAAATGTCTATCTGCACAATGGGAATGTGATATCTACAACTTTCAATGCATGTGTTATGTCTAATGGAGTGTTCATTAGAACGGCAAACCCTTGTGAAAAAGCAAAAGTCAGGATCAGGTGATAAAACAAAATGGTAATGAGGAACTGGATGTAAATAATAAAAATGTGAATCAAAATATAAACATTTTGCCCGCTGGAGAGTTTTGATCATATAGAAACATATTGATCACAATGATCCTTTAATGACGAATTTACAATGCAAAAAAAATGTGTGTTTGAAAAATATGAGCCTAAGAGAAAACAGTCAAAAAACGTATAGATAAAAATGCTGTACCTTGGAGACTTCCATGGTACTTTTGTGTAATTTGTGTGTCTAAGAGGGGAATTTACATTTCTGTAAATGGAAACTGCGGAGCATCAATTGCCATTGATGTCATACATGAACGCTGGCTGCGAAGGTGTGTGAGGGCCAAACGATATGCTACAGTTAAGCAACTCACCATGCAAACGAACCAGGGGGCTACCAGACGTGTGTCTAAAATGACAGTACAGCGAGCTCTGCTGCGTGTGGGGCTCTGAAGCAAAGGGCTGGTCACTGCACCCATGTTGACGAGGGTTCATCATCAACGGCTTTAATTTGTACGACCGTACTGAAATTGGATCTGATTGGCAAAGGGTTGCCTTCTCTGATGAGTCATGTTTTCTGCTCCATCGACTGGATAGCGATTGGCGTGGCAGAGGGCAAAATCTCAGAGAACAAACAATCTGCAACCATTGTTGGAAGTACACAAGCTGGTGGTGTTTACCACATTTGCTGGTAGTCTATTCTGTGTAGCTACTGCTGGTTCCTCTCCCTCTTTCCCTCTCTCCCTGCCTCTTTGCCGATCACAGCTTTTGTGCTGTGTTCTCAGCTGTGAACCCACCCCAGCCTGGTAATTGTAATTGCTCAGCAACAACTTAAAATCTGTACTTGCATGCTAGCTGCTATAGGCTAGTATGTTTTGGATATGTAAGCACTCTGAGTATGTGCAAATTAGGATTTCTTTCAGCTGCACATTAATCTGGAAGTAGATTGAACTTTTAGATATAATACATATTTTTCTGCTAATCTGTGGTTGTTTGTTAGGGAGCATTTAAAACTGAGGCAGCTTCTATATAACTTTAAGACCAGTATTTGAACCCTTTATCATTATTCTGCATACATGTAGTTGTCGCAAAAATACATACATGTGTGAAACTGTATGTGAAGAAAAGGCCAGGCAGAGCATGCACTTTAATAGCAGTGTATATGTATGTGTATAAATTATTAAATGCCAGTTAACCAGATTTTGCAGAGATCCAGGCAGTTTGTATTACATTTTTGGAGATACCAAGAGGTCCAATCCAAAAATTACTGAAATAATGCACAGCTAGTTTCTTGTATCCTGTACAACAGGTTTATTAAGTTAGTATAATTAATTGCAAATGCTCATAAATTCTGCTTACTAAAAGAAGGCTCAGTATGTTGGTATAACCTCAATATATCTGTGCAGACGAAGTAGAGATAACATCCGGTAAGTAAACACCTTGATGGCTGCAAAAGCTAACACTGCAGCATTTAAGACCAATTAATATAGTGACAAGATACTTTAAACGATAAGATTGATGAATGTAATGGAATTTGGGCACCCTGGCTTTGATCTAGATATGTCCAGAACTTAATGCCTTATTTGAATTCTAACAGTGATATGTTGAATGTGTAATATTGTGGAGACAAGGGCTCAGCACAAGGACTGAGTTGGCCATTGGAAATGCAGGAGAGGAGAGGTAGTACGGGTAAATCTGAGTTCAAAACTTTCAAAGCGCACTCTTATGTTCAAAAAGTATATTAAATTAAAAATGTTATTATTGGGGTTTTTTTAAGAAAAATATAGCGCTGAACAAGGTATCTCTATCTTATGGAGAAAGTTGTGCATCGATAATGGTATACCAGTGTAAAAAAAAATGTAAACACTAAGATATAAATTGAATGATGGAAAAAATTCCAGCTTTGTCCATTACTCAAGTGAGAATTAAAATGAGGAATAAGATTTCTGTCATTCCCTCTAATTGAGTGTACAAATGACCAGATTGAAAAATGTCAATTAACTGGTATTGCCTGAAACAAGTAATGTATATATGTAAGGCTAGGGTAGCTAAAAGTGCTGCAAAATATTAGAGTATTTAAAAAAAAGTAGTAATTGTAGTGTAAATAGCACTATATAATCTAGTATTTGTATTGAAGTTGTTCAAATCCCCTCCATTACTATATAGATATAATTTCACACACCAAAACTCCACATTTTCATAAAAAAGTTGTATGGACTATATACCTTTTTAGCAATAGAGTGCGCTTTGAAAGTTACCCAGCCAAATTCAGATTTATCCTAAGGGTAAAGCAGCACCGACATTGTAATAGATGTCTTAAAGCTAATCTTTAGTCCCATAACTACAACTTTCTTTGGGAGGTGGTACAGGACCTTGATAGTATATGGATGGAGTTCAGTCTCTAATTCAGGGTTACATTGGAATTCTTGTCTGCTGAATTTAATTATTTTATGGTTTAACTACTCACAGTTTAAACAGCAGTTTTGTGTGGGGATGATGAGGCGGGACGGAGAGGAAGGGAGAAAAAATGGGGGTTCTGCAAGTTATTTTGACTTGAATTGTGAGATATTTTACTTTGATCTGTGTAACTTGATATTCTTATTGTATTGTGATATTGTCAAGAATGATTTTTTGTTTTGTGATTCAATAAAAAAAATTGGGAGAACATTTTTTTTAAGCTTCCCCACTTGATTTTGACTTTTTACGGTGCAGTGTCCATTATTTCTGTTTGATATCATATGTGATATGGGAGACACAAGGGTGAGCCAGATTGTGTGATTACGTTTCTATTTGTTCAGGAAGGGGCTCCTTAGCCAATAAGAGCATATTCTCCAAACTAATATTTAATTCTGAGAGTATTTTCGCGTTCATCACAGAGAGGAGGTGATTACTCATTTCTAGTGCAGAGTGAATTAGACATTTTGTGGGAACACTGGTAGCAGCTACACCTACAAGTACCATGTACAGTGTAATAAAGATAAGGAAATACCAAAGAGCTGCCGCATTCTTTGTAATACCCCTGAGGGGCAGAATGTACTAACACCGCACCCTCTATTATCAGAAACTGCAATCATGTCAGCTATTATTGCAATGTTTAAATGGTTTATATATGTTTATGTAGATAAGTAAACTCAGTATAGGCACTGACTTTCAACCAGTGTGCCAGGAAGCACTAATTTGTCACCAGCTCCCAGAGTGTGTCACAGGAAGCTTGTACTGGGGTAAGAAGTGGGTATTTCTGGGCGTGAAAGTGGATGATTATCAGGGAGTGTTCTGAGGTCAGTTTAGGTGATCTAGAATGGTTAATCGTTAACTATCATGGCATATCAGACACAGGGTAGATGATCTAGACCAGTAATCCATCAATTTATTCAGTTAGTGCAAGGAAAAACTGGGATTATATAAAATTATGAAATTAGTACAATTGTATAAAGAAGTAAAGCAGAATGCCTGGAAATTGTATGACAGTAAACTCACAGTTATCCGGTACCTAACCAACCGGCAATCTCAAGCAACCGGCATCAATCCCCCATTTTAAATTTAGTCCAGCTAAACCGTCATAACCCGCACTTTCCAGCACTATCTGGAGTTCGAGACTGCAAAAAAAAATCTAACTTTTTTTCTAATTATTTTTTTCTAGGCCTAAGGGGCCCAGTTTAGGTGCTAATGCCTTTTTAAATGCATTTTGAGGGGTTTTGGGGTATTTAACCCTTACATTCAGGGACTCCCGATTAACCAGAAACTACACTTAATCGGCAATAGGGAGTCCCCATAGGTGCCGGATAGCGGGGAGTTTACTGTATATTGTTTATACGTACATTGGCTATACTCCAAGACAGCATAGTGCTTTGTTAAATGCTAGGCTCAATTAGGTGGTTCACCAAGATCTAGATCTGGAGTTGGCATGTTTGATCCTGGAGAGGTTCACACAGGCCGGGATTTGAGGATATCCTTTCTGTGCACAGGTGAGTCAATCAGGATGACTGATGAAGCGATTGACTCACCTGTATGCAGCTGGGATATCCTCAACTCCTGGCCTGAGTGGGGCTCTCCAGGGCCGAACCTGCTCACCCCTGATCTAGATGAATATTATGGATATATTAAAGACTGAAGATTGGGTGCAACGAGAGGATGAATGATATGCTAAGGGTGATGATCTATAGAAGGTTAATCCTGAGTTTTGGTGACATAATGTGGTTGGTGACCCTTGGGGGGTTAATATGAAAGAGAGTGGTTGTTCTGGCAGGGTGAAGGTTCTATGAATAGTGTGCTATATTGATTATTACACTTAAAGGGCCTGTTTAAGTATGTTTCAAGTTAAATATATTTTCAGTTTCCCATTAATTAACACTAAAATACATGTGCAATCAGCAGTAAAGAACAGCTTTTAGCAAGAAAAACATTTTATAGCCCACTGTAGTTCAATAAAAGTTTGTGAAGAACATAATAACCTATTATCATCTGGAGCTGTGCACTTACCATATAAAGGGATAAAAATAGATACAAATTTATATATAATTTGGGAAGTTCCTGTGTAGTGATTTATTGCATGGTTTAACACAATAAGAGCTTCTTCTAAATGCCTGGGTGTGACAAGTACATTGTATCCCTTTCCCAGGCTTCCTTAATTGTCAGGATAATGTGTAAATGCAGTCTTAAAGAATATCCTACAGTGTGAGAATAATTCTCAAAATATAACAAAACAGCACTTCCTGAAACACATAACATAAAAAAGAGATCTTAAAAAGTGCATATGCTTGTCCTATGAACTTTATGTGAGTAACTTTCTGAAGTTTATATGCACCCACAAGCCAAATTTGAGTCTTGCTTAAAGGAATACGCTGCAATAGGCAGGCCTATACATGGACTATTTATATGATTTCTTAATGAAACAAAGTACATACAAATAAATAAATAGATAGGTAAATGACATACCTATTAAAATACAGAAACATTCCATATGTCTTTAAAGAGCCACAAAAGAGGTCTCAGTTATCGTAGGGTAGTAAAATACCAATACAATCAGCATATATCACCAATTGGTTATTATCATTATTTTTGATTGATGGATCCCTGGATTAATGGATTTCTTTTGCATATGTCTTCTCTGAACAGCCAGTCTCTATTGACACCTCAGAAACCATATGCAAAAGAAAGCCATTAATCCTGCAATGAGGCAATTGGGTAACAAGGCCAGACTGGCTGCTGACTGCTTGAGCTGAGTGGCAGGCAATATGTAGTACATTAAAAGCTGATTTTCTGTTTCTAAAATAAATGTTAATAATTTTCAGTTGTAAATATTCATATTTTATTGGTACTTTGCTATCCTATTATAATTGAAACCTTTGCTGTAGTTCTTTAAAGTGGGGCAAGGAATCTGCAGCTCGAGAGATGGAAGAGTAACTCTTCCCTGATTACATACTGCCCTCAGCACAGGAGCAATACCTAAGTGCAGTCATTACTGTGTCACATATTATAAAAGGTTATGTGGCTTTACACCAAATTACACAGATACCAGTGGACCAGTGACTAATCAGAGCTTCACAAGGGGACACATAACAGGGACATTGGAAATGTTATATTTTCACTGTTCTCTGGGTAAACTCAGTTGGGCAGATCCAAGGATATAAAGTTTCTTGCATTATGTTCAGGCAACAAGCACATATTAATAAGACAGAGTAAAATGTGTGGTGGGTTTGGGGATCTTAAGGGTGAGAAAAAAGGGAAGAGGGAATCAGAAGTATCCACATACCCATGAAGGAATGTGTGAGCAGTTTGGCAAAGAAGACACATTTGTAAAGTGAAAGGTGCATGTACATGGACAGGTTATCAAATAATAAAAAAACTGAACTTATTTACCAATGAGACAACAAATTCACTGCCTTCCTCTCGCCCACTCACTCCACTGCTGAATAGAGAAACAAATTGGGGAGCACACTGCTTCAGTCTTGGTGGAGGCAAACAATTTGGAGCCCCTTAAGTACAAGTAGTGTATTTTCTTTGAAAATGCATTTACCCAATAACCTACATAGCTGCTAATGTTATTTTTTTTTTATTTCCTTCTCCTCTCTTCTATGCTGTTTCCATTTTCCCCTCCCAACCTCACATCCCTAAAGTGCAACACTTAGTGTCACTGTGTGAGGGGGCAGGCAGCAAGCAGTGAAACTCAACATTGTCTTTTCTATTGCGGGAGCCAGCATATCCGTGCACTCAAGTCCCATGTGTCTGATATGGAACTGCTCACTGTGCTCTTTGCACTAGAAACTGCAATATGGAGTTTCACAGCTTAATGCCCACTCATTTTTTTTTTATATACAACTGATTGAGAATAAGTCATTCACTTTAATTCTTTGCATTTACTGTACCTTGTTATATAGCCATATTTCATGTTGTGTCGTGACATCCTGACCTCCCGGTTTAATATATCATTTTTTTTTTCATCATCTGGCATTGCAGCCCCTGTGATGCTTAGTGAACCTAGGCGACTGTTTCGCATCCTCATTTTCTATGCTGCTCATATTATGGTTTGACGTCCCTCAGAGCCACCTGAGTCCTTTTGTAAATTCCCATGTCTCCAGATTACATTCACTTCAGGCTGTATTATATACACCCTAATGACCTCTTAGATTCTCAATGGTCGATAATAGAATTATCAGCTTGTGTCAATAGGATTGCTTTTTGATCTGTGACTAAGCCTAACTTTCCCTTTAGTACTAAAACAAAAATGGCTGGACAGGCCTGGACATGATATAAGACATCTCCTACATCACAAGAGGGACAAAACAATGTAATTTAGCATAGAAGCCCAACAGTGAAACAAGCTGTGTGGATAATACTTATTTTGAGTAACAATTTAGATATTTTACATTGTGGGCAAAATGTCTGAGAACATCCAGTGTTAACGTGGGAAAATCCTGTAAAAATGATTTATGGCATGTTTAGGAAAATAAGTGCCTCTTAAATACCTGGGTGTGACTTGTACACCTTATTCCTTTTCCTAGGCGTACTGAACTGTAAATACAATGTTTGAATATAGAATGTAAAAAAAAATATATTATATGCTGAAAATATAAAGTTCCAACAGTTTTCTAGATTTTTTTCTAAATAATCTAGATTTGTATTGGGAATGAAGTAACTAAAATAATT
This sequence comes from Discoglossus pictus, assembly GCA_027410445.1. Lineage (NCBI taxonomy): Eukaryota > Metazoa > Chordata > Amphibia > Anura > Alytidae > Discoglossus > Discoglossus pictus. Next base: position 281,054,331 of record CM050163.1, read on the forward strand.
TTTACTTCAATCCTCCTCTGAGAAAACTTGGTCTGAAATTTTCTATCATTTATCATGTAAATGTAAACTTTCTAGAAGTATTTCTAGAAGTTTAAGAACAACTCGAAATCTGTAAATTGGCATAATGTATAAATACCTAGAAAAATGGAGAAATGTAATGATATATTTGTTCATTTTGTGTGTTCCTGAATTTTGCATTATTTATAAAATGCGTTGGTATTCTGTGTATGAATTCCCAATTTAGCTTGTTCAAGCCAAATACTATTTTGTACATCAAAGAGGCCCGCTAGCTATAATCTATTGATACATTTGTACCTGTCACATGATTTGTACCTGTCACATGATTTTAAAAGATGATTGTTTGTTTCTTATATGCCCTTTCTCTTTAGCCCAAATAAAATTGATTTCTACTAGACTTTGTTGGAAACTCCAAATTTACCTCAATTTAGACTTTTATAGTTTGACAATAATTCCATAAATTAGGGACCGCTATACCAGTTACATTTGTTGAGCTGCTGTGTTTGTGGCGATTTTTAGAAGACAGGCAGAGAGAGATTTCTAGATAAACGTTATACATAGAAAATATGAATATAAAATCTTTAAGACCGAGAAATTAAAGCTATGTTTGTGTTTATTGTATGTATCTATCCATCTATATTTATCTTTATTGTCTGGATCTATCTATCAATGTATCTATCCATCAATCTCTATTTATCTCTTTTATCTATCTATCTCTCTATCTCTCTATCTATCTCCATCTATATATCTCTATTATCTATCTATCAATATCCATCTATATATCTCTATTATCTATCTATCAATATCCATCTATATATCTCTATTATCTATCTATCAATATCCATCTATATATCTCTATTATCTATCTCCATCTATATATCTCTATTATCTATCTATCTCCATCTATATATCTCTATTAGCTATCTATCTCTCTATCTATCTATCTCTCTATCTATCTATCTATCTATCTATCTATCTATCTATCTATCTATCTATCTATCTGTCTGTCTGTCTGTCTGTCTGTCTGTCTGTCTGTCTGTCTATCTATCTATCTATCTATCTATATCCATATATATATATATCTCTATATCAGGGGTGGGCAAGGAGGGCCACATACATTTCAATATATCCTTTCTGTGCACAGGTGAGTCAGACAGGATGACTGAAGATGTGATTGACTCACCTGTGCCCAGCAGGGTTATCATCAAATCCAGGCCTGTGTGTGGCCCACCAGGACCGAACTTGCCCACTCCTGTTCTATATCTATCTATTTTTATCTCTATTGTCTGTCTGTCTATACATATGTATGTCTATCATTTATATATGCATAAATATTTGTTAATTATTTGAGTTTTAATGGATTTAATTACATTCAGAAAGTTTTCACTTGTTGAGGCAAACATATATATGTTCTCAATGTTACTATACTTGTGACAAGGTCTCCACACAAGGCCACACTACATCCAATGCCACCCTGCTTTTTACACTGGAGTATTTGTTAAATATTTGTGACACCTGAGAGAGAGATATATATATGTACCATATGTGAAACAATTGCTGTATATATATGTATATATATATATATATATATATATATATATATATATATATATATATATATATATATATATATATATATATATATATATATATATATATATACAGCAATTGTTTCACATATGGTGGGCTAAGAGTGATAAAAGCCCTCCACCGTACAAAGAACAGTAGTACAAATAAGGAATAGTACATTAGTGATTCTATTTGAATGTCTAAAAATAGGTTGATAAAAACTTATTTCCTGCTAAAATTTCTCAGAAATACAGTATATGCACTGCAGTCTGGGAAAACTGGGAGGGACATGCAAATGAGGCCACATAATGCACCATCATTCTGTCAAACCAAACCATTTTAAACATGGCTCCTTTTAAGCACAGTTTTAGGCATAGCAACGGATGGATTTTTTACAAACCAAGTCACTTAACCACACATATGTATTAGTGGGAAAATGCCATAGTGTATCCATGTCAGCTAATTTTGTCTTCTTCTGCCACAATGCTAATATCTCTTAAAGCATAACTTTTGTAACATACTCCATGTCCATGTGCTTGCTACAGAAGGGGCACTAGGACCCAGGAGCTCCTTAAGCGTTTGGATTTCAAAGGCAGCTGTAAGGCCAGCTGGTAATGCTGGCTGCTGATTGGCTGTTTGGTGGTAGGCGGTGCCTGGGAATGTGCATAGTAAATAGGCTTTGTCCCAGCTGTAGGATCAGTCTGAGGGAGATAGAGGAGCCAGCCGGACTTGTGCTGGCGATAAAGGTAACGATAATATACTGACACCCCAAAAAAGATCTAAGAAATATGGGGGGACCCTGAAATATACAGAGAAACTGATATATAATAAGGGCATGATATATCCTGGGAGCCTCAGCTCCTAAAAACTATTGCTAGCTATAAACTTTAGTTATTATACATATATTTCAATATATAAGCCATTGCCTGGCTCCTAACTAAGCTGGCTGGCTCCTAAGTTTCAGATACATTTGTAATTGTATATAATAGATACAAGGTAACCCGCTGAACATATCACAATCCTAGTTTATTGATACTAACAGATCCCCACACACATTGTTACATATTAACATAGTAATTGAGGTTGAAAAAATAATTTTAGTCCATTATGTTCAACCTTAATAACCTTGTTGTTTTTGGAACGATACAGTATTTACAGTAAAGCACCCTAATTGTAATGAGTAATATGTAACTTCTCAATGACCGCAGCATTTTTCCATGACCTGTAATTCCCTACGGCCATCGATACAGAGCAATGCACCCCATCACACCCCCTAACTTATTATTAAACTTTATTTGTAGCACACCAACATATTCCATAGCACTAAACCAGGTAAATACAAGACAAAAACATTATATAACAAATTACAAAAGAAGGTGAGCTGGAGTTTGGTGGCTCATTTCTGTAGAACCCCAATATCAGGACACCCCAGATCCTGAACCACAAGTCTAATGATTTCTGATCTTACCCTACAGATCCTGGTAACCTCTTCTGTCGCAGACTCATTAGGACCTCTTGATGAACGTTGAGCCATGAAGATTTGACCCTGGAAGCTTACCATCTACAGAGTACAGTAAGTGATTGTTGACACTTTTCATGGATATATCTGACCATATGACAGCACTATATAAATAAATAAAATAAATACACCCTATGTAACCTTGGGAATATGTCTGTTATTGAAGGGGTAAAATGCAACTTCTTGGGCAGTTTCTTTTTTTAGGATATTAAGATAGTTATTATAAGTACACATACACAGCTATAACTAGATATGACTTAGCCCCTAGAAAATGTCTTTAACAGACAGCAGTCTGACAGTCTTGACAGAGATGTCTGAGGATCAAACAGTCCGAGGCTTAATCTCATTGGGCAGGAAAAGCACAGACTGGTTGGGACGAGTCTGATCTCCGGTCACATTCTGTGCAGATGATCTCCTCACTCAGATAACATGAGTGTGATTTTGCAAAGCTTGGCGTGGTTAAATATATAGAAGTGTGTGTTCACTTCACACTTTTGCTAATGTGTTGGAATGTCACTAATTGACCTATCAAATCAATAAGTGGCAGAGGGCACCATTAGCCAGTGCAGCAAGAATAGTGTTCTAGTCCATACATACAAATCTGTCTTGGCATGATCAGAATGTTGTAGAAGTTTTCTATAAGATTAGAGCATGTGGGGACTGCAACATATGTAGTTTCCATCATCTTCCACAACTTGGTACGAGTGATACAGTAAATACACAAGGCTTGTGGCAATTCAAATTTAAATATACTGATGCAAAAGGACTTGAAGCTTTTGAGCAAGAGAGCTTGCAATCTAAAGATCTGATGAGTAAGTTTATATCTCGCCCTGGTGGTGACTGGGTTAAAATATTACAGACTTGTTTAATGCGCCACCTGGTGTAGAACAGGAAATGACAAAGGGTGCTGTGTGTGTTTAGCTGCAGGGTGCGGAGGTTGGCCTGTGAACCACTCTAGACTGTTTATTAACTGGGCTTAATTATTAATTGGCTAGGGGACCTTTGTCCTAACAAAACTTACCTTGTACTTCAGATCCTTCATGTTCTTACTGTGTAGATTTACAGAGCTATATTGTTCATCCAATTGATGTGATGTGGGTGAAGTCAAATAACTCTATAAAATATTAATGTTGTATTTTCCCATCAGTTTCCGTGAATTCTAAACGCTTATAATACACTTTATATTACATTTTTGATTAATTAACGTATTTCTTTTTAGTGAGTGAGAGAGTGTCTCACATCAGCACTTCTTTTTGTAATGTCTTGTTGCACCAATGGCTATGGTGGTGTGATGTCCCTATTAGGACAGAGTTCATCAGTAGGAGGTTATGTTATTAATTATTTTTTGACTTGAAAATAACTATCAGTATCATTTTAAAGGGACACTAAACAAATATTTTTTGGTGGTGTTTAAAGTAGATTACAAACCATTTCAGCTCAAGAAATATAACAAACTGTTCTTATTAATTATATATATATATATATATATATATATATATATATATATATATATATATATATATATATATATATATATATATATATATATATATATAGAGCTATTTTTCACCTGATCCTTCTCACAAGAGTGTATCTTACTAAGAATAAGACAGGGGGCATTTTTCAGTCTTTCAGAACAATACTAGAATGAGGCAGTCTGGGTGGACTCTGGGAGCAAACGAGTTAAGAGGAATGCCTGAAACCTTATGTATCTACCTATGTTTGTGTTCAATCGCCCGCATTTCCTGAGTACAGCTCTTTTTATCTGAAGGTGAAGACAGATATACAGACAACTCCTCAATAAAGGTTTCCTTCTGGAACAAAGGGTTTCAGTACAATATCATTTGAGCAGATGTATGAGGTGTCTATTTAACTACTTAGAAATGTGAAATAATTAGAAAAGCAAACAAAGTTGCCTTTAATGTTTTAGTCAAGTAGCTGAGACTGTTTTTTTTTTTTGGGGGGGGATACACTTTACATTTTTAAAACCAGGCTAAATGTAAACAGTCATGGCTTGTGTGTGTGTGTGTATGTATGTATGTATGTATGTATGTATGTGTATATATATGTATATATATATATATATATATATATATATATATATATATATATATAATTTTTTTTTTTTTTGTGTATTGCTAAATGTAAAATTGTATAAAACGTATTGAATGGTTGACAGTCATTTGGTAATTATCTTCTTCTATTCTTTTCAGATTGGTCCCATTAAAAATGTCTGTCAGCAACCATGAAAACCGCAAATCTCGCTCCAGCACAGGTTCCATGAACATCCATCTATTCCATAAACCGGGCCATGCGGACAGTCTCTTGACACAGCTGAACCTGTTACGAAAGCGTTGCCTCTTCACAGATGTGGTGTTACTGGCTGGGAACCGAGCCTTCCCTTGTCACAGAGCTGTACTGGCGTCCAGCAGTCGCTACTTTGAGGCCATGTTTAGTGGTGGGCTAAAAGAGAGCCAAGATCGAGAAGTCAATTTTGAGAATGCCCTGCACCCCGAGGTTCTGGAGTTGCTGCTGGATTATGCTTATTCTGCCAGGGTCATATTCAATGAGGAGAATGCAGAGTCTCTCCTGGAAGCTGGTGATATGCTGCAATTTCATGATATTCGAGATGCAGCAGCAGAATTCCTTGAAAAGAATCTCCACCCGGCCAACTGTCTAAACATGATGCTGATCTCCGACGCTCACTGTTGTGAGAGATTATTGGAGCTATCATGGAGGATGTGCCTTGCCAACTTTGTGGAATTGTCGAAGACTGAAGACTTCTTTAGGCTACCCAAAATGAAACTGATGGAACTCGTCCTCAGTGAAGAGTTGGAGGTGGAAGATGAGAGCTTGGTATATGAGGCAGTGATGGGATGGATAAAATATGAGTTGAGCCTTCGTCTTGATGATCTTCCAGATGTCCTTCGCTGTGTGCGCCTGGCGCTGCTGTCCGAGCAGCATCTTCGCAACTTGGCAGAAGATGAGTTGGTGCTCCAGAATAAACTGGCAAAGGAGATTGTTGAAGAGGCGATTCGATGCAGAGCCAAAATTCTGCAGAATGATGGATTAGTCACTGGCTTCTGTGCTCGCCCTCGTAAAGTCAACCAAGCCTTATTGTTGCTGGGGGGACAGACTTTTATGTGTGATAAGATTTATGTGATGGACCAAAAGACCACAGAGATCATTCCCAAGACTGACATTCCAAGTCCACGCAAAGAATGTAGCGCATGTGCGATTGGCTGCAAAGTCTATGTCACTGGAGGTAAAGGAGCTGAAAATGGGGCCTCTAAGGATGTCTGGGTGTATGACACTCTTCATGATGAGTGGTCCAAGGCAGGTCCCATGCTGGTGGCCAGGTTTGGCCATGGATCTGCAGAACTAGACCACTGCCTCTATGTGGTTGGGGGGCACACTGCTATGACAGGTGCTTTTCCAGCATCCCCCTCTGTCTCCCTAAAACAAGTGGAACATTATGATCCTCAGATGGACAAATGGGCTTTAGTAGCACCCCTCAGGGAAGGAGTCAGCAATGCAGCTGTAGTGGGAGCCAAGATGAAACTGTTTGTGTTTGGTGGCACCAGTGTTAATCGTGAGAAACTTCCCAAAGTCCAGTGCTTTGATCCTGTCCAGAATAGATGGACTGTACCTGCGAGTTGTCCCCAGCCTTGGCGTTACACTGGGGCTGCTGTTCTGGGGAACCATGTCATTGTGGTAGGAGGGGACACCGAGTTCTCTGCCAGTTCAGCGTACCGGTTCAACAGTGAAACCTATCAGTGGTGTAGGTTTGGAGATGTGTCTTCCAAGAGGATTAGCTGCCGGGCAGTGGCCTCTGGGAACAGACTTTATGTGGTTGGAGGATACTGCGGTACCCAACGCGGCAAGACTCTGGACTGTTATGACCCTTCAAGTGACACGTGGAGTAGTGTAACCACTGTTCCATACTCCCTGATCCCAACAGCTTTTGTCAGCACTTGGAAATATCTTTCAGCATGAAGGTAAATTTATTCTATTCCTCTATTAGTTCAGTCTGATAACATTGTGTGGGTTGGGCATTTTCCTCGGAGTATTTTAATTTGGAACTGATTTGGTCATTAAGGGATATGGATCACCCAAATATTTTATTATTCATGAACTTAAGAGTAGGTTTTAAACATTACAAATCTTATTTTTGTATTAAAATGCAGTAAAGAACTAGCATGAAATGTGGCCATGGCTCTACATCTTCTAAACTCAAAACTGCAGGTTTGTTGCTGTTTTGGATGGATAGCACTGTTCAACTTCACCAAATAAAATAAACTTTGTGTTGAGCTGTGGACCGATTGTAGTGGCTATAAAACATGCATTTTATAAAAATAAAAAAAATAGATCACTTTATAAAATGTATAGTTGAGCACACAGAGATTGCATTATCTGACAAAAAAAAGGGCGTAGCTACAAAACGCCAAACCCCTCCCTAGTCTCAGCTGAGCATGTTTGCTGACTGAACATATCCATATTTCTAGGTGTACAGCTGGATTTCTGCCAACTAACCACATGGTTTGAATTCCTGATCCTTTGAAGTTTCCAGGCTACCTGAAATTTGAGACTAGCTGTGAAATATTAACCTTAAGTGTAAACTTCCTGTGCATATTAACCTCCTAATCGCTCTCTGAACTGGAAACAGACCAGCAGTGCCCACCTCTTCTGGGGTCATGAATTGCGCAATGCAGAATACCATATAAACTGGGGGAATATACAGAAATAAAAGTGATACAATTCTCAGAACTTTGTTGAGAACATCTTCTCTCCGCCCTAATATTGTAACAAAACAAAAAAACAACTGTCATTTCTTGCATTTACCTCCTAAAATCTTTGTTTTATATGAGATGAAATATTTAATTCCTATATTTAAAGTGTGTGTGTATTTATTTTTCAGACTCTTCTGAACATCAGTACTGGAAATTATTTTCACAGTGATGCAAATGGGATGGAAAAAATGTCTGCACTGTACATTGAAGAGTTCTCACGTCAAGTTAGGCTACTGCACTGGATTCTGGGTATTGAGTAAACCCTTTGATCTGCTTCACTGCACTCCCAGTCAAGCGTGAAGATTCGTTGACTTCAATGGACGTAGACTTTAATGCATTAGACTTCAGTGGATTCTCACTCAGAAAAAAAAATATGAGCATTTTATATTAAAATGCATTTTTTAGCTTAACTATACGCACACATCAGTTTCACAGTAACTACGCTTTTCCTCACAATGGAACTTCCCCTCTAGCAAGCCCTAACGAAAGAATTCCTGTAGATGGCAGAATTCAAAGAGAGATTGGGAAAAAATACTGTCTGTTGAAGAAGAAAAATGGGGAGGCAATAGGTTTTGTACTAGTGTTGTCAAGTGTTTTTTGTTCCAGATCATTAACTCTAAGTGATTCCAGAACAATATACAGCACAGTGCAGCTCCAAAAGAATTATTTGATGTTTTTGTTAACTCTTATACAGTATGTTGTCAGAGTGCTGGTGAAAAATAATTGTAATGTGATACTGTGTTTTGTGTGTAAAAATATACTTTAGATAGGAGCCAGTCCTTAATTGCTGTAAGTTCAGGCCCAAAAGCCTGCAGTAGATTGTTGACATGGCCTGAAATGTAATACAGTTGTCAGGCTTCCCTGAGGCCTTCATCACATGCTTGTATGCATTCATTCATTTATCGACAAATGTATCCTACAGAACTCCCTCAAAGTACATTCATATTGAGAAAAACATTTGAATAATTTATTCACGAGATCCAAACCCAATCTGGCATCTTTAAGACTTTAAAAATAACCTTACAAATAAAGGTCATTGGGTTTGGCGGTGATATACATTTGTATAATAATGCTTGAAAGATCACTGTGAAAACTTTCAGATGGTTAATATATAAAGCACAAACATAATTTTTAGATAAAGAAAGTCAATGTATATTTTATTAGTCCTTTGTGTCAAAAAGAGTTGAGAAAACTGCCGGTAAAGCAATATAGAAAGAGATAAAGAGAGAAGTGCTTGTTCCACTTTAGCCAGAGGAAGGCATATCTTTTGAAGTCTTATCTAGTGGTCACAATGAGCCATTGATCTCACTTTGCTTATCTATTTATACATTCCAATACTTGTAATAAATCACAATACTGTGAACATCCAATAGATTACCAGGCATTCTTGCCACTCCATTTCATGTAACAAGTCAGGATATGAGGGGTGAAAACAATCTCCCTTCTGACTTTAAATACTTTTTTTCTACACTTTAAAAAAAATATTTTTCATCCCAAAAAAATATAAATTAAATTGTATGATTTGGAATTAATAGAGAAAATAAATCCTGCTTTGTCAGGATCATGCACATGGGACAAATCTAAGTTGTCTGTAGTTGAAAATCTGTATTAGGCAATTATTTAAAATGTGACCATTTTTCTAAAATTCAGTTTGGCTATTATTTATACCATCACAAAAGGGGTAAGCATGTCTTAATATTCAATGAATCTCGACTTGAGCTAACTTTAGTTCTGAGGCCCATTTGTTCCACACTGTTTGTTCTACTTCCATCGTGTCTTGTTCTTGCACTTTTTCTAATGTACCTTTAAATGTATGTGAATAACACTCTTTTTCTGTTCCACTGGAAACAATGGTGTAATATGCAGTATGTGGTAATAATATTTACAGATCAACATGGGGGACTGACTCTTTTAAAGTATATTTGAGAACTGCTACCTGTTGAGCCATCATGTTTTATAATATGTTGTAAGAAATGTGTTTTTTTTGTATATCAATACTTTCAGCCTGGTGCTGTGATTTGTTAGTTCATAATAAAAACCAAATTTGATTGGTTATTGTGTTTTACTGTTAAATAACCGTAATTAGTGTGGGTGTAATTGGGATCTGATTCAGTTAAAGAGAAAATCAAACTAAATAAGGAAATGATTAAGAGGATTTATTGCTTTGATAGAATCCAAATTAAGTTAAAATCTCATAAAGATACACATAAATTATATTTATATAATGCACAATCATTTTAGTTATGTGTTCCAGACAGCTTGATGGAGAATTACACATTCTAATATCCTGTAGGTCCAGAGAATATGAAACCATCGCACAGTGCTGGAGCTAGGTCCTGGTCTAACTGAGCGTGTACACATATGGCTGATTGACTGATTCAGTCAGTCACATGCTCAGCAGAAAGCGCTCACAATTCGCAGGCCCTGCACTGTACCAACCCGCACAGACCTTATTACTGTAATCCAAGCTTCCATGCATTAGAAGAATCTTCTAAAATGAAGATTTTCTATGAAAAGTATTTCACAAAAGTTAAATGTTTCAACCAGACATTTCAAACCTTATTCAATTGCAATTTGGCCAATTGAACAGGGCTCTATATAAGCACAGAGTATTTTTTTTTTTTTATAGAAGTTTTTAGTTCGTGAACTTCTATCCAAAAGGAAGGTCTTTACTAACTAAACATGTCTGTAAAAAATATATGCTATGTGCTTATATAGAGTCCTTTAGAATTGGCAGAATCCAAATTTAATAAGGCTGTTAATCTAAAACGTTGGTAATGCATTTCAAGATATTTAGCAACCTGAACGCCAGATTCTGTAAGTGTACCGTCTATCACAAGGGTTGCCAGGAGATGTTGCGCCTCCCATGGCATTATAAGAGATTAAATAGAAGCAAGTGACTGGCCTTGTCCTGTCTAATGCATGCATGGGAAGGAGTGAGTGGGACAGTAGGCTTCCTAAGTGTGTCTGTAGACCAGGAGATAAGAGTAGATATATTGAAACAAGGAATTGTACATTTTAGTCAGATGTGGTAGGTGTTCTTGTCACTAGCACCATCTTGATAATCATTTCAATGACCATCAAATTATTAGTATATTACATTGAAAAAATAGTATATAAGGTGCAGCTGTAGAAGACAATGTACCAGGTAAGTCATTATCTGATGTACTGCAACAGTGGCTATTTACAATGTATATGATTCTGATCTGGTCCTAAAACAGCTCTCCACTAGCTCTGGAAAGAAACATAAAAAGCGTTTCACACCTCTGTCCTTTAGAACGGTGGACAGAAGATCAAACGGCTGTGGTTCCAAAATGAAGCGGCACTGTTTTTGAACTCATACCAGACCCACCATTCTGGCATGTTGAGTCCTATTATGCTGTTGTCAGATCTTACATTGATTTGCCAGGAAGATCCTTGCATTCACTTTAAATATAGCACATTATCCCTGAAGGAAAGAAATGTCAGATACAGTGTGACTTCACTGTGATTAAACTATTGTTGAATACCGGCTTCTCTTTCATTTTCTATGTGTCCCCCCTCCTCACCTACTCTGGACCTGTTAAGACTAGCCCATAACCCTATGTAGTCCTCACAATCCTCTCCCTGGACTAAGGAAGCAGCTGATCTTATGCAGTGTTACAAGATGCAGGTTAAGACATGCACTAATATTCTATGTTTTTTTTTCTGTGTCCCTATTTTTACAGTTAGAGCAATTTAACAATATATAATACATATTTTAGGAGCTCATATATATATATATATATATATATATATATATATATATATATATATATATATATATACATATACATTCTCACACAAGTAATGTCACAGATCCCAAATCTTTATTGTTATTTCATCAAAGTGCTTGCAACTCCTGAGTATCACAGTCTGGTCTCATGTGGATGTGGTCTCTGTCCCCATGACAGGCATCATCCTAGCAGCAAGATCCATAGTACTCATTATGGTGACTGATCATCCATTTTGTATCCTAGGACAGACCTTGTGACTGACACGGTTGGATCAATTTGATGTGATGGAAGATATTTCTTCTAATCTTTACAACTGTCCTCCATCCTTCAATCACCTCCCCTCCCCCCCAAAAAAAACAACAACGTATATTTTCTTTGTTTACCTAAAATGTTTGGTTTAATAAATCGTCAGAAAAGCCAAGCCATAAGTTTAGACTAAGCTTAAACCTCCAACCTGTTCATACATAAACATACTAGATAATAGGTCTGTTCTAATTACAACCTAACAATCAATAAACCACTCAAAATAGCACCTTCTTTATATGTGTTTTGAACACACAACTAACCCCACATCTAAGGAGTTAACATTCCTTAACAATGCCTCACGCTGTATTGACAGGAATGACAAATGTGGTTAACTCTTTCCTGGACACATTTCTCTTTTTAGATAGATCTATTTTAATTTTCCGAGGTCCAAGGCAGTCTGGATCCATATCTATAGGTTAATCCTGCATTATGTAGAATGAAAGATTGGAAGACTGAATATGCTAAGCCTGTGCCCATGGTTAGTGTGGAATATAAAATCTGTATCCATTTTGTCTTTCTAAATAGAGTTTAGAGATTTGACTCTTACACTTAAAATACTGCGGAAAGCATGGATGTAGGAGCCAGAGAAAATCTGGGGGGATAACGTATATAGTATAAAAATACCACACAACTGCTTCTTTACACATAAACACACACATTGAGGGGAGGATTTGTCTTCCTCATCCCTCTAGTTCCTATATCCATGGCTGAAAGGTTTATGTTTTTGTTTAAAGAGGTACTGTGCCTTTAAGAGTGCACCAGTTTAAACACAAAGGGTTTCCCAATTTCACGGTTGAATAGAGAAATTGAAGCAGGTTCCAGTGGGGAGGAATTTTAAGTAGGGTTTGACATAAAGAGACGGACCAGAAAGATGCATGGCGCTAGGTGTCTGTATCTGTCATGTAATCTGTCATTCTGGGGTGACACAGGAGAGGGCTCATCCATCCATCCTGACTGTACCAATCATTAGCATACTACCTACCTAGAGACCTGACTGCGCCTCCTCGAACAAAGACAAGGAATCATTCTTCTCGCAGTCGTCAAAAATGAACTTTTAAACATATTTTTAGCATGCAGCTGTTTAAAGGATGAAATCAACCTAAACATTTGTATGACTAATGTAATGAACATTTATACAAATATATTTCTTGACATAGGCTCAGTTAGAGCTGAGTGTCTGTGGGTGCAGCACAATTTTACATTATTGCAATGGTCCATTTGACTGAAATAATATATCGTTCATCCTGGTGTCATGTGCCATTATCATTTATATAACAGATCCGTGTTGGTATGTTTGGGATTAAAAGCATAGAACAAAGGCTCTGGGACACAGTGCTACAAATACCATGTCAGATCCATATGGAAGACACTGAAAAGCACACTGCAGACCTCCCAACGGTCCCTCTTTTCACCCCTCTTACCCTCCAAAATGTCCATCTTTTTTAAGTCTTATATTTAAAGGTTCCACTTTTTCAAATTTCTCCTGTTGTTTTTTCTCAAAGTCTAGTAGAGAGATAGAAGCCTGTATATGGACATGGGTAAAACACTTTTATGGAACAAATATAACAAAAACGATTAATGTAAAAGCAAAACATATCTCTATCATTTAAAATGTATCACCCTCCTGTACCACACCCATACCCTTTAGGGAATGCACTATGTACGTTTGATTTTAAGCTCATAAACAGGCCCCTCCATCATGGGCGTAGGAGCCCAAAATAATCTGGGAGGATATTTCAACTTTACTCCCAGGAAAGGAAGCAGGGGCAATCTATTGCAGGTGCAATGCCCTTTGTTTAAACTCTCAATGACCCTGCCCCCCCCCCCCCCCCATATAATTAAAAATCATCACATATATAGTTGTGTATCTTGTGATGTTGGTGATGTTTGCGATGTTGGTCATGCACTTGCGACCATTGCGAAGCCTCGCAAAATGAGGCGAGCCGTTGAAGCACGTGGGATTTAGCCTGCAATGAGGGCAGAAGGTGCTCTTCTCGAGTCCTGGCATTACCAACGCCCGACAGATAAATGATGTGTCAAAGCTTTCATGGGAAAGACATACTGCTCCATAGCTCCTCTAGTGGTCAAATGCATGATTATGTTTATTTTTGCTATTTTTTGTGTCCCCTGTTCATTCAATCTGAGGGCAGGAGATTTGTCCCCCCATCCCTCCAGTTCCGACTCCCCTGCCCTTCATTCTTTTGCAATGTATTAAAAATGTTTTGCCTTGTACTTAACTCTTTATAGTGCCAAGGAATATGTTGGCGCATTACAAAGAAAGCATAATAATAATTAATAAGAGGGTATGTTTCAAAGATTACAAGTTGTTGTTTTTTTTTGCATTTAACCATATGAAGTAAAACTTGATTAAGCTTCATTAGAACAAACAGAAAATACCTCCCTGTGCACAGAACATATGTAGGCCTTATTGGCAAACAAGTATGTCTCATACAACTTTAATCTGCTCCAGGATCCTCATTTTCTAAACACACAGTGAAATACTATAAAATATTGTTGAAAAAGAAAAAAAAAAAGAAAAAAAAAGGTTTTAGATCAGGGGTAATCAATCATTTTTTACGAAATTCACCAAGGTACAAGGTCATTGTAGAAATTAAGTAAATTTTCATAATCTATATATTTTTACAGACGCACAAATATTTTAATACAATGACATTCAAAAGGCCACATAAATGAGGTTTACATATTGTAGTAGAGAAAGAAATCTGTTTAATTCCTAGTTTATGTAAATATTGTTAAGCTTCGGAAGGAAAAAATTGTAAATGTTACTGAAGAAAATGGCTGGAGGTTGGAAAGTGGCCCTGAAGGAAAGGTCTGAAATTCCTGAAGGAAAGGATTGAAGGGCCTGAAGAAAAGGGCTGGAGGTCCTGAAAAAAAGGTTGAAGGCCCGTAAGGAAGGGGCTGGTGGTCTAGAAGGAATGGGCTGGAGGTTTGGAAGGAATGGACTGGAGGTCCGGAAGGAATGGACTGGAGGTCCGGAAGGAATGGACTGGAGGTCCGGAAGGAATGGACTGGAAACTCGGATTTGGAATCAAGTCCACCTATTCACTACCCATGTTAAATGGTTCTTTAGAGATATTGTTTGGGATTTATTTTTTGCCATATTGAATTTAAAAAGAAGAAGAAGTGGGAGTTGTTGGGTGGAGCTTGAAGATTACCACTTGCTAACACATTTTACATTTTTTCCTTTGATTACAATTGGTAAAAATAAGTTTCAAATATTAATTTATTTAAAGCAATTATAATAAGGACACAGCCCTTATATTTTATTACATTTTCTATGGATGTTGACTAAAAATAAACTTCTGAATATTATTTTTAACTCTCATTTACACTCCACTTCATATATATTCAGCCACAGACTCTTGTTATAAATAGTAGAAATAATTACTACTGACTACATAAATAGGAATTCTTATAAGGAAATAGATTGTGAAATATTATAAATATAAATGTTACATTTATCCTGCGCTGTTCAGTAGTGGAATGCCATATACCGCTAAATAAAGTAATAAAGATTTGCCCTTGAAAGATTTGGCCTTTAACTGTAATAAAAAAGCAGAAGCATTAAACATGAAAGAAGCGCTTGTCTCACCCATCCTCCTTTTTTCTTCATGCTGTAAAACCTCACCCTGTTTGATCCTTGGCCTTCTAAATCCAGGTTATAATGACTAAAGTACAATATTTCCCATGTTATTCTATGCAGACTATTCCTTACAGTCTATTTTCAAACTTGAAAATTAAGACTTTGCAGAATAACATAGAGGTCTCAGATTGTTCTCACTTTTATGAAGCGATTGTTCCAGCTCCATAGAATAAAATGGAGATTGGAGAGGTCTTATCTAGTATAAGGTTCTCTCCTTGTTATCCATAACCACCAGTGACAAGTAAACTTTGTATGAAATAGGCAACGTGCTGCACTTTTTATTTAGAATATTAAATCCATGCATTTATTGAAAGTCACAAGCACACAAATAAATGACAAATGTGTTGTTGTGCGTTTAGCAGACCCTGCCCCTCCTCCACACTCTTCACACACACAGGACCCTCTCTCCAAGGAACAAGCACACAATTCACAGGATCCCCGCTTTATACCACAAACAATTGTTGCACCAAGGCAACTCTAGATATTTGTAGAGACTTACCCCCCTCCCACCACCTCCATTATACAAGAGGGGCCGCTAATCCTTTCCCAGCCAGCAAGGAGGCCTGCGTTGTGATAACCCTGTCACTGCCAGATGCCAGGAATACACTACCTAGATATACTGCCATCACATCCATAGAACAGTATCCCAGCAGAAGTGGTAAACTATATTTAATTTGGGGAATCCAGTCACGCTTAGTGCCGGCACAGTGATATAATCTTTTAATATAATAGAGTGAACTGGCATTTTAAAATAGAAACGAGAAGGAAATTTGGAGAGAATAATTTTGCATAAGGGAAAATAAAGCAAAATAATGAAAGAAAAAAAAAGAAGCGAATGATAAAAGAAAGAAAGGAAAATTATAAAATTAGATAGAAAAAACAAATAAAGAAAAAGTGATATAACATAAAAGTGATGCATGGTATAATTTAAATATATAAGTAATAGCAAATACTTTATCAATCTAATGTTATTAAAAAATCATACAATAAAATAACATCACCTGCACATGGTGAGCCTTGTTTTGTGCATGCGACTACAATCAAGACAATGTACACAATATCTCAGGTGCTACTAAATAAATGGCAATGATGTCTCATTAACAAAAGATATGAGCGGCTGATTGACATCTCAACATGATAAAATTCGATGTTAGTTCACGGAAGGAGAATATAATTTTTTTAATAACATCAACTGATGAAATACTTGTTTTTACGTATAGTTTTAAATTATAGCAGATTTGGAACCTCCTCTTGGTTCATTTAGGAGAGAATGAGAGAAAGATAGAGTGATAGTCTAGAAAAAAGTAGTTGTGATATATTGTAATTGCTATCTTTATAGAGTTACATGGTGAGCTTTCTGGGAATAAATAGGCTTCTTCCTTGGACTATAGTTTATATGAAGAAGTGATGGTTGTCTGGAAAGCTTCCTATGTAATCCTATACAGTTACACATTAAAAAAGTGAAATATCTAGTCAACCTGATTCTTGGTTTTCCATGACTAACATGGTATGAGTTTATACTTATATAGAGAAGGGAAGAAGTTCACATGAGTACATCTCTTATTCTGCCTGCCCTGCTCTTTCTCTCTTGCTCATTTTCTATGGGAAGAAAATCTACCAATGTAAAAAACATGGAGGTGAAGAACAGTATAAATAAATAATGAATGTGACAACAATGTACCTGTAATTGTATTAAACTGATGCAAATACATCTTGAGTAGTTTAAAGGGACATAGAAAACAACCTTTTTATTTCAAGCATTTAAAAGATCATGTTTTAAACATCACAAAATGTGTTTTTTTGAATGAAAAAAAAAACAATTAAGTAAAACCTGATAAAACTGATTTGAAACTAACAGGAAAAGAGTATACTATAGTGTGTAGATCTCATTGGCTGAAAGAGAACAAGCCCCCACAAGCAGTTGAAATTCTAAATGTTTTTGTGCACCTTAATTTAAAAAAAGAAAACACACTGTCACACATTATCAAATACTCCTTTCAGATGCGAAAAAAATATTTATTTGTTCCTTTAAATTAAATTTTAATGTTAATTGAAAGCAAAATATGTGTGTTAATTATTAGCTTATTAAAGGCATTCTATAATGTTTTCCCTCTATGTGAAATCAGCAAAATCATCCAATAAAACAGAAATAACTTCTTTTAAGACTTAAAAATGTTGTAACACTGCTTGGGGACTAGGCAGGGTGAACATTTTATAACATGTTTCAAAATTATCTGAAATATTTTTAAGGATTTATCTCCTGTTTGACACCAGATACTGTATGTAGTTCAGACCACAGATTACAAGGGAAACTAAATTGAATGACCACTGTATAATGAATATATGTATATATATATTTTACATTTTTGAGTCGGATTAAGATCATAAAACAGTAGAAAACATTTAATACAACTCTTTCTAATTGTGATGCTAGTACCTGGAGGCATCCATGATACTTTGGTTGTCCTTGTGAAAGAGGCATGTTCAGGAGAAGGGAGTAGGTATCTAATTTGAAAGTATCCATTGATTTAACAAATCTCCCTCCTCTTTCCCTCCTCCACAACACTTTTCTCCAGTGATAGATAAGACAATCACACACTCAGCCTCTATACTAACAGCAACAGACAAGATGGGAACTTTCTTTGAAATGTAACAGTTTTTCTGAAAACGTTTTATACTCATGGTTTAAACAGCTGCTAATTAGTTATAAACTTCACAAATGTGATTTATATTGCAAAGTACAGTATTTTTGTTTATTTTTTCAAATTACAAAGTTGTTTATATCAATACCATTGTTTGTCGGAGGATTACATGCTTCATTTAACCCATGTCCCCATCATAGTAACCATATAGTATATTAATCTCCTAGTGTCTTATTATCTCGTATTGCACTTTACAATCTCTAATGAGCTGATATATACTTTTACAGCCTCATTAGCTGAATGTACATAATGTGTACATTGTAAAATTTATCTTTTTTATCATGTATATGCTCTGATCTCTGCAATCAGGTCGGCAACAAAAAAGCGTTTATATGAGCAGAAACTATCCAGGAAGCATGCATTATCCAGCTGACTTTTATCCAACTAAGAAAAGTACCGAACAGTTAAATATAGAACTATCTAAGTTGCTGACAGTCTGGATAAGAAGCACTAGTTTCCCCCTAATCTCTCATTATTCTAACTCTGATTCTTGTTGTTTTTTTTTATTCTGAATAATTTTTTCTATTTTCAGCTTTGAATGCCTCTTCTTAGAATATAAATGGCTGACTCGTAACTGCAGGAGCTCCTATGACAGAATTTAAGTAGCTATTACATGACTCACACAGACTATTGCACCTAATATTTTATTAATAGATAGCCCAGAATAAATGAATGGGCGACACAAAAAAAAGAAAAATTAAACTTAATCATGCATCAGCTTTGGCCACTAGAGGACACCATCACTATGAAGCAGCATTGGGGCCTGGAGCATTGCACCGGGTGTACCAGTGGTAGATCAGCCCCTGCTTCCAGTCCTGAGAGTAGAGTTGAATTATCTCCCCAGATTTTGGGGGACTCCTACACCCATGGCCAGAGGGGTTGTCATGTAAGGGAAAATAGCTTCTGAGACTCACAAGGGTCCTTACAAGCAGTGGCTGGAGTGCCATGGTGCAAAAAAATAAATCATTTTTGAGCCCCCACCGTGAGGTTGGTGGGTGGCAGGTGAGTAGCCAATAACCCCTGGGGCTCTGTATTAATCAGGTGTGACTTAACATTAGTTGGGTGTCAGTGTTTAATAATAGGGGGCAGGTATTTGTAACTTACATTGTGATATATTATTATTATTAGTTTTATTATTACTAGCAACTTGCCTGTCAAAAATGACAGGAGTAAAATTGTAAGCCTGGCAATGCTGTTTGACACAATGCGAGGATATGGGCCCTCTGAGCCCCTTCGGCACTCATCGCGAGCCCTGCCCGCGTACTACCTTGGGTTAAGAGTTAATGCCTTGGGTTAAATGTTACTGCCGTGAGTTAAGTCTTATTGGTTTGAGTTAAATGTTACTGCCTTGTATTAAGTGTTACTGGTTTGCGTTAAGTCTTAGTGCTTAGGGCTCGTATTTATGTCTTTCAGCCTCGTTTTCATCTTTTTTACCCGTATATACTCGAGTATAAGCCAACCCGATGTATAAGCCGAGGCACCTATTTTACCACAAAATACTGGGTAAAATGAGGGACTTGAGTATAAGTTGTGTCCCCCCTCTCTCTCCTGTGTCTCTTCTCCCCTCTCCCTTCCCTGTGTCTCTTCCCCCCTCTCCCTTCCCTGTGTCTCTTCCCCCCTCCCTTATCACCCTCCTCAACCCCCCTCCTCATTCTCAACATCCCTCCTCAACCCCACTCCTTATCCTCAATCTCCCTCCTCATCCTCAACCTCACTCCTCAAACCCCTCTTCAACCCCCTCCCCAACCTCAACCCCCCTCCTCATCCTCAACCCGCTCCTCAACCCCCCTCCTCATCCTCAACCTCCCTCCTCATCCTCAACCCCCTCCTCAACCTCCCTCCTCATCCTCAACCTCCCTCCTCATCCTCCCTCCTCAACCTCCCCATCCTCAACCACCTCCTCAACCCCCCTCCTCAACCTCCCTCCTCAACCCCACTCCTCAACCCCCCCATCCTCAACCCCCCTCCTCATCCTCAACCCCCTTCTCAAGCTCCCTCCTCATCCTCAACCCCCTCCTCAACCTCCCTCCTCATCCTCAACCTCCCTCCTCATCCTCCCTCCTCAACCCCCTCCTCAACCCCCTCCTCAACCTCCTTCCTCAACCTCCCTCCTCAACCCCCCCATCCTCAACCCCCCCTCCTCAACCCCCCTCCTCAACCTCAACCCCCCTTCTACCTCCCTCCTCATCCTCAACCTCCCCCCTCATCCTCAACCTCCCTCCTCATCCTCAACCTCCCTCCTCAACCCCCCCATCCTCAACCCCCCTCCTCAACCTCCCTCCTTAACCCCCATCCTCATCCTCCCTCCTCAATCCCCCCATCCTCATCCTCAACCCCCCTCCTCAACCCCCCTCCTTATTCTAAACCCCCCTCCTCATTCTAAACTCCCTAAATACCTCCCCCTCTCCCTTTCCCCTCACTTACCTGCTTCTGCTCCGGCCTCCGCTCGTTCTTGACCCGGCGCGCATGTGATGTCACATGCGCGCCACGTCATTAGCATATACCGGGTGCTGAATACGGAGGGGGGGGGTTTAGAATGAGGAGGGGGGTTGAGGATGAGGACGGGGGAGGGAAAGAGACATGGGGGGTTAGAGAGACACAGGGGGGTAGAGAGACACGGTGGGGGGGGGTTAGAGAGACACGGGGGGGTTAGAGAGACACGGGGGGAGAGAGTGACTCGAGTATAAGCCGAGGGGCCCTTTTTAGCCTTAAAAAAAGGGCTGAAAAACTCGGCTTATACTTGAGTATATACTATATGTTTTTTTCGGGAGCCATTTTATTTCTCGCTTTGGCGATTTTCGATAGTGAAAAAAGGCAAATTATGCCTCAAATTAACTCGCAACCTCACTCACAGGCTCCCTGGCTCTCCCCCTGTGCTGTGTGTAAGTGTGTAAGTTAATTTGAGGCATATTTGTGTGTTTTTGCAGGTATTTTCAATTTGGTGGTTCGGCCGTTAAAGTCTTATTTTTGAGATCCTGCAAAAATATCTACGTGCTTCAGGTCCTAAGTCACACGGGACATAAAAACAGCTCACCTCGCTTTGTGAGGCTTGCAAAGTGTGACCAACGGCCCATATATCGACAACTATTATATGTGATTATCTTTATTTCTAACACGCCAACATATTCCGTAGCGCTGTACAGGAGTTGAGTACATGGCAAAAACAGAATTAACACATTAAAAGCACCGACACAACATTGAAAAATCTAAAGGATGTGATTTAGTTGATTGTGAAAATCATTAGAAAGGCTTCTTTTGTGCTTTAGGATGTGTTGGCTTCAATTTTATGTCATAAGTGCCCTGAAAATATTTCTTTAGGCTACTTTAATTTTTCTTCTACTGGGACACTTGAAAGCTCCTTAAGTGTTGGTTTTATCTGCTCTTGCTGGAGGTTGAGTTTACACATAAGGATTGTCTCTCTGCGAGCACTAGCAGACTCTTATGAGAAAGCACACAATGTTCAGTAACTCTTATGATTGTTGTTGTTTAGTCGTTCAGTCACACCCAACTCTCTGTGACCTTATGGACAGCAGCACGTCAGGGACATCTCTCTATCAAGCTCATGATCATTGCTTCAGTAACCTCATCTATCCATCTCCTCCTCTGCCGTCCCCTTCTTCTTGTGTCTTCAATCTTTCCCAGCATCAGAGTCTTCTATAGGAGGTCCTCTCCTCCTGATATGGCCCAAATATTTAAGCTTCAGCCTCATGATCATATTAACAGATAGATAAGTCACTGTATATAGACATTTCTGTGCACATTATTCTGTGACTCTACACCAGCAGCTTTAGACTCACTGTTACCTCCCAAAATGATATCCAAAATTATATTGTTCAACGTTGGTGAGGAAATTGTGTCTTTAGAAATGCTGGTAAAATATATGTTATACATTATTAAACAATACGTCAGTGCTTTGGATTATAAAGTAGCACATTTACAAGAAAAACATAATACAGAGCATACAGTGAGGATTGGGCCAGAGGCAAGGTCAGGGTCATGGGCACAAAATACAGACAGTATAAACTGATTCATAAAAAGCTGAATTATGAAGCATCCCCTATTTGTCAAGATCAATGCACTTGTGTCAGACTATACAAACATAAACTATATAATTCATTTTTTCTTGTAATGGGATTGTAAAGCTAACCACGACCTGAGAATGTATAACTCATATAGCAATTTATGTAACAGAGAGGCTTGCATTGCAGTTATAATTACCTATCTAATTCCAGGCCACTGTACAGTTTGATTAGATTCTTATAGGGTCAAAAGGTTACAGATTTAGAGTATAATTTGCATTTTGTTACCCAGAATCCTTTACGCAATTAAAGCACTGATTATGGAGTGATTATGTGGGAAATTATGGTATACCCATAATTGCTTTTATTTACTTGCTGTGTATACAGTGGACCTTTTTATTTTAATCACATATATAGATATCATAATTACGATTTGTCGGCCACGCTATGTTAAAAGTTATGGGCTTTTGAATGCGCAATGAGCGCCAAAGGCGCTCACTGCGAGCCTCATCGCAAGGTCTGAAAGTTACAGGTTTGACGGGGGCTGAAATGAGCACAGAAGGCTCCGAACGGCTTACAAGTTACAAGCTTCAAAAAAATTACAGGTTTAATGGCCTCCATTTTTTTCAAGCACGTGACTCGGAAGCCATTGGGAGACTGCCAATTAACTTACAACCGCACACACAGCACAGGGGGAGAGGCAACGAGTCTGCAAGTGAGGTTGCAAGCTAATTTGCTATTTGATGGCGTTTTTAGGAGGTCTCACAACGGCTAAGCAAGGAAAAAAATGGTGGCTATAAAGGCCTAATCTTTTTTCAAGCCTGTAAATCGGAAACACATTTAGGGCTTGTGGAAAATGATCAATTTCCCAAGCCCGCAAATGGTCCACACCCGTACATGCAAACAGGGGAGGGGGGAGAAAGACACAGGACAGGGAGAGGGGGGCGAGGGTGGAAAGAGACACAGGGGAGGAAGTTGGGGGGAAAGAGACACAGGGGTGATGGGGGGGAGTGACACACGGGAGGGAGAGTGGGGAGAGGGTGGAAAGAGACACAGGGGAGGGAGTGGGGGTGGAGAGACACAGGGGTGACAGAGGGGGCGGAAGAGACACAGGGGAGTTAGAGGAGGGAGAGGGTGGAAAGAGACACAGGGGAGGGAGTGGGGGTGGAAAGAGACACAGGGGAGGGAGTGGGGGGGGAAGAAACACATGGGTGACAGAGGGGGGGGAGACACATGGGAGGGAGAGGGTGGAAAGAGACACGGGGAGGGAGTGGGGGGGAGACACAGGTGTGACGGGGGGAGACACAGGGGAGGGAGAGAGGGGTAAACAGACACAGGGGAGTGAGAGGGGGGAAACAAAGGGTTGAGAAAGTGGGGAGAGGGTTCAACGCTCATTGCGAGGCCCGAAAGATGCAGGTTGGCCGACGCCTGAAATGACCGGCATTGCAAGAACTGGAAAGTGGAGGGGGGGGGGGGGGGGGGGGCAAGTGGCTTGCGATGAGTGCTGTAGGTGCTCATTGCGTGGCACGAAAGTTGGGTTGGCTGAGGCCTGCAAAACTGTTCATTGCAGGATGTTTGCGATGAACATTCAAAGGTGCTTATAGCGAGGCCCGTAAAGGAGGTGGGGGGGAGGCTCGCGATGAGGCAAGTTAGAGGTGGGAGAGCCTCGCATTGTGTGGCAAATAGCATTGTCAGGCTTCAAATTTTGTTGTCGGGCAAGTCGCTAGTATATTAAATTGTGAGCCATGTCTCCCATGTACATATTAGTTTGTATACATTTGGTGAAAGGTTAGCCTTCAATCAAAGCTAGCAGTATCACTAGACATGCTAGGCAATGTTCACAGTCCACAGCAGTTTGTGATAAAATCACATTAGCAGCTCTGTAAGTTACAAAAAAAAAACATTCAAGAGAAAATCTTAAAATTATTACTTGAGTAATGGGCACTTTTATCCTACACTGCTTATATGCCTGTAGCCTGAGATGTGTGTGTCGGGGGGGGTTACCTACTGTGACTTACTCTTCTGTTCAGGTCTATTGTCAAGTAGCTTGTCATAAAGACAGTCTTTACATTTTCACTGCATATATATCTTATCTAAAAGAGATATTGGAATATTTTGAGGAAACTCCAACTCTTCCCCTAAACAAGTGCTCTTTTTCTTGCACAGCAGAGGTCCTTTGATACATGGTAAAAGCCCATTAAGTCTGTTTGGATACATCTCTATCACATTTGCACACCTAGAGGGAGGAATATTCCAAAGATTTTCGATGGGATTTGGGTCACGGCTCTGACTAGATCACTGGAGGACATTCACCTTCAGGTCCTTCAGCCACTGTACGGTTGCTTTCTCTGTGTGCTTTGGGTCATTGCCATTTTTAAAAGTTAAATCATCATCAATGTCCTGTGTGTGAAGAATTTGCCTGTATTTTGCACCACCCATCTTCCCATTTGTACTGACAAGTGCCCCAGTCCCAGTTAAAGAGAAACAACTCCATAACAGGATGCTGCCACCACAATACTTTAAAGTAGGAATCTGGTCCTTTCCACAACTTTATTTCACAGTTCTTTTGAATTTACCTAGTGGATCCTATGCTTTGAAATGCACTTTTAAACTGCTTTTATTCTGAACTAATCAAAATGGGAGACAATTAGTTTCTCGTGTGATCTATAAGGTGATTGGATATACAAATACAATTGTAAAGAGGGTGTTCACTTATATGAATAAGGTATATTAATATAATATAAATGAATTAATAATATATTAATTCATTTCCATAACATTTTAGATTTTTATTTTCACTTTGCCAATGTGGGTTACTATGTGTAAATACAAATGAAACATGGCCAATTTAATTTATTCTTATTATCAGAGTATCATACAACAAAAGATATACAGTGCCTTGCAAAAGTATTCACCCCCTTAACTTTTTACCTATTTTGTTACATTACAGCCTTAAATTCAATGTTTTGTTAAGCTGAATTTTATGTGATGTCTCAGAACACAATAGTCTAAGTTGTTGAAGTGAAATGAGAAAAATATACACATAAAACTATTTTTTAGAAATAGAAAACAGAAAATTGTCATGTGCGTATGTATTCACCCACTTTGTTATGAAGCCCATAAAAAGCTCTGGTGCAACCAATTACCTTCAGAAGTCACATAATTAGTGAAATGATGTCCACCTGTGTGCAATCTAAGTGTCACATGATCTGTCATTACATATACACAACTTTTTTGAAAGAGTCCAGAGGTTGCAACACCTAAGCAAGAGGCACCAGTAACCAAACACTGCCATGAAGACCAAGGGACTCTCCAAACAAGTAAGGGACAATGTTGTTGAGAAGTATAAGTCAGGGTTAGGTTATAAAAAAATATCCAAATCTTTGAAGATCCCCAGAAGCACCATCAAATCTATCATAACCAAATGGAAAGAACATGGCACAACAGCAAACCTGCCAAGAGACGGCCGCCCACCAAAACCCCCCTGGCAAGGAGGGCATTAATCAGAGAGGCAGCACAGAGACCTAGGGTAATCCTGGAGGAGCTGCAGAGTTCCACAGCAGAGACTGGAGTATCTGTACATAGGATGACAATAAACCGTACGCTCCATAGAGTTGGGCTTTATGGCAGAGTGGCCAGAAGAAAGCCATTACTTTCAGCAAAAAAACAAAATGGCACGTTTTGAGTTTGCAAAAAGGCATGTGGGAGACTTCCAAAATATATGGAGGAAGGTGCTCTGATCTGATGAGACTAAAATTGAACTTTTCAGCCATCAAAGAAAATGCTATGTCTGGCGCAAACCCAACACATCACCCAAAGAACACCATACCCACAGTGAAACATGGTGGTGGCAGCATCTTGCTGTGGGGATGTTTTTCAGCAGCCGGGACTGGGAAACTGGTCAGAGTTGAGGGAAAGATGGATGGTGCTAAATACAGGGATATTCCTGAGCAAAACTTGTACCACTCTGTGTGTGATTTGAGGCTGGGACAGAGGTTCACCTTCCAGCAGGACAATGACCCCAAACACACTGCTAAAGCAACACTTGAGTGGTTTAAGGGGAAACATGTAAATGTGTTGGAATGGCCTAGCCAAAGCCCAGACCTCAATCCAATAGAAAATCTGTGGTCAGACTTGAAGATTGCTTTTCACAAGCGCAAGCAATCCAACTTGAAGGAGCTGGAGCAGTTTTACAAGGAGGAATGGGCAAAAATCCCAGTGGTAAGATGTGGCAAGCTCATAGAGACTTATCCAAAGCGACTTGGAGTTGTGATTGCCGCAAAAGGTGGCAAAGTATTGACTTTAGGGTGGTGAATATTTATGCACATTCACTTTTTCTGTTATTTTGTCCAAACATCTTCAAAGTTGTGGACATGTTCTGGAAATTAAATGATGCAAATCCTCAAACAATCCATGTTAATTCCAGGTTGTGAGGCAACAAAACACGAAAAATGCCAAGGGGGGTGTATAATTTTGCAAGGCACTGTACATTTTGAATGGAGGTGGTGATTTTCTGTACTCACTGTACATATATGGGAAATAAATATAATGGTATTTATCCATATGACAACAATTCTTCACTTACTCTTATTAGGCAGCTGCAGAACAAACGATAAGATCCTGCAAACTACAGGGTTGAGCTACTTTTGACATCAGCAGATCGTAGCCAATGAAACACAGCAGTGCAACATGTCATACGGCCAGAATTGTCCGGGAACGGTTGGAGGAGCACTATAAAGACTTCCAAGTACTTCTCTGGCCTTCAAATTCCTCGGACTTGAACCCCATCAAGCACCTGTGGGACCACCTTGATCTCCATGTTCGTCTTATGGATCCTCCATCACTCACTCTTCAGCAGCTGTCGGATGCACTACAGTCTGCATGGCTCCAGAAACCCTTGCCCCCCTTCCAGCATCATATTGACTCACGCTATATGAGCTGATGGTCATAATAATGTGACTGGACTGACTATAAAGGGGGGGGGGGGGATAAAACTCTGAAATTGTTTTTGTATGAAGTAATGTTTGTGATCCTTTTCTATGGAATACAATATTAGCTGGTTATCTACTCTGCACATAGTCTGACAGATTGCTTATCAAATATTCAGTCATCACCTTACATGTATTTTGATGCCAAGATAAGAGACAGATACTGTTTAATAAATGTTAATGCTAACAATAAGCCAAAAAATTATACTTAAAATTGAAAAAGGGACAGAAAACAACAAATAGATATGATTGGCACTATAGTAGAGTAATATACTATTTTAACCTTTTAGCTACCATAGGAGACTGCTGTTTAATTTCAACTGGAAAGGATTAGGTTAAGGCTCATTCTATATCATGTAAATGCCTTATTGACTCTCTAGGTTAGTCTAAATTCTTTAAATGTTTCCTCTCTCCTTGTCCCAGCCCTTGACATACACAACCATTTTCTGTCCTCGGCTGCTCCACACATGTAGCTGGGAAAGTTCTGTAACTGTAGCCGAGTGAGTGGTAGTTGTGTTCCTTTTGCTGGGAGTTATAATGTCACAATACAATACTACAACTCCCAGCATGCTTTCCAGATTGGTAAACAATGCAGCCCATAAGATAGAAGCCTGAAACATGTCTTGAAAGGAAGTCTGCAATCAGAAGACTCCAGCTGTGTTGTGTAGCATTTTTAAGTACTGGTACATGTTGCCCCTGCAAACAGATGTCCCTAGGCAGCTGCCTACTCTGCCTAACTGGAACTCCAGCTCAAAGGACTAAGATATCTGATTTAAGATGAACTCAAGGAGAGGCCACGAGAAGTAAAGTCTGTTTCGGTAAAAACAAAATATCAAATATTATTAGCTATTAAGACAGGTGGTTTTGAGCATGTGTTGCTCCGTAGACTTTGCCTATTGCCATGGTTACCCAAGGAAAAGAAAACCTTTGAAATCAGTAATATTGGTATGTTTTATGTCAGGGTAGTAGGCATCCTGCAATGCATTTAATTATTCTGATTTGAAATGGCACAACTCTGATAATAGAAGATCTTTTGATTGTAAGTTTTCAGTCTTGCACAGCACTTTGGCAAAGCACGATGGACACTGGATTCTAAGCTCAAACACAGGGCCCTCCATCCTTTGCAATGTGTTAATATTGCTGTTGTTTTTACCTTGATTGTAATCCATGTATAGCACTACGAAATATATTGGGGCATTACAAATAAACAATAATAATAATCCTGGTTGCCGTAAAAAAGAGTCCATGCTGCGTGTGCGACAAATAACCTGCATATCCGTCATAGTTCATGGGAAGGGGGAATAGACCGTCCTAGTGATACCATTGCACTTATCCTTAATTATATCCTATTGTATTTTTCAAACCTGTGATTTCAAGCCCAGAGAGTTCCCAGGTTCTCAGACTTGGTAATGTGTATGGGTACTATAGTGGTAGCAATATAAATAAATCCCTTTCTCAGAAGCACTATTGTGCAGTTAATACAATGTAATATCCCAACAGCAGGGACCTGGCACATTGTGTATTAAAGTGTAATTTCCGCATGTCACTGATATGGTCTTATCGTGATGAGCTGTGCAATAAGCTGGCACTTTATGATTCAATAATAATGCTGACAGGGTGCAGTGCAGTGTTGGTGGTTGCTATGTACAGAGCTGGATCAGATAAGCGGCTGGCGGGGGTGTGACGGACCTGGCATCGGACCTGAAATAAAGGACAAAGCACAGCGACTGGAGTTTAACTCATTCACTGCCAGGAAATCATTGCAGATCGTGTATGAGAATATGGGAGAGATTCCTACACACATTTTTTCTATATGGCTTAATATATAACTTACTAATGAGTTAAATGTTTTTAGAAAACAAAATAATAAGCACAATCTTTAGATTTGTAACTTCTATATGCAATTATTCTTTACTGTGCAATTCCACTTTCTGAACTGATCCTTACTCCTTTCTCAGGAGTAAAATAGTTGTATATAAAAGCTAATAAAATAGAGCAGTAACAGAGTACAACATGGTAGGGGTCCTTTGCGTGTGTGTGTGTGCGTGTTAATTTTGCACAGGGTGCTCCATGCACTAGCTCCGACAATGAAATAGAGGCTGAATTTTTTTTTGAATTCTAAAATTATTTTCTTATTTAAAGAAAAAAAGGAAATTTTTAAGCATCAGACAATTATAGATCCTTGACAGTTATATCTGCATGGTAATACATACACACACAGGCACATTAGGTACCTCTAGAAAATGGTCATGTAAATAGGGATGTATTTTGAAGCAAATGGGCTAATACTGTGTCCATTCTCCTATCTACAATAAAATCACAGGCTTCCACCCTAAAAGACATGGCTCTCTCAGCTCTCTCTCTACCTGTCTCATTCTCTATTCCTCTCTCCCAGTTTATTGCTCTATTGTCTGCTCTCCCACACTCCTTGTAAAATAACCATTCATATTCCTGACAGAAGAAATTTGCAATTATCTCCTGCTCAGAGAGACCACATGGGAGTATTGATTGCTGATCCCTGATCCTGCCTGCACATGGAGCTCACAGGCTATTAATCAAACACATTGATTGTAAAGCTTCCCATATATATGTTAACTGTTTTGCTGCCAATTGCAGGATTGTGAAGCAGCAACAAGGCGAAACTCCCTAAAGGCATAGAGAATATCGAATGAATATATATATATATATATATATATATATATATATATATATATATATATATATATATATATATGCTAAATATATAGCTTCAGTAAATTATACGTATTCAATCATGTCCACAGGCTGTATAAGCTATAAATCTCTCCATTTAAAAAAAATAAAATAATAAAGTATTGTATATGGAGTGGAGGGATATCTAAACTGGCACATGACAACTGCAGTGTGATAGTGGCTGTTGACTAGAAAGTGTGTGTGCAGACATGCTAGCAGCACAGGTTTCACCATTGTCTCTCTTGGCAATGAGCAGAACGCCAGAACCCTTGCCCGCCACTAAAAGGTTTTCAATTTAGCACTTCCCCCAAGCAGGCTCCACTATAGTCACAATACTTCATTCAGTGGTTAGTAGGTCTGTAACGTATACTGCCTGGGGGCATGATTGAAAAATATTAAGTAATTGCACAATAAAACTTTAATTATGTTTTTTCAAACCTACATATCTATTCATATACATTAAAATGGCCTTTTAAAAATGCAATCAAGGTCCAGAAGAAGCAGGCAGGAGATCCTGAATCAGACCCTGGTCCGCCTACTGATCACTCATTTTTCATTCTGACAAAACAATCTCTTATAATGCAAATAATTTGCTCTTTTAAGGTCATAGAAAAATGAAAGGCCAAATTATCTTTGCTGTATGTGAATGAGGGTATTTGTAAATGTCTCAAGTTTGGTTGGATTTACACATATGTCCCACTCTTGAAACTTTTCTTGTTCTTCTAATCAGTAATATGACTAAATGAAAGACAGCCGGGGGGACTTTAGTAAGTGATCAGAAAACACAATATATAGCCGTCTTTTTGTACTCAGCTATGATTTCAAAAAGATAGTTTGAGAACCAATGTGATTGGTTCCCAAAACCTCTCCTTGGGGCTCTCCAGACAGGTCAGGATTTCAATGTAACACTATGTGAACACAGGTAAGGTATTTAGTATTCAACAGTCAATGGAGCTTCTAACTTCCTCACCTGTGTTCACATTGTGTTACATTGAACCCGTCTTGTGAGCCCCGAGGAGAGGTTTGGGAACCACTGTGATAGACAATATGGGATTTCACTCTCCCTTCAGGAGTAACTGAACGGAGAGTGAAATCCCTTATTTTGTGTTTGGCCTGAATTTTCTGTGAGAAAAACTTCACAGTCTGCAGGAATACCTTGTATCTTACAACTGTAGTATTAGGATCAAATACGTCCTAGGATTTAGCTACATTTATATGCATTATTATACCAAATATCACAAGCATTGTATTCATTTTCATCACCTCTGTTTAAAGACTACTCCATGGATCCACCGCCCTTTGTCAATAGTAATACTTCCTCAGTTTCAGCTGAGCCTGCCATAGCCAGTTCTAGTATTGCCTTAATGCCCTTTGTTTAAAAATATATTTAGTTCAGTTCCCAAACTGGATATATTTATAATTTTTTATTTTATTACAGTCTAACAGTACTTACACTGTTAAACTGTGTTTTTAACTGCTCCCCACCCTGGTCTGGTTAAAACACAAGGCGTATATCTACTAATTTAGAGAAAACTCTAAACCAGACCAATGGAGAACCTACATTGTGTGTGTGTTTGCTTTGTTCAGTCGTTTTCGACCCTCTGTGACCTCATGGACCATGACGATCCACTTGGTGTTCATGGCAGAGATACTGGAGTGGGTTACTAGTTTCTTCTCCAGTAGGCTACAGCTCCTGGTATTCCTAGGTGGTCTCGCATCCAAGTACTGACCAGGCCCAACACTACTTGGCTTCAAGGTGGTGTGACCTCTTGGTTCTGGAGAGGTCTCATCTCACTACCATCGCATATTAGTAACTACTAGGAACTTGCCAGTCAAAAATGACGGGATTAAAATTCAAAGGCTGTCAATGCTGTTTGCCACACAATGTGAGGCTTTCGCTCCTCTGAGCACCTTCGGCGATCATCGCAAGCCCCGCGCTGAGCGCCTTCTGTGCTCATCGCGGGGCTCGCAATGAGAACCTTTGGCTCTCATTGCAAGCCTATCCCGCTTGCGGTGCTCATCGTGAGCCTCGCGATGAGCGCCTTTGGTGCTCATCTCATGGCTGACAATGAGCGCCTTCAGCGCTGATTGCAAGCCTTTCCTCCCGCCTACTGTACGGGCCGCTCATTGCAGGTTTCGTTAACCTGCACATTTTGTGCTTGGAATGCCATGTGTCCCTTTCTACCATCTCCCCCCCTTCCCTGTGTCTTTCTACTCTATGTGTCTGCTGAATGTTTGTGTGGCGCACGCTGAAGGCCTTTTGCTTTATTTTCAAAGTCCCGCATGCCTGGCGTTGTTGGTGTCAGTGTTACTGTCTTTGCTGTTGTGTATTTTCTAAGTACCTCGTGCTCGGCTTTGCTCAGCCTTGTTTTCATGCAATTAAGATTTTTTTTACGTTTTTTGTCTGCCATTTTTTTCCTCGCTTAGCCGATTTTGGATTGATGAAAACCCCCAAATATTACTCAAAATCGCTGGCAACCTCACTCCCAGGCTTCTTGGCTCTCCCCCTGTGCTGTCTGTGTGTTATATTTTTTGTTGTTTTTAAAGTTACATGCTTGTCTCGAAGTTGCGCCCCTCTCAATGCAGGTTGAGTACTGTGCCTTGCTTCGCGAGGCTCGCAGGTGTGACGGCACCACTGGCTGCAATGAGCACCTTTGGCGCTCATTGCAGCCCAAGAGCGGCGCGGCTCATCCAGATGCGGTGCTTTGTAGGTGAGCGCCTTTGGTTCTCATCCAGCCTAAGTCTTGTGCCGTGCGCGGCTTGCCTCGCTGTGCGAGGCTTTGCGGAGGAGTGCCTTCGACGTTCATCCAGTGTAAGTCCTGCGCCATATACAGCTCGCCTCGCTTCGCAGATGAGCGTCTTCGGCGAAAGATGCAAGTGCGTGACCAACATCGCAAACGTTGCCGAATATGTTGGCTCGTTAAAACAAAGGATAATAATAAACGCTACGAACTGGGTTCTTGGTCATCAACTATATATGTGACTAGCGAATTGCCCGTCAAAAAATTACGGCAATGAAATTGTAAGTTAGCTAATGCTGTTTGGTGTATAATAATGAAATATGTAATACATTACTAAATGAATATACTGTACCTATTTTGAAGCATTGTGTTGAAGAGCTGGCAATCTGTTTTGAGGTTGCTGCAGCATTAGTGGTGTGGAGCTGCTGTGTAAGCGTGATGAATGTGTGCAGTGTAATAGTGTGCGTGCGCAAGACCAAACCATTAGTGTACTCGTGTACTTCCGCATTGGCGTAAAATGGCGGGTTATCTGTGGTATGCGTCTTTGCGGATTATCCGTAGGTGCTTCGTGGTGTTTTTCGAGTTTCTTGTGGTGTTTTACGTGTTGAGAGTGCTGTAGCCTCGTTTTCGTTTTTTCCGTCGGCCATTTTTTCTCTCGCTTAGCGATTTTATTAGTGTCTAAAGTGTTTTATTTTTATTTAAATGAAGGTGTAACTTGGTTTTTTGAGTTCCTGGATGGTTCCTCTTGCTGTAGGTAAGCTTTTTATGTGTGTGTTGTGTGTATTTAGTGTGTTTTAAATGTTTGTATGTCGGCGTGTTGCATCAAATGTTTGCGAGGTCGTAATGTGTGGTAACGTGTCTCGTATGGTGTTTGCGTGTGTAGCCTCGTTTTCGTTTTGTTCGGCGGCCATTTTTTATGTCGCTTAGCACATTTTTTAGTGTCTAAACTCTTTTATTTTGAGTGAAATGAAGGTGTAAGTTGCATTTTTGAGGTCCTGGATGCTCCCTCTTGCTGTAGGTAAGCTTTTTATGAATTTGCTGTGTGTATTTATTGTGTTTTGAATTTTGTAATGTTCGCGAGTTGCGTCCGAGTGTTGCGAGGCCGTAATGTGTGTTAACGTGTGTCGTATGTTGTTTGCGTTGCTCGTGAAATTTAGCGAGTGTCGTAATTGGTGTGTCGTAATTGGTGTGTCGCCTTCGGCGCTCCATGCCAGCAACTGAGGCCCTCGCCCACTGCCCTCGCTTTGCGAGGGCCTTGGCTCGCTGTGCGAGCCGCGGCCCTCGCAAGTGTTAGCAACAACTCGCATGCTCACAACTATATATGTGATTGCCCATTGTTTTCCTAAAAAGCAGGTTTCCTTCAATTAGATTCACAAACGTACACATAAAGGTAATTGATATCTATTTTTAAAGTGATTATATTTTAATATGCAAGCAAAAGTATTTTGTGTTGCTGACTTGATTAACCTCACAAATGCCAGAGAGCAGGATAAGTCAATAGAAAGCTATGTACAACAGTACTATGGGACACTAGTAATATATATATTTGTGGAGATCTTGATTAGAATACAAACAGCTGCGCTCTTTACCGTATTGTTCTCCCGACTGGTAGTGGCACTGTGGAAACTCCCTCATTCAACACACTGACTGGAAGTTATTGCTCCAGAATCCAACCTATAATTGATTATAGACAATACCACCACCTAGTGGTCATAGCCCATATTACCAAAGGGAGCAGCAACTTTAAAGTATATGGAAGTTTTCCTGATTTTAAATGTTTATCAAACACTGATTAACAAAAAAATATGTATTAAATAGAAAAATTCTATATACTTACAGATAAGTATATATTTGCAGTAAACTGAAATCTGGATTTTGCTAACTTCAGGGTAAGTTTCATAATGTTTATTTTAGGATTTTTTTTCATGCAAAAAAATGTTTGCATACACTAATGATTCTCCTCTATCAGATGCATTCCTAATCCAGGAAAAACTTAGATATGCCTTGAACTAAAAATATCATTGGTGGACAAAAGAGTGATAGAAGCCACCCACAGAATACAGTAAATAGTAAATAAACAGTACATTTATGTTCACGTTGGGGCTTCTAAATATAAATTAAAAACGTATTTCCTGCTCAGACTTCTGAGAAATAAGTGTATTTCTTGAAATTCCAGGCAGAAAATACATTATTAACTTATTTTTATTACTAATATTATTACTAACATATTCCGTAGCACTATACAGGTGTTAAGTACAAGCCAAAAACACATATAACACATTGCACGTGAATGATGGGCCCTGACTTTGAGCCTAGAGTATATAGTACTCTATAGAAGTTCATATCCATTGCATGTGACTAAAATTTACACCACATCTCTTCCCCGTCACTGGCCCAGAAACACACCTTGCGTCATTTACTTCTGCCCGTTTCCAAATGGTGATGTATAAACTACTTTACAAATGTTGTGTTACTGTAACTTAGTTATTCAGGGTAGTATATGAAGCTGCTGCTGTTGTTCTTCTAAATCAAGTTGCACTTCTTCATTGTTTATAGTCTCATTCTTCCTCAAAGAGATTTTGGAATAATGTTAATACATAATTTATTTAATATCACAAATACTGTATTTATTGCACAATCTCATGAATTTATTCTTGGCGGTAGTGGGGATATATCAGATGTTTTAAAAAAATTTTTTTTAAACAAACAACCTCTTAAATCACACAATTCTCTGTCACTCTTAAAGGACCAACACACAAATGGCTGTGAGTATCTAGTTCCCCACTTGTTGGATCAAGAAATGTGTGTTGATAAATTCAATAGTAAAACCATCAGTAAATAAAAATGGTTTTAAATAACCTGTCCAAGCTGTTGGGTCTCTCCACCTCCCTCCTATCACGTGACTACTTTTTGTAGGAGCCGTTGAAGTAATCTGGTAGCAGTTCCATTATTTATGAGTACGGACTCAAACATCCCTGTAAAATAGCCATTATTTGGAAAATTAGCCAACAAAAAATATTTATCACTAATGATATCCTGTGGGGGCATGGTCACACATACACACAGCATGATGATATGGAGAGATAAGTCATAAGTACTAATTAAACAGCTGCTGGGTGATTTATAGAGCTTAAATGTATATGCAAGTGAGCTGGGATACGAATGCATCTGGTAGAGGGGAATTAGTAGTGTATGATTAAATTCATTTGAATGCACTATGTTTTTTTAGCTTTGCATTAAAAAAAAGCTGTTGCACGTGATGTTTACACCCCCTGGATTGAGCTAGGCTTCTCAGGGTTCCTTTTTGTAAAAATTAACCCTCTATGTGAGCATGCCCAGCTTTGTGGCCAATCAGCAATGCTGTATGCAGCCAGCTAGATAATGCTGCTACACTCCTTAGAACTAAAGATCCTTAAAGGACCATAAATCGGCATTCAAGTAAAAATGCTTGAGCTGTTACACGGTTATTGTTTAGACATACACCCTCTCCTTAATAAATTATACTTGTACTGAAACCAAACATTTCAGCTTCTTCTTCCTATTCTAATCTAAAGTCTTTTAGGCGAATGAGCATTTATGCTTGATTTACGGTCCTGCAATGACCTGCAAGAGAGCTTGCGTTCATGGGGCCTCATTCTATTACCGGCCGTAAATCGGCCGTAAGGCTGCGATTCCTTGAGGGGGTTCAGTTAACTCACGATTCTATTATACGGCCCCGCAAGGATCTCCTCTTACGGCCGGCCGCATATCTTGGAACCGGCCGTAAGCGCAGAAATATAAAAACGCAAAAATAAATTCAAGCCTGCACTGTACAGCTCTGTAAATGCTAGGGATCATATTGGGGGACATGAGGATTAAAAGTAGCCCACTCTCAAGCTGGCACATCAGCCCAAACCCGAGTTCAAATTAACTGTTTATTTTCCGGCTGCGGCGTGGGCGGGTCTGAGGTGCTCCAAGCACTCTGGACTTTTTACATGGATATTTTACGGATATTAAAAATAAAATATTTTACGGATTTGAGTATCGGATAATTATGTGCTATTTTTTCTAACACCTAAAATCCCTTTATAGTCTTCTCAAAGTGCAGAATGGCTTTATTTGAGCTATTTTATGTGCTTAATTGGTGCTAGCGAGACCTCTTTCCTGCAAGTAAGCTGCGGCTCGTTTTTAGCCTTGCAGAGAGGTTCCCCGGAGCAATTGAATTGCAAATAGGAATTTCTTACGGCCGAAACTCTTGCGGCCGTTTTAGATCAAAGGCTTTCCTCTGGCGCGAGCGGCCGCAAGAGATAGCAAGGCACCGGCCGCAAGCCTGCCGGAGCCCCCGGCCGTAAGGGAATAGAATAGCCGAATAGCTTGCGGCCGGTCCTTGCGGCCCCCCAACAGCTGCGGCCGCTAATAGAATGAGGCCCATGGTCTCTTTGTGAGTGTCTGTCTGGGGATGAGGAAGGTCACAGGGGCAATTCACTGGGGCGGAGGGAGATCACAGGGGCAATTCACTGGCGCTGGGGGAAAAATATCACCAGGGATGTAGATAAAACAATCAGTGAATGAAGGGCCAGACCTTGTTCTGGGTTTTAGAGAAATCTAAAGGAAAGAAGCAGCTCAATTCACAGACCAAAAATATACAATGTATTAGTTATGCTATTATTCACTGGGATTTTCAGGGGGTGTCAACATTGATAGAAAACAGTTTGCAAATGCAAGGAATTCAGCAAACTTTAGGGTAACTGTTTAAATGTTTATTTTGGTATTTTTTTCATATACTACTAATTCTCCTCTATCAGATGAATTCTTAATCCAGCTCACTTGCATGTACCTTTAAGAACAATATGGAGCCATCTGACAAGGAGGTGGAGCCAGACCCAGCATTCCAGACACTCATATTTAAACCATTTTATTTACAGATGAGTTTATTGTTGAATTTATAGGCACACATTTATTGACCTAACAACTGGTGAACTATATACTCACAATGCTTGTTCTGTTTTTTAAACTGGCCCTTTAAAAATATATTTCAGAAATAGCTAGGTCGGAAAGCAGCAAATGCAAATTTTTGCTAGAGTTACCAAATATACTCACACTGAATGGTCTTTAGCTTCAAAAGATAACTAATGTATTGCCTTGTTTATCCACATATAAATTAATTTGGTATATACCAAATGATTTTAAAAAAAAATTAAAATCTTCAAATGGTCTAATATGCACATTTTAGTAGGGGAGTCCATAAATTCACTCCAACTTGTGGGTATTGATAGCTCTTTTGAATCAATATTTACATTTTTAATGAGAACCGATTATTCATTATCTTGCCCCTTATGCTAATTGAGCAGTGTAACTTGCGGTTTACCCTAAAATTAGATGTGGGAGCTTTTTTCCCCCCTATCTTAGACATTTATGATAACCTTATCACTCGCAATATTACGGCACTCAGCCCACATCAGGAAAATCCTGCATTGTCCAGAATAGATTTCAGTATAGCAGTATGTGTTCACTTAATAAATTACACCAAAACAAGCTTTATGGGTAAGAACCAACTCTAGGAACCAATAGGAAATTAGAACGTCATGATTATTATAATGAGTGAGAACAAGCACAGTAGACTTTAAAATGTGAACACAAATGTAATTATATATATATATATATATATATATATATATATATATATATATAGTAAATAAATAGTACATTGGTGTTCACATTTTAACGTTGAAAATTAGATAAAAAAATTGTTTCATGCCCAGTATTCAGAGAAATACAATTATTACACTGCATTCTGGGAACCTTGGCAGGGACATGCAAATGTGCCAACAAAGTCTTCGCTCTTGCAATCCATCAGACCATCCCCACCAACACCTTTTCCCACATGCTTTTGGGAGACTTCAGATGTGTTTTTGTAAAATGTAGCCTGGCTTGGATGTTTTTCTTCGTAAGAAAAGGCTTTCGTCTTGCCACTCTACCCCATAGCCCAGACATATGAAGAATACGGGAGATTGTTGTCACATGTACCACACAGCCAGTACTTGCCAGATATTCCTGCAGCTCCTTTAATGTTGCTGTAGGCCTCTTGGTAGCCTCCCAGACCAGTTTTCTTCTAATGTTTTCATCAATTTTGGAGGGAGCTCCAGTTCTTGGTAATGTCACTGTTGTGCCATATTTTCTCCACTTGATGATGACTGTCTTCACTGTGTTCCATGGTATATCTAATGCCTTGGAAATTCTTTTGTACCCTTCTCCTGACTGATAACTTTTAGCAATGAGATCCCTCTGATGCTTTGGAAGATCTCTGTGGAGCATGGCTTTTGCTGTGAGATGCGACTAAGAAAATTTCAGGAAAGACCAACTAGAGCAGCTGAACTTTATTTGGGGTTAATCAGAGGCACTTAAAATGATAGCAGGTGTATGCCGACTCCTATTTAACACGATTTGGAATGTGATTGCTTAATTCTGAACACAGCTACATCCCCAGTTATAAGAGGGTGTGCAGACTTATGCAACCACATTATTTTTCTCCACCTAAAAGATTTCAGTTTGTTTTTCAATTGAGTTGTACCATTTATAGGTCACATTAAAAGGTGGAAAACAAGTTCTGAAATGATTTATCTTTGTCTCATTTTTTTACAGCACAGAAACCTGACATTTTAACAGGGGTGTGTAGACTTTGTATATCCACTGTACACACACACATACATACATACATACATACATATATATATATATATATATATATATATATATATATATACACACACATACAATGTATATACTCGAGTAAGCAGAGTTTTTTCAGCCCTTTTTTTTTTTTAAGGCTAAAAAGGCCACCTTGGCTTATACACGAGTCACCTCTTCCCCTCCTCTCCCTCCCCGTGTCTCCTCTTCCCCTCCTCTCCCTCCCCTGTGTCTCTTTACCCCCCCTCTCCCTCCCCTGTGTCTCTTTACCCCCCCTCTCCCTCCCCTGTGTCTCTTTACCCCCCCTCTCCCTCCCCCGTGTCTCTTTACCCCCCCTATCCCTCCCCCATGTCTCTTTACCCCCCCTCTCCCCCCTCCCTCCCCTGTGAAAAACAAGCAAAATAATAAAACATTTAATAAAAACACTCACACACAGCACAGCTTGGGAGCCCGGAAGCCAGTGAGGTTGCAAGCAAATTTGAGCCATATTTGGCAGTGTTTTTTGTCGATTGAAAAACGGCTAAGCAAGGAAAAAAATGGCGGCCTAAAAACTGTAAAAAATCTGAAACAGGATGAAAAACGAGGCTGAGCAAAGCCAGGGATGCGGGATGTAGAAAACACACAACGGCAAAGACAGTAACACACCAACACCAGGCAAGCAGGACTTTGAAAATAAAACCAACGGCAGTCAGCGAGCGCCACACAAACATTCAGCAGACACACAGAGGAGAAAGACACAGGGAAGGGACAGGGGGGAGATGGTGGAGACACATGGCATTCCTAAGCACAAAACGTGCAGGTTAACGAACCCTGCAATGAGCGGACCGTATAGTAGGTGGGAGGAAAGGGTCCCAATGAGCGCCGAAGGTAATCACTGCAAAGCAGGAGAGTTGCAGTACACAGGGGGAAAAGGCTCGCAATGAGCGCCAAAGGTGCTCAGTGCCGGGTTTGCGATGAGCAAAAGCCTCACATTGTGTGGAAAACAGCATTGCCAGTTTTACAATTTTATTCTCGTCATTTTTGACGGGCAATTCCCTAGTATACATATAAATAACAGATAAAATAAAGTGTTTTCATTTACTCTTTTCCATTCACCAAAAGCACACAAAGAAAGCAAACAACATTCATGTTTTGTCTTTTTATTGCCAGAACTGAAAAATATATATCTAAGGGCAGATTTTATGAACCCTATGAAAAACAGCAGTTTGTTCTTGCACAATAAGAAAAAAAATGATAATGAAATAAACAATTTACAGTGTCACTGACTTATACAGAATTAGCTGAGTGTAGCAAGTCACTTGTATTCATTTTATACACAGAGAAATCTGCAAAAACTGACATGTGTGCGGTTTGCAATACCAGCGTTCCCAAAGGCAAAATGATTTATTTTATTTACACAATGATTCACAACTGTGTCGTTTTCCAACCTGTCCTGTTTTCTATTTTAAACAATTATGCAGCACCTATAATACACAAATTGGTGTACTATACACAGACAGAGCTTAAAGGCATATGTAAGTGAGCTGGGTTATGAATTCATCTGATAGAGGAGAATTAGTAGTGTATGAAAACATGTGTTCTATAGAAAAGTTCAGTGGTTCACACCCACAGGGCGCTTACATAAGCCGGGTACACACAGGAAATACAGCAGTGTACCCACAGGAAATGCAGCAGGGTACATATTTTGACCTTTCTGTTACAGAGCACAAGAATTAACAGTTGCAGTTCTTGTACTAAGCACGCCAGAAGCCACTGACGTGTAGAATAACACAATGTATTTGAGGGGGGAGTTTTTTTAGGGGTGTACACGAGAAAATGCAAATGTCAAAAAACATAGGAAATTTTGCTAACTTCAAGGTAAGCTAATTAATGTTTATTTTGGGATGTTTTCATGCAAAAAATTTTTTTCGTACGCTACTAATTATTATCTATCAGATGCATTCACTTACATATCTTTAAAACACATTCACTAGAAGGACACACAATGGAAGATATAGTGTGTGTCGTGGGAAACTGGGCATTTTCTACTAAACAATGACATTGCAAGTATTACATTGAAGTCTAATGCAGATTGTAATCCCAATTACAAAAAGTCTTTAAATCAGACTGCAGAAAAGTTGACTAATTGCCACGAACATGATGGAAACAGATTCAAAACAGATCATA
Source organism: Discoglossus pictus (assembly GCA_027410445.1). Taxonomy (NCBI): domain Eukaryota; kingdom Metazoa; phylum Chordata; class Amphibia; order Anura; family Alytidae; genus Discoglossus; species Discoglossus pictus. Next base: position 281,095,946 of record CM050163.1, read on the forward strand.
ATTTCCTTACATATACAAAATATTCTATATTTTTTTATGGTTCCATACAAACCATTTATTTATCTGGTATTCACTGCTCTCACATAATCGTTTCATCATGTGATACCAGCCAACACAAAATGGCAGACACGTTCGTTATGAACCATTTTTCCATCTAGATACAGCCATTTATGTTATCAGTAAAGACAACATTCGATGCAAAACTGTGAAAAAAATGATAACGATATTGGAAAATGGTGTTCTTTTATATGAATCAATCTTTACGTCAGCTTGGCTGGTTATATAAAATGTGGGTGCTTTCTACATTATGTGTCTCCAAATCTTTCATCTCTCTAACTGCTCTCCTCTACCCTAAACTTCTGATCTCTGAATTTTAAAATGAAGATGACCATGCATTGGATTACAAATTATTCTACATTTTTACCTAAAATACTTAGTCTTATTAATAAATGATGTTAAGAAAGATTGTTTAATTAATTTCTGGATTGATGTGCAATTCTTTTTCTAGTAAGAGAGTCAAGACGATCAAACCTTGCATTGTTTGTGAAGTGGAGTTACAGTACAGCAAGGGTGAGCAAGTTCATTCCTGTAGAGCCCCACACAGACCAGGACTTGAGGATATCCCTACTGAGTCAATCGCTTCTTCAGTCATCTTGATTGACTCATGCACAGAAAGGATATCCTCAAATCCCGGCCTGTTTAGGGCTCTTCAGGTCTGGACTTGCTCGCCCCCTGCTGTACAGGAACGCTCTATGTACTTGTCACGGATCATCTTCATAATAGACTTCCACCAATCCACAAAGTAAGCGGCTTTGTGGAAGCAGCATAAATGAATATTAGTGGTCTGAACATATTACATATACTCCTTACAGAAACTAGGTGTGGAAGATATTGGTAAAGGGATTTTGGGATCAAATGTATTAATCATTTTTTTTTTTTAACAGGAAAGATTGTGTTTATTTGTACAAATTACTTTAACTCATCTATAATTATCTGATGATAAAAAGGCATTACCCAGTATCATGGGAGACTAATAGCTTTAAATCTTCCCAAATTGTCAAACATGCATTTAATAAAGTTTCTATTTTTCCATATAAAATCTGTGTGATTGGAAATTTAGAAAAGTTACATAAAAGGGAAGGTAATATAAAAGGAAACTGTTTACTCCACCCCTGGCAGGCACATTTCTAATATTACAAAAGCAAGTGAGCTGTGAGTAGCTATATAATATGTATCATATTTTTGTAATATATAAAATACACTCTTTTGAACACAAAGGGCCAGCCACATTTGTTGATGAACATTTGCTTCATTATCCCAGGAGGTATTTTCCATTTATATATTTCAGTCATATAACTAAAAGAGGCAGAGAGAACCGATTCACAAAAAGAGCAAAAGAGGGGGGACAGATATTGGGTTAGAAAATACATTCTGAAGTGGACTGAAACAGTTTGCAGTTTCACAAAGTCCATACAATTTGCCAAACTCAGCACATACTACAGAAAACTGTATCAAATATCAATTAAAACGACCATTATTCTTAAAATATACAGATATACAACATAATTGTGCTCTACATATATATATACTAAAGTGCTCCCATACAATTTTCAGTTAAAACATTTACATATTTATATATATTTTAAAAAATACTGATTATATAAAAAAAAAAAAAAAAAAAAGACATGGCACTACAAGAATTCTGTGGTGTGTATAAAGTCAAAGCCTAAAGACGGATTATTTGATATAGGTCTATTTGTGTGGCATTGTGTCTCTGTGAGCATAGAAGAGGTCTAATGAAAACCATTTTTATTCCCATCCAATATGGTTGCTAGTTTTCTGAGGATCACTGATCATATGTGTTTGTGGGTAAAAAGAATAGGTTTAAGGCGAATTGAACAGTTGAAAATGTTATTTTTTTTATCTGCCTTAGATGCTACTTTGTACTTATTTTGTCTAATTTGATTTAGTTACTCAAAATTGGCAGTTTTTCTTTCCTGCACTACGGACAGAAACCACAGTTCCCACAATGCAATGATGTCAGCGCAGCAAACTCTAGGCACATATCATTAAAGCTTCCATCAGGAAAAGCAGGAATATATTAAAACAGATTGATACGTTTCCACTGAGCTTTGAATACCACTATAATATGCTAAAAAGAAAAAAAAAATGAAACAGACAACACCAGCTCAGCGTATGGGGGATTTAGGTTTCACATACCATGGTAGTCACCATGTGGACCTGGGCTGACTCAGGACCCTTACCCGCTTAATTATAAGCTGTCACATCATTATTACATTTACTATAAATCCATCTTGAAGGGTCCGATACTTTAAACAAGCTAGAAATGTAACAATGCCCTATTTATGGGTCCCCCACACCACGCAATCTTCAATCCTGCTCCCTTTGGAATGCCATTATATTAAAATATTTGTGTGTGTACCTGTAGAAAAATATGGATTCTGGACCTTGACTTAACCTAACTAAACTAAACTAAACCTGACAAAGTTTGTGCTGAGGGTCAGCATTTCTTTAACAGAAATTAGTGTTAAATATTATTGGGAATACAGATTCAGAAGATGATTTTTACAAAATAAAACACATCATTAAATGAATTAAATTCAGCTGCAATATTTACAAATATTTTCAGAAAAACTGCTAAAATGATTTCCAAAAGAACATCTGGTACACCAATTAAATTATCTTTTTCAGGTCTATTAAAAAAAATCATTTTAGCTTGGTTTGGTCCTGTGTATGAGGGAAGGGTTCAGATTCAGTAAAACAGATTGTTCACTTCTTGTTCAAACATAAAAAACTAAAATTAAAAAAAAAAAAAAAAAAAAAAAATGATCTGTGTGTCTCGTTGGGTACAAGAGAATTAACTCTACAAATGGACCTGCCATTTTCTAAAAAGCTCACAAGTACCTACTACAATGTATTTATAAAGCACAAGGACTGGAGCGTCAGTCCTCCTCTTTGGAAGTTAGTTTTGAGATCTTTATGTGAGTGATTATTCATATTACTATTAGGAGGATAGGGAATGCGTTTCTTTGTTTTACCCATCTATGAGGTAAGGGAATTGTTTAAGAGCTTTAGTCTTAAAATCTGATGTGTCCATAGAGAACATGAACATCACACAGCTATCAAGGACCATATTACAGCCCGCCCTGCAGGTGAAGTGCCCCTACATATCTGCATACATGGTTTGCATACCATGGACAGTATCAAACCAAGTTAATTCCCATCAAAGGAGTATATGATTGAATAAAAATATTGAAATAAACACACGGCCTTCTCCGAATCTGCCTATAAAATATTCAGGATACAAAATTTTGACTAAAGACGTTCAGAATGGTTTCTACCATGATGGTTTCACATAGTCCATGGTCTTTTCCATTCTATAATTGATGGCCACCTAGCATGTCACCATGTCGTCCATGTGGGACTGAATGTTTATCCATTTATAATGGAGATATGTCCTCCGTAATACCATTCTTCAGATGCACCTTCAACTGTGGACATCTTAGAAGGCCTTTGCGGTAGAAGCATTAATCTAAAAAAAAAGTGTCCTGTGTCCACCCAGAGAAGAAAGGAGAACTCTTGACTCATCTCCTAGTTAGAAAAAAATAACATCTTCTTTGTTTGCTTCATCTTCAGCAGCAGGAGGAGGGGGTGGAGGCATAGAGGGAGGCACAAGTGTCTGAATTAATTGAGAGCTGCTTGGTCGGTACAGACTGGGGTTGTAATGAAGTGCTTCAGTAGTGGGATCTATCTGTGCTGGCGTCTCTGAAATCAACATTGAAGGCATAAGAGAATTTTGTTAGGATGCAAATGTATTTTGTTGCCTGCAGCAGATTAAACAAGTTATTCTCCACACTTATGAAGTGATGAAATGGCCTACATACTTATTTCTATGGGTTTGCCAATATATGTGTACTTGTTTACACTAGCTTTCAAGAAAGATAGAGGGCAAGGGGCAAAAACACCATGATGCTAAGAAACATTAAGTAAGTCACATGAGAGCTAACTGAAACAAAGACTAGCCAACCCTTCAGAAGTAGCTGGATAACACCACTAAATAATTGACTTTATAAAGTTACTTTGAATTTATATCCAAGATTACTCTGTTTTCACAATAGTTATACCCTTTTATAAAGTACAAATGTTGTTCAGTTGCAAACATGCAGTACAATATTTTGTCAATAACATATCCAGTGTAGGAATGGTTCAACTGCTACCAGAAGCTCACCTTGCTGGAAGAAAATTGCTTGACTGCTAGGTAATCCGGGACTTGCCGACCTTTTGCCCCTTAGAGTGCTCTCTTCTTTTCCAGAAAGCCTGGACGGCAAGAAGTGTCTATGGTCGACAGAGGCTGTAACAGACAAGCAATAGTGATCACAAATGGTTATATGATATAGATAAAAGTCTGATGCATAGCGTGAACTACCACCCATTATTGATTGCATGATAACTTATCACAGACTGATGCCATATATATTTTATATAGGATATTTCTTTATACACTGGCTAACGCAGATTCTACTTATCTTTAAAGTGACCCAGGGGGTCCTATTTTTTGAAGAAACTAAAAGTACAAGAATAAACATTATTGCAATTGATTGTAATTAAATCTGACTGTAAGTGCCTGAAAATTGATACATAAGCTAAACTTATTTAATGTATACCCTAACCGAAAGATTAGCAATTAAGTTTAGCAAATGGGTTAAGCATGGTCAGTTGGAAAAAATGGTATACATAGACTTAATTGGTAGTTAAATATGCCCAGTCAGTATAAATGTGAATGACACAGGATTAACAATTCAACATATCTGTCACCATCAGCATTTTTTCAACTGGGCATGCTTATCTTTATCACCTCCATTGCTGATCTCAATGGCTGTTGATATGGATATTACCTCAAGGAATGGATCTTTCAGTTAATTCTTATATAAAATAACCAACGTCTTTATCAATTTTAAGGCAATTTAATTTTTAATTAGAACTAATTGCAATGGTGTTTATTTGTATGTGTACTTCCCATTTCTTTAAATACAAAACATTGTCTGTGTCACTTTAAAGCATTTGTGATTTGGGGCTCAGAATTATCTCTCCTCTCGAAAGGTGCTCCGATTTGGGCAAAACAGTTAAAATATTCACTTTGAGGTCTCATATATTTACTATGCACCTTATGGTTTGCAATACCCTTGTATATAGCACTATGGACAATGCTGGTTCTTTATAAACAGAGTAATAATACATACACAGCCGAAAAAGAGGCTAGTAAATCATGACCACTGACCTGAGCTGTCAGTCCGGTGTGAAGCTTTTCCTCTGCTGCTCTTCTCTCTGCCTCCCTTGGTCAGAGCCGCTAGCTTAGTGGGGATCTGCTGTTGCACCGCTGCTTGCTTCTGGATCTGGTTGGTGGCACTCAGCAGGTGTATGGGCACATCATTCTTTAGTGTTGGACGGCACTCTGTGGCACTGCTGTCCCTGCGTGTCAGTTCTGGTCTCTCTAGGTAGTCAGCTGCTGACACTGATGCAGTGGCCTTGGCTGTTGGCTTCATGACCATCTGCCCAGGCCCCTCCAGGTTCAGCATTCCCTCACCGTTAAAACTTGCTGAATGTGTTAAGCCCTGGAAAACCAAAGTACAACATGTAACCCATTCAGGGTCAGCTTGGATCATGTAATAAATACAGATCAGCACTCTTTTGTAGATGCCTCTGACTCTCATGTGTTTCTATTTTATGGACATTGTTTGTGTCAAAACAAGTAATAATGACATCCTTGAGGAATAAGTGTGTGAACTAAATCACTATGTTGGATATAATGCCTTTTAAGTAAGCTATTGTGCATTTGATTTTTTTTTAAACATTATAAAACTCTTTTTTGTGTGCTTAATAAATGAGTGCTGCCATGGTAAAAAAAATAAATGACAAATTGCTTTTGGAATCATCCCAGAACCTCCTTCTGACTAATTATATTTAGAGTATGTCAGGAAGCTTCACCAGTTGAGTCATGGATGGGAAAAGAAGCCACATCCTATTGTGCTTAAAGTAATACATCTAAAAAAAAAAATGTCTGATGGTGGTCTGGACATTTTTAAAGGGATCTTTTTACAGGGACTAAAAGAGCATTTTGAAAACACTACACCATTGCACACAAACAAAACAACGTAAAAAACCTGCCCTTATAAATACATTATATCACATTTGTAACTGTCCCTTTAACATGTTGCAATCTTTATATCCTGTAATAAGTGTTTGTGACACTGGTAAGCCAAAGCAAGACGGACAATAACGGAAATAAACAAGGTTCATACCATTGTGACTTGTACCAGGTCTGGTGTAAAAGGTCCACCTGTGTTTGACTTTTTGATCTTTTTCAGCTGCTCCAAGCGCTCCCGCTCTTTTTCAACTGCCCTCTGTGACTCTCGCAATCTCTCCAGATCATGTTGATAGGCCTCTCTCTGGGCCTCTAGTCCCACTTTCTCTTGATTAAGTCGTTCCTGTTCGAGCCGAGATGTCTCCTCTCTTTGCCGGAGCTGGGCCTCGGTAGCCTCCAGCATCCTCTGTTGCTTGACCTGTTCTCGCTCCCACTTCTGCTTTTCTTGCCTTAGCTGGTCCTGTAACTTCTGCACACTGGCCAGCTCCTCACGCTGCTTTTCAAAGTTCCTCTGCTTCTCTTGCTCCAGAAGCCAGTTACCTCGGGATGATTGCTGTCTGAACTGTTTTTCTCGTTCTTTCTGCGTCTCAACATAGCTGTCCTGCTGAGCTATAATTGCCTGCAAATGAGAGTGCATAAGGATATGCGTTAGGGTTGTGAATCAGATTCTCAATAGTATGGCGATTAAAGGATACAGAGCATTAAATAGAAGAAAAAGTGAGCCACACAGTGGATTCAAAACAAATTATGACAAACATTAAAAGACAACTGTAATGTTGTCTTTTAATCATTAATAATATTCTAATGTAATGATTTAAAAAAGCAATATTGAATATTAAACTTACTTTCAAAAATCAAATTCAACTGCTATTGGTCTCCACCCACTATAATGTCAATTAGGGGAGGTGGCTCTGGTTGACAGGAAGTGCAAAATTGTAAGGCACAATATTATATTAAACACAATACTGTGTCTTGCCGTAAAAACAAGAAAGTGGAGGTTCCAAAAATGATATAATTTAAAAATATAGGTAATAACAAGCACTTTATCAGATAAACGTTCTTCAAAAATCCATTTTCCTACTGTAAACACTGAAGGTTTCAACATTTAGTGGTCAATATTTCTTCTTCACCCACAAACCAACATCCTAATCTTAATGAAACATCATTGCTTCACTTACTTGATTAGCACCTGAGGCATTGGGTCCATTGTCTTCCATAGTCGGCTGCACAAAAAAAAATAGGCATGCTCAGACTCAGGTGACTGTATGGAAGACTATGGATTCAATGCCTCAGGGGCTGATCAAGTTAGTAAGTCAATAATGTCTCATTAACAGAAGATTAGGATTGTGGTTAGTTTTAATGAAAAAGGCTGACGAACAGCTACATATTACAAACTCCATTAGTTTACTGATGGAAAAATCTATTTTCTAAACAACATTTAATTGATAATGTACTTGTTAGTACTTGTAGTTTTAAATTGAATTGGATTCCCCAGACAACAAGTTCTGTCTGGTGGCTATTCTATGAACAGATTTGTATTTTTATTTCGTCAAGGATTATTATAATGCAGGTTTTATTTTAAATGTTATATCCTTAGCTCTTCCATAAAAAAGGGACTTTTCTAGTTTTTTTTTCTTCTTTTCTTCTACATATAACTAAAAGAGCGAGATTGTAATAGGGAGACAAACATTGCTAGAACAAATGGAAGAAAGAGAGTGGTGACCAGGAGACTCCACAATTTCCCTCACACCCTCCAATCACATTACTTCTAATCTCATCCTCACTAGAGTGACATTACTCTCACACACAACTCATTGGATTACATCTCTCTACACCCCCATAACCCAGGGATCCTACCAATCACCCTCCCCCTTTCCCTCCAAACATTGGATTCACATCTCAGCCTATCCATGCTCTAGTAGTTGGTTAAGCTTGAAGCCAACAACATGTAAGGCTGTGGCCTAATTAAAGGGATATGGAAAGTTTCCTGTTCTACTACTGCTCACCCTCCTATACTCCAATATTCTGCTACTGCCTCCCTCCCCACACTCCCAGACCTCACTCTCCTCATTAAATACCCTGAAACCTAATGACCCTACTACTTAATCCCTACACATCACTTACCAAGATTCAACTAACTTTTCTACAGCTGCAGTAACACAGCTCCCCGATCAATGAATATAAATAATTCCCCACTCATAGATACAAATAATTCAACCCTAAAGCCCTGGGATTAATTATTATCCTCCTTTCAAATACACTATCAATGTTCTCAGATATACACAGTTCCCTAAAACATCTGAACCAAATTACATTGCCACCTAACAACCGTACTGGAACCCAATATCTGGTTTCCATAACACTACTTAACTGTTGAAATACTGAACTCCAACAAAACCCCATGTAAACCCGGACACTAGCCAAATCCCTTCCTCCATTCTCACAAGCTCTTCTATTAATCAAATCAATGTTGTCCTTCTAGATATCCCTCAAAGAACCACACCCCCAAAACACACACACAACAAAAGACTGTAAACGATGGGACTCACCTGTAAACTGTAGAGCAGCTGTAGTAATGTCTGCATCCTGTACACCAGCTGAAAAAAGACAGTATTATAAGAAATCATTGACATTACGATTAAGGGATTATATTATGCTACAAGATGGACATATTAACACCCACTGGCATAATCACTCTCTGTCAATTAAAGGACCACTGTAGATCAGGAAAAACTTCAAATGTTTACATAGTTTGTAACAAATTAACATGAGCAGCAGTGTAATCTGTGGAAATGAAAAGCATTTTGAAGAAAACTCTTTATTGTAGCAGAAGGATGCCACACTTCCTGCTGGTTTGGAGACTCCGTGTGAGTGTTCTGCTAATTTCTATTCTATGGTATTTTTAGATAAGATTTGAGAACAGTATAACTTTCTCCGCCCTGTCCTATGCATAGTAGAGGCAGCATGCAAGTATACTTGCAACATAGCATGCCCTGCTCTGCAATAGATTCCTGCTGAATTAAAAAAAGGAAGTGTAGCTATCTTGGCAGTTTCCATGCACTTGTACAATCTACTAAAATGAAAGTTTGCTCTGAAAATATGTTTATACCCATGACCTATATAACTTCTAAGGTTGTTAGTTTGTTGCATATTTCAAAAAAGTGACTTTATTCTCCAGTGTTCCATTAAATCCATCAAACGGCGATGGTAGTTAGATACAGAGCATCAATCTATCTAACACATTGTGTGATCTTATGGGAATATATGTTTAAATACACTACTACTTTTTTGTTTTACCTCCGGTTCCTGAATTGTTGGGGGGCTGTTATCATACCCGGATTCTTCATTCTGTGAAACAAAAACGAGAATATCTTGAAGTAAACAATTAGATGATCCCCAATCTCACAACTTGTACATGGTGATTGGGCATACATATTAAGTAGGCAAACATCAGGGTAGCAGCACAATTTGTTTAATGTTGATCTCTAGCAATATCATATGACCAAGACTATTGTTTCTGAATATTGAGCTCTATAGAAGACACCTACCTCACTCTGTATGTGATCCTGATTTTGGGCATCAGAACTGGTGGATGTTGTGCGCCGATCTCGAACTGTCTGTTTGAAGCTTCCAGCTGTGAACAAAGACATTTGTAGCAGGATTATAAGAATATTTATAATGCTTGCAGCCCTCATTTCTCATGGGACTTTAAATTGTTATTAACAAGTGCTTAAAAGCTCTGGCTACGGTTTGAAACCTTCCAAATATCGCCAACAAAGGTACGACCATTGCAACTTATACACACAGTGTCTCTGTAGTACTAGATGTACTAAACAATCAGACTGCCTCTCAGCAGCATTTTAAACAGACTTGAGAAAAGTCAGTAAGTGGCTAGTACATCTAGTACCAATAGAAACACTGTGTGCTTGAGTAATAGGAGGCAGACTTTTTAGGGACTATTTGGCAGTCTGCAATGAAAAAAAACAGATCTTTGAATTAAATGATAATGTTTAGATACTAGTTAAGTAGTTTATTTTAATCTTAACTTAGGTTAATCTTAACTGAGTGGGTTGAAATTGAGAAAGGAAAGAAAGAGTAGAGGAAGGAGAAAGAGAAGGAAGGAGGGAAGGCAGTGGGGAGGGAGAGAGAGGGGGAGTGGTAGAGAAAAAAAAGAGAGAAAATGAGGGAGAGGAAAGAGACGGAGAGGGGAGCGAGAGAGAAAGGAAGGAGAGGGAAGAAAGAACTTGTGCATTTATAGGTTTGCATTTATGCAAGAAACAACCAATTTCCCAGGTGCATGTACACCAGACAGGGAAAAACAGGGAAATCTTATTATTTCAATTAAATTCTCTACAGGGTTTGTGATTGACCTAGAATTTTGAGAACCAATACATAACTGGTGTCTATTTAAAATCGGTAGATAATGGACTTTCAGATTTAGTGCTTAATATATTTTTTAATTACATTTTAAAAAATATGAATCTGATCTTGCCAATTTCTAGCCAGGTCTGGCTTTAAATTTTTTTTTATAAAGCTATGTGTATATATACATGGTATCAGCATAAATATAAAGCCCAGGGTCTTTTGAGAAGTTTTGCTTTAATTTTTATTAAATAAAGAGAGTACAAAATTAAGGGTGGGAGTATTCTTTTTACCCTACAAAAAAAGTTATATCTTTTTTAAAGGGAGATGTACAATAACAACCAAAAAGCTGGCCTTATGCTAAAAAAAAAAAAAAAAAAAAAAATATCTACAGGTAAATATGCTATGAACAATCACACCTGAAGAGATGCATAACAATTTTTTTTTTCTTACACTATATTAACGTTTGTTAGAAGACTAATCTTTAACAGTCCCTTTATCCACGGTTGTTTTGGCAACAGGGTTGTGTACAATTACTAAGAAACCATTTATTGTAAAATATTTTATTATGTATATATGTTTTTTAGATGCCTAATCTAATTTTTTGTTAATATTTTTATGGTTATTTCTCTTTAAAAATGTTGAACACCCTATGCCAGTCTCTTTGATGTCGTATTTCCATTAAACAATAAGGTTGTTGCTAAGCTGCTATAATAAGGATCTACTTACAAGCTAGGTTATGATGCTCATGTGTACAAGTATTTCTGCATTTGAAGGAAATCTAGGATCATAATAATTAAAAAGCATTGGGCACAATGGTAGAAAGCTGCATGAACAGACACATTTATAATAAAATGGTCACTCAGGATGCTTTACTTGTATGATGACAGAGCCTTACATTTAATAGGGTTATTGGAGTTGCTATCATAACCTCCAAAAGTCTCTGATCTTCTGGGCATGGCTGAGTTCCCCAAATTCTCCTCCTCCAGGAGGCTCTGGATACTAAGTTGTGAGAGGAACTTGTTATGGATGCTCTCAGCTGCAAAGACAAGATTTTCTCTGGTTACCATGTAGCAGTATCACATCTACAAACAACAATATTTGTGCTTCTAGCAAACATAAATATGTTGTAGTTCAATACTTACACTTTTTCCTCATACAACCTGCTGTACCACACCCAAAACCTTTAGATTGTAAGTCTGCGAGTTTTCAGTCTTGTATGGAGCTTTGGGATTAAGCACTATGGACACTGGATTCTAAGCTCAAAGACAGGGCCCTCCATCTTTTGTAATGTGTTACTATTGTTTTGCCTTCATCACAGCGTATGTATAGCGTTACGGAATATGTTGGCGCAATACAAATAAACGATGATACTAATATTCCAATGTTTTTAGCATTGATTACCATTCTTTAGTCAAGTGTACTTCTAACTGAAGTATTAATCATTAGGTGGATCCAATATCAAGTATAATGGTTGGCAGTGCTATTAGCCAGAAGAAACATTTTACTAGGGCTTCTAGTCCTGTCTCACATCTATGAGGAAAAGCCCTGTGACTGTATTTTTTAGGTTCACTTATGTCTGGTAAAAGGGGGGCTTTTAGACTGGAGCAATAAGCAAATTGCACATGCTATGTTAAACTTCAAAGCTCTGCAGTATAAATCCTGTTGCTGTATCAAACATTTGAACTTTAATGTTGCTGACTAGCAGAGTAGTTTCTCTCCACATGCTATTAGGTGTCCATGTAGTGGAGCAGATTTGCTCAGGCTGTCTTAAAGAGTTTCTGATTGGTCTAAGTTTGTCTACATTGGAAATGCAACGTAGGAGACTCCAATCAGCACAGCCTTCTAGGAAGATCCCACCCCCTGAACAACTAACATAGGCAGCAAGTATGCATTTACGTCATTAAAAGGTGTATGCCCATCCGGTAAACTGGAGGCTGCAAAAACTAAAATTCAAACATAATTTTTCATGCAGTTTGTAGTATTTATTGCAGTGGTATGTAGCTGTATCACCAACGAAGTGAGCTATTGAGTAGCATCCAAAGAACAACTAGTGGCCCTGAGCTACCTGATGGAGACACACACCACAATGTAAATCAAACAAAACTATGAAGTTAAAAGAATGCCAACAACCCATGAAAGTGTAACAACAACAAAAATTATTTGATAGGGCTCAATAAATAAAAGCTAGTTACATCTAAATGAAATCAATAAATAATATTTTGGAGTCCATGGATTACAACATTATACCTTCAGTTATGGCAGATCGGAGGATGCTTTCCCCTAGGAGAGTCTCTCCATTTTCTGCTGTCAGGAGAAGTCTGGCCCTGGATCCATGAGAGTCTTCAAATCCACACAGCTCACTCATCTCTTGGAAGATCTGCATCTTTGTACTTAGAGCTTTTAGGATATCGTCATCCCTTGAGTTTAGATTATCTGTGTGCACAAAGGGAAATAATGGATGTTCCTCTGACAGATCAGGTACCAACAGCAGTCCCTTCATCCAAAGTTTACTGTTGGTAGTGACATGATTAAGTGTTCAGTCCCCATAGGACCAAAGTACACTATTGGCAATAACAAAATTAAAGGACTATAGTAGTTCAAGAAAAAAAAGGAAACTGGATAGCCCTGGAGTTGACACCACACCGCTTCACTCTCACAGGCTCAGCAGCCGTAAGTTTGCATCAATGAAGGCAAGAAATGCTCTCAAAATGTTTTAAATGTCCTCTTACAAACACATACATCTTCCATCAAAGAATCATGTGCCATCTAGGGTCCAGCAGAGGCAAACTATTTTTTTTCTTATTAAAAAAAGGTTTCCTTTCTTAATTATATTCGTAGTCTGACACAAGGTTCTCAAACATATATATTTATTTTCATTATACAGCAATACTTTTAGGAGCAAATTGGACGAATGACATTGACATATTTAAGAGAACAATGAAAATGTACTACCACTGTTGTCAGTTTATTTCTGTATGATCTTTTGAATAACTAATATTGATATTGTTTGAAATGTTATGAGATTGCAAAAAATAAAAAATACAAAATAAACACAACCTTTACATATGTAATTTTTGTAAATATTTACTGTGAGGTTCCATTTTTTCTGATGACCGTCTTGCTGCCAAATGAACATAAACTTCTTATGCATTTAAGATCTTCTCTCACCTCAGGAAGTTAATCAGCAAACTTAAAATGGTAGCAGCATAGTTGTATATACAACTTAATAAAATTCTAGGCTTTTTCCATTATGAAACATGTTTTGTGGTTTCAAATTTATTTCTTCCAAAGAAAACATAAAAATAGAGCAAAGTGTTTTTTTAAGTTTTCAGTCTTTTTAAGACTAAAGTCTATTAATGTCAGTTACATGTTTAAGGGTTCAGTCCTTAAAAAGCTTTACTAATAGAAGCAACAAAAATGTGACTATTAATACTTTATTTGTATTGTTTCATAATATTGTATATTGTTTTTAATACCTTGAAACTCCCGGAATTTGGAAGCTCTCTCATCAAGCCGCTTATCGTCACTTGGTTCAATTACCACTTCATCAGGGCACCTGGAGAGAGTACAGCATTTAGTATCAAAAGACTGGAGAAAGGGCAGTGGTGTTCATTAGCATTCAACAGTGTTAACACTATTTGAGTCGTCTGCTTTAGATCGGCATATTATAAGATAATAAGAAAAACTCATTTGTAGAATTTCAAACATCTTTTGGCATATTGATATGGTTGTCAGTCAATCATCATTATCTGGTGATGCCACAAAATCATTGAAGACTAACTTGACATCCATATTTAAGAAACACTGACAGATAACAGGACAAATAATGCGATAATTATTTTTACCTCTCCACAGCTTCACGGATTAGTGTCATCCATGAATTCCTCTCTTCTTTGGAGCCGGTATGGATCTCATACATCTCTGGGCCATTTAGTGAAGCACTAATAAGGAACATGGCCTTCTCCTCATTTGCAACCTCTCTCACTATTAGCTTTTGCAATGATATCACAGGAGGTTTTGAATCCTTAGGAGAAAAGTGTAAGGTTAAAATTATATTATCTTTACACAGTTTAAATAATACCTTAAAAGAAAAAACGGTCCGATCTCTGCATTTATGAAATAACTAATTGTGAAATTCCTTACAAGATTATTTATAAAATCATACAATATAGTAGTTTCTCTGTAATCAGAAAGTTAAGATGTTGCAGGAATTCCTCTTTTTTTTTTTTTTTGCAGTATGTACCTAAAGTCACACCATTAGACATAAATATTATACAAATTTAGATTGCTCACTCACCAAAGAGACAAAGGAGTATTTCTGATCCTTTTCTTGCAGAAGAAGCAGCACGTCAGTCAAGAGTACAGCAAGAATATCTACAACGGAAAAATGTAACAACAATATAATGGTTTCAAGTGTAACCTTCTGACAACCATGAAAATTGGTAAACATCGAATGAGAAATTTTCTCTGTACTGAATGAATGTGCTCAGGCATGTGAGAAAGCAGCCAAGCTATGTACACATTACTGTTTTAGGGTTGAGACGTAAGGTGCTGTTACACCACTACAAATGACTGAAAAACCATTGGACATGCCATCTATAATGCCATGTTACCAACTGTTAATGTATTTTTATATATATATATATATATATATATATATATTCACTATCCATTGACTATGAAAAACAAAGAACATGCATGCATATAAGGGTTCATGATTTGGATCTCTAGGCATGCTTGATTGGTCAGATAGCTTGGGAATTCATAAATATTTCAATATATTTCTATAGCACAGAGAGCAACTATAAAAAAAACATTACTTATAAGTGCTGGAAGAAACCTAAAAAGGTTACTGTTCACAGCTATAGGACTTGCCACAAACCATTACACATTCCTATAAAGGACCTTCATTTTATTTTCCTCTGACAAAAGGCCTTTCGTGACCCTGCTTATGTAGTATGGTGCAAGTAGGACCAATGAATGGAGCATGAAAAAAGCTTCAATAGCACACACAATATTGCTGAGTTCTGCCATAGACCTACCATCCCTGACCACTGACCACTAATTCTGATGAGAAAGGTTTTGTACCATGTGGGTATGATATCTAATTGCTGGCTGGTGCCTGAGAGGGGGGGGGGGGGCATTTCCACAGGACCTTATAGGAACAGAAGCAATTGCAGATAAAAGCTTACAGATAAAATACTTATATTCCATTTATAATGGACATCTATTTTTAGAAAGATAAATAAAAAAACTTAAGTTATTCAAGAGAGAATACTACATGAGAGAATGTGACACATTAGAGGTCTCTTAAGAGTTAACACAGCCTCCTCCTCAAAAAAAATAAATAAACAAGACAAAAAATCTAAAACATATGTTGTAATATTTTTGAAAAACAAAAATAAACAACATTAAATAAAATTCAGTTTTCCCATCATGTCCATTACAGAGAATTTGGTCTATTGGATGAGCTCTTTTAAATGCATGATAGATGTTTGGGCATTGTATGTCTCTAGGGTCATAGCTGACTCACTGTACCTTTCAATCGTCCTGACGCTGCCTTCCAGAACAGCATTCCATCAGAGAGAAGCTGCCTGTTTATCATGTCCTGTTTCCTGAATATTGTGCCGTTCTTCATCTTTCCAGAGGACTTCAGCTCCATCCTGCTCACGATCTCCCGTAGGCGCTGTAACCTCTCAGTTTCATGTATGCGGGCATCCACCTCGGTGATAGTCTCCTTTATGAGGGCGAGAGCCCGGGTCAGAGCCTCGTTATCTTCTGTTCCCTCTATAGAATCAAGTATTAAAATATCAACATGCATCTGGATTGGATCTTTCAAGTTAATGCTCTTGGACATTTATTCTCACAGTTCAGTTTGAACATCACCTGTACAGGCTAAGCCACCACACTTGTGCTATATTTAAGAACATAAAGTGGGAAATTCACCAGATGCCTTTTTATATCCATCATTAAAATAAGCTAATTTTCCGACATCAGCTATTATTTTCCATAATTTGCCATCATTATACTTTTATTGTGCTGTATAAACTTGGTGGAATTTCCCTGTCCGACTCCAGCTTAAAAAGACAAAAATCCATTACATGCATTTTCAAATTAGACAAAATGTTTATAATACCTCCACTGGCACACAAAAAGGACCCCCTCCCAAGGATACTATATTTTATCTCTACCACCCCAACTCCTTTCCAGTATGCCATACAACACACATTTGAATCGATAAAGGAAAACAAATTAGACATAATTAAACAGACATAGAAGATTTTCTGGATTTTACAAGGAATATGATATACCTATGTATCGCTTTACTTTTATGTACTTTATTTTATTAAGAAGTTATTAAAAGCTCTGTTTTTTCCCCCACATACAATATTTCAAATAGTTCCTAACTGGTTTCTCCTCTCTGAATGAGCTACGGAGAGCAAACCCAAACAGTTAAAAATTTGAAGCATAAAAAGCAGAGCTTATAGGCACTTGTTAATAAAATAAAGTACATAAGTATATTATACTATTAGTGAAAGCCGGATACCTTCCATGTCCCTTTTTATATCTCAATATGTGTGCCTATTAAAAAGGTTTTTACTAATCTTATACATCTCTCTTTTCTCACTTACCATTCTTTTTTGGTTCTTCCTCACCACTGGACCTCCTACATGTCTTTCCTTTTCACCAGTCCATTTATTTCTCTCTCAACCACCATCTTTTGTCGGATGTAATTCTGTTCTTTTTTTTGCTTTCCTGTATATCACACAACCATTTCTACTCTACTTCACTGATCTCTGAAACTCACTTCTTTTCCTCACCTTCTGACTTAAACCAGCCTTGTCTTTTCTTTCTTAATCTCTACTGTTTTTCTTCACATCTTCTCTAAGCCAATCATTCACATGGCACAGAATATAATTATTTTACATGTTACAGCAGGTCTCGACAAATCCTTGGCTACTAAAATTGTCCATCTGGCTCCAAAATTTCAGATACATTTATTAGACCCTGTGTTAGATCACATTTATAGTTGTGAGCGTACGAGTTGTTGCTAACGCTTGCGGGCTCGCACAGCGAGCCGCGGCCCTCGCTACATGGAGCGCCGAAGACGCTACTTGCCAGCAACTGCGACCCTCGCAAACTTTACGTTGCAACGCAAACAACATACGAGACACGTTACCACACATTACGACCTCGCAACAATCGGACGCAACTAGCGAACATGACAAAATTCAAAACACAATAAATACACACAGTACATACATAAAAGGCTTACCTACAGCAAGAGGAAGCATCCAGGACCTCAAAAAAACAACTTACACCTTTATTTAACTAAAAATAAAAGAGTTTAGACACACAAAAAAAATAATAATAAAAATAAAAAAAAATCGCCGCTGAACAAAACGAAAACGAGGCTACAGCACTCTAAACACGCAAAACACCACAAGAAACTTGCAAAAGACCACAAACGACCTACGGATATTCCGCTAAAACGCATACCACACATTACCCGCCATTTTACGACAATGCGGAAGTACACGAGTACGCTAACGGTTTGGTCTCGCGCACGCACACTGTTACACTGCACACATTCATGACACTTACACAGTAGCTCCACACCACTAATACTGCAGCAACATCAAAACAGATTGCAGCTCTTCAACACAATGCTTCAAAATAGGTAAAGTATATTCAATTATTAATTGTATTATATATTTCAGTAGTAGACACAAAACACCATTAGCTACCTTACAATTTCATTGCCGTCATTTTTTTACGGGCAATTCGCTAGTAGTATTATAATAATTATTATTATAATTGGTTCCTCATTCATCTCCGTTCCTATATATAAATTACAATATTGTGGAGGTTTTCTTCCGTTTTGTGTATAATGCTGTGAGATTATAAACATAATATGTGAACATCCACTGTACAAACTTCCCACCTTCTGTATTTTGGAGAATGCGTTCTACCAGAACTGGATATTTTGTTATCCTCTGAGTCACTAAGAGGATGCATTCCTGGACACCAAGCCTGCGCACAATGGCTGTATTACCAATTTTCTAGAGAAAAAAAAAAATGGGGAAGCAGTTATACACAATTCTATATAATAATAATTATGCTGTCATACTAGACAGACTTTGTATCTCCCACAACAGGTATACATCTCATTCTCACTCTGCTAGCCTATTTCTCAGTGCTCTTGGATGATTTTATTAGGACTTATAGGTGCAAATTAACAACCTATACATAGGTTTATATTAACATACTACTAGGAGGCAAACATCTAAGGAATCTTCATAAAAACTAATCTTGTTAAGATAATTTGTAGGTTTCGCTCTTAAAAGAATGGGAAAAAATGTCAGACAGCCTACTTCATGAATCCTACCAGACCAAATGGAATTACCTATAGTAAGGGAACATTCAGACACATTAATATACATAGTTACAGGTATGAAGGTTATTTCCACAGAGGAGTATTAGAACAAAATTTCATGTTGGATCAGGACAATGGAGTGGAAATGTAACCCAGTAATACTTTTTAGAATAACTTATAGATCCATTGAGAGAGTGGGAACAGCAAAAGTAAATGATAGAGAAACATATTGCTGCAGGTATCAGAACAAACTAAATTTAAAAGATTAGCAAACATAAAATAGAGTCCATGGTTTTACAACAGGTAGGAAAGGGGTGCCTGGTTTGGACAACAGATCTACAATTGTCTGTATATATTGTAGATCTTCACTCACCTTCATGAGGTTCTGAAACTTCTTACTCTCCCGTAAGAGTTCTTTGTAATGACTCACTGCCCTGTTGTGGTGGCTGCAAAATACTCCATACTTGTCCTTCATCCTGTCACCTGTGTCACCTGAGAACTGAACAAACGCATCGGGCATATCAGAAATGTGCCACTTAAGTCTAAAAAAGTGACACCGATCTTATGTACTCATTTGCATGTCCATACCCAAAGTGCATTTCTGCACTAGAATAACTGAGTGAATTGGGATCTAATACTAGAAGCAATTTTACAAACTAATAACACAAGGAGTCCAAACATTTCAAGCTTGGGATACTGATACTAACTACAATCATTCTTCCAAAAATAGTTTTTTATTGTTTTAGGAAACAAACATTAAAATGTAGACAAATTTGGTTATCAATTTACATTATATACAACATATATAACTACATACAGACACCAAAAAAAAGAAATGCTTGAGAAATTGTAATTAAAAAAACAAGAAGAAAGAGGAAGAGATATCCTATATATTAGTAAAACAGAGGTAAACTAGGATTTTATATCATCTAGCTAATTTTCCTAATCTAGATCTATTTCTTGATCCCATATCTTCCATTTATATTCTTTCACTACAATCAGTCCATTATTTTGAAGGGATTTTTCTAGATCTATAATATTTAGTATCTCATTCCAACTAGGAACAGAGAACGGATTCCAATTTTTAGCAATAAATTTAGCAGACATTACAATTTGAATAAAGAATGCTTTTTTTTATCCAAAGAGAGATCCTGCGGAAGAATATGGAATAAACACGCTTCAGGAGAAAATGGCAAATGAGTATTAGTAGTAACTTCAATCTGTTTTATACAGTTATTCCAAAATGTTTGGATTGGGGGACACTTTAACCAAACATGAAATTGGGAGCCTAATTGTCCACATCCTCTCCAGCAGAGTTTTCTATTTTCATTTTGGGTAATCTGTGCCATTTTCAAAGGAACCAAGTACAATTTGTTAATCAGTTTAGAGTAAACTTCTCTATCACACAATAGCTGTCAAACTGCGAGACGTCGTCACACTTTGCTTGGTGCGTACGAGTCAGGTGCTCATCGCTTGCGAGCCTTGCGAAGCGAGCCATGAACGCGTATCGCTTAGGCGATGAGCGATCATCGCTGCGAGGCGAGCCGTTAACATGTAGCACTTATGCGATGAGCGCCAAAGACGCTCCTCGCGTAGCGAGGAGAGCTGTTAAGGCAATTAAACATGCACAAAAACACTGAGTAAACGCGCAATCGCTTAAGCCTTCAAGCACGTGACAAACGCGGGACTTAGAAAACCAAAATACGAGATGCAAGACTTTGAAGAAAAAAAAGATATGAGATAGCAAAAATACAAGGTTAGCCGAACCGCAAACATCCATAAAACACAAAAAACCCAAAGAAGATAAAAATAAATATAACAAAAATATCACCCACAGCACGTCTGGGAGTAAGGTGCAATGTGAATTTAAGACAATTTCGACGACTTTCACCACACAAAGAAAAAAATGGTCGCCAAAAAAACAAAAACGAGGCTACACGACCCCGGACCGCGCAAAACACTGCCAAGCACGTAGCGCTCTACCATGGTGCTTTACGAGACACGGGATTAAGAAAAAACAAACAAACAATAAAAACCCACAAAAAATACAAAGAAATACAACAAAAACATCACCCACAGCACGGGGGAACAGCCAGGACGTCTTGTCGTGAGGTGCAACGAGATTTAAATGCAATTTTGACGACTTTCACCACACGAAACTCGTATAAGCGAGAAAAAAATGGTCGCCGAAAAAAAATTAAACAAGGCTACAAGACCCTGGACCAGGCAAAACACTGCCCACAGCAACGAACAAAATACACTATTACAAAATAGGTAAAATACATGCGAGACGCATAACACATTAATAACATTACCAATCTACAATGGCGCTTTACACAACTACACCAACGGATTTCCCTCGCGCACGCAGACTATTTAGAATGCACAGATGGGACATTCATTACACTTTCAGGGCAGCAACACTCACTGTACATTGTATGGTGCCGGAAAATATAAACAGATTGTTAGCTCTTCAGGCTATTGATTGCTGGATATATTAATTACAAATAGGTAAAGTATATTAATTTATTCAAGATATAATTAATTACTGATTAAGTAAATATAGACGAATATATATCTCTCTTTATAATGAGTGGTGAAGGTGCTCAGAGGAGCAAAAATAGACGAGAGTACAAAAACGTTTACATTGTGTGTCAAACAGCATTCCCATGGATTCAAATTTAATTGCCGTCATTTTTTACGGGCAAGTCGCTAGTATGATATATTTTTAACCAATTTTTCGGTGTCATAACAAATATCCTCTGGCCAGTTGTTATTAATAGATCTTTCCCACTGTTTAATTTTACAGGTAATCGGTTGATCCATTTCTTCTCTAAATATATTATAAGAGCTAGAAATTAAATGTTTTTTTCCCCTCATTGTTATTAGTTTTTCAAACATGGTTAAAGATCTAAACTTTAGATAAAAAGTAAACTTATTATCTATATTTAATTTTAAGTCTGTTGTACTCTAAGCAGCAATTTTCAGGTAAACTGTATTTCTTAAGTCTTGAAATGATGCCCATGAATTATTAATAAATAGATCTTTCAAATAATGTATACCAGGTTTGTACCATTCTTTCAGAAAAGGTAAGTTTAGATCTACTTCTAACAACTGTATAGGAGCAACTGGGCTTGGAAATGGCAGCAATTTTAGTCTAGGCCTGAACTTAAACCAAAATTTCCAAATCTCTTTAAATAAACCTGCTCCCTCTAGTAGTAGTTCCTTCTTTAATATCAAGGTTCCCAACAATCCTTTCAATACCAGATTACTTTCTGCTTTTAACCATTGAGGGGGGAATGACTGATCCGTCCATTGCATCATGATACGCCTGCACCATGGGATAAGCCATGCCTCCTTTATTGAATCTTCTAGAGAGTATTGATTTTTTTTTTATCCCCATTCTTTTTCTCTCATGTATGAATCTATCCACAACTGTTTGAAATTGTTATATTCGTGTTTTGGATAAATAAAATGGAATTGATCGGATTATATAATTGAATTTAGGTAGTAACATAATTTCCATAATTTGAGATAATACCCTTTTATAGTTGTTATAAATTATCTTATATATATTATTGTAAAACACAATACCCAGGTGGGTGAAACTTTCTGCCTGCCAGTTGTAATGAAACTCACACATCAGGGAGTTTCTTTCAACGTCAAGATTTCAGATTTCGAGATGTAAAGTTTCCAATTATAAACTAAACTATATGAATCTATCATTTTGTGTAGATTTTTAAAGATTTACCTGGGTTAGTTACAGATACTACCACATCTGCATACATCATAATCTTGTGGATAGATGACCCTATTGCCACTTCTCCTATCTCCTCACTGCTCCTAATGGAGCCCGCCAGTGATTCCAGCACAAGTGCAAAAATAATAGGAGACAAAGGACAGCCTTGCCTGGTCCCATTAGTAATTATTATCTTATCAGTCTTAAAGCCAGTGCCTATGACTGAGGTGGATGGGGAGGAATATAAAGCCTTAATGGCTTTTGATAGATCTTCAACAGATCTTCAAATCTGTTTTCAAGAGCAAGATGGCCGAAAATATTTACATTCCGGCCTCTCTCGCTCTTGTTTCAGTATCGTTACAATCAAGGCTTCTGTCATTTCAGAAGGAACATACCCCCGATTCATAATTTGGTTACATCATTTTTTTCAAAAAGGGGGTCAAAATGCCTACAAGGAGTCTATAAAATTCATTAATAAACCCATCGGGTCCAGGGGATGAGCCCAATTTCAGATTAGAGATAACTTCTAAGATTTCCTTTCTCAGAAACCTCTGCATTAAGATCTAATCTTTCTGCATCTGATATTTGGGGTAATTCAATTCGACTTAGAAATTGTTTTATTTCTTCCAAAGATGTTTTTTTCAAATTGTGGATCTTCTTTTAATTTGTATAAGCCTAAATAATACTCCTCAACGGCACTTGCTATATGATCTGGTCTAGATAAACATTTCCATTCTTTATAAATTTTATCTATCAACTTTCTTTTATTTAAAATGTATTTAAAATGTATTTGCCAGCATTTTTCTGGCTTTATTACCAATCATTCTGAGACTGCATGTTGCTATTTATGCCCAATACATTTTGAATTTGAGCAAACAACTAGATTTTGCTTTGTTTTCATAAATTGTTTGTAGCAAACAAATATATTCTTGTGACAGAACACAACAAAAAACAAAATGAAAGGAGTTAATGTAGTAGGGTTTTCCTATTTATTTAGGAGCTGATTGGGAATAAGATCAATACTTGGCAAAAGAAAATCAATATAATTTGCGAAAAAACCTTACATTTGTACTTTAGCATTCAGCATTGAGGAAATGAGAGGTTCTGTCCAGGAGGCTGCTCTTATTTTTTTTCTGGTTGGTCTAGGTAGCTAATGAAGGGAAGGAGGCAGATAGGGACTCTTATCAGGACAGAATCCTTTAAAATGTACATGGAAGGTTTCAGGATTTAACTAGGAATATAACATACCTATATGTCTATGTACCGTACTTTGGCTATTTTATTAAAATGTGCTTATTTCTGCCGAAACTCTTACAAATAGTTCCTAACTGATTTCTTTCCTCTGCAGCTCATGAAGATAGTGTACTTCTAAGCATAGGGTGTGAAGGGTTTCATATTTATCAAACAGTGGCAACATTCTGCAACATGCTACTTCAGAGAGGTCACTGACAGGCTAATTTGAAACTCTGCACTTCACAGTCTGCGTATTCAGAAACCACATAAGCTACAGAGAGGAAAAATTGTATGACAGGAAAACAGCTTGTAAGAACTTCTTAATAAAATAAACTACATGAAAGTAAATAGTTTTATAGGTATATTATATTCCTAGTGAAATCCAGAAACCTTCCATGTCCCTTTAACCTCAAATCTAATTTTTAAAGCTACTTTCTTTTTTATCTTCAAATAATTGTATTGTTAAAAAGGGAACCCCCCTGTATGAGTACTACAGCAGTCCTTAAAATGCTTTATTTAGTTTGGTACCAGAAAAAATGCCTGATACATTCCCATTAAAATGTCTGATTATAAGAGGCAGGCCTGGCCTCAGGAGATAGTAGTCCTGCACTCCCAGGAACATAAAAGTGACAATTAGATTGGAACATGTGAAAAGGTCATTGAATTAATTATCCAAGTAAATTATGGCCATGTCTCTGAGGCCTGTGCTATAATTGCCAATTCTGTGTCACAAGCCTATCTGCTCCTGATGTATCAATAGAATTACTGGCTAAGCTGCCAAACAGAGAACCAGAAATGCTAGTACAACAAGAGAGATTTTGTTTCCTTATCTCCAAAGGACATATGGTCAGAGTCTGATCTGCAATATTTTGAACATATATCTGAATTCAGGACTAGTATTAATTGCTAAAACTAGCAATTCCCAGGAACTTTTATTTTGCAGAATAGGAGATTAAATAGGAGACCTTAATTCATTAGATCACAGGTTCTAAGCCAGGATATACATTTAACAGGTGAGGAAGTTAGTGGCTCCACAGCCTGCTGAATAATCATTGCATCACCTGCATTCACACAGTGTTATACCTAAATCCTGTCCTGTACAAGGCCCATGAGGAGCAGTTTGATTGTTGTCTGCTTATATCTTATCTTTCTTTCTATTATGGAAACGATAAAACAATGTTGCTAAATTGCTATAGACATATAGGACATGGTGGTACTCTAGTAGGTCAGTGAAAGAAATACCAACTTACATTACTTCTTCATTTATACAACAATCTGTGATTTGTATTGTTAAGCCCAAACAATGAGTACTCTAAAGCTTTCAGGAACCAGACCCTACGATGCAGCACAGGGGAACATACATTTTAATTGTATGTGCCAAGAATATGACAGGTGACACAGGAGGGAAAATCCAGTTTGGGTTAAATGGGTGTGTGAGACATAAACAATATTTTGCTTGGAGTATGGTCAATTAATAAGGTATGAATTTATTTTCATACAGTTTTATAATTAGCCTTTGTAATGTAATGATTTAACTTAAAATAAATAAAACTTTTTTTTTTTATGTATTAACTATATTTGCTTATAAGTACTTCTGTCTCTTTATACAAAATACAGTGTGCAGAAATACACCAAACCTATTTTGTCACCTGTTGTAGAAGGATATCCCCAACTTTCTGGATGATGTAATTGCGATCGCTCCCCTCCTCCAGGGACTCTTTGCGCCTCTCTTTGAAGCGAGCAAGGAAGTGTGAATGCAGCTCCAGGAGATCATCCACACATGGAAATATCTGCTGAATTTCTTTATTGCCGTACTGTAACTCCTCCTTTAGCGCTCGGGAGTAAACCTTCAACATGATCTTCATGGTTCTGACGTGGTGCATCTCTGTCTGCATGAGCTCTGAGAAAAAAAAGAGTGAATGACCAGACTGCAAAAAAAAAAAAAAAGACTCACTACTCTGTAACAACTGCTAAACTACATTAAATAACCAGAGTGGTGCTCATTCAATATGGTTTAATTTGTTTAATTACTGGCCAGCAATTAAATCAGCAGCTGTTTAGTGTTATAAATGTCAAAAGATCTGCTGCATGTGTCCAGGGGGAGAGGGTCTACCTAGGGAACTTTATACTACAATAATCTGATTATACATGTGAATACTGGACATTCATGGCTACCTCAACCTTTATAACCTGTTAACTTGATAATATTTTATCTGCCTAATTCCCTGCATTGGCTGTTGCATGAAAGCTTACAATAACCTGAAAAATTAGGACAGCCTTCTGAGCAGATTCTTTTTTCATTCCTGGGCATGTAACAGGGGTACAAGATAAAATCAAACATGTAAATCCGTAAATGAGCACAAAAAGGGAACTCTATGGAATGTCCACTGTAGTACCCATAAATGTCCTCCAGTAATGCCTCATTGCCTATTTGCACCATGAAAGTATGCTGATTGCGGAGCCGTCTTACCATATATGACATCCTGTCTCTTGATCACCTCTTTCTTCTGCTTTCTGGCATAAGGAGCCTCAACAGCACTGCTCCAGGTCTCTGCCTCAAACTCTGCTGCATCAGCTTCTAGTTCAGACTTCACAGAGGAGTAAAAGGAGTCTGGGTAAAAAGAGTAAAAAGGATGTGAATCCTGCATACATAGATACAATAAAATTATTTTTAATGATCAAAAAATAATATTTAGTTAAATACATTTTTACCCAATTTATATTATCGGTTTAATTTAGACTGCTGTGATTTTACAACACAAAGGTAACCTGTAGGAAGGTGCTAGACATGTTGCCAAAGCAGCAGAACAAAACTAAAACCTTTTATGTAGAATTATTTGTAATGAGGAGAATTGAGTAAAGATTTTTTCTCATCCTTCCCTTAACCCACCAAGGCATTCATTAAATATGGGCACTGTACATTTAAGGGTTCAAACCCACTTAAGATCAAAAGTATAGACCATTCTACATCAAAATGGACCAATGATAGCAACACGTCAATTTATGGCTATTGTAATAAACATTGAATGAATTATTTAACCAGAAAGCTGGTTTTACAATATGGCCACTATCTATTCTCACAATGTGTTTTTCTAATAATAGTCTGTGCAAGCAGGATCATGTCCCCTTTACACAGTCTCTGACAAAATGCTACTGCACATTATATTCTTCCATGCACTGGTCATAGCATTTATGTAATTTTTAATACTATGCAGTGTGACAAACAAAGCACAAGCTTAGCACTTACCTTCCACAAATATGGAATCCGTGGTGGATGGCGCCAGTGAAACAGAATCATCTGAGGAGATCCTGAATTTTATGAAACCCGAATCTATGTCATCCATATCTGCGGTGGCACTAAAATGAAGAGACACAAAATCTAGTACAATAAATCATGTGTGTGATATGACAGGAACACGTCAAAATGGCAGAACAGGCAATATGTAATTATCTAGTTAAAGGACATTCTACAGCAGGTGGGCAACAGGTGGCCCCTGGGCCGCAATGGGCCCTCAGACACGTTTCATGTGACCCCCAGTCTGTTTCCTGAATTGGGAGTGAATGCTCCTCTCTAAAAATACAGTCCATTAGATCTCTTCTAAATACTTCTTTTCATTATCTATACATCTATAAACAATGAGTTCCTTTCCTACAACGGTTTTAACATTTTACTTTTGGCAAAATAAGGTTTAAAGGACTCAGGGGCAGTATATGAGGCCCTTCAAGTGAAATAAGTTACTTGTTACTCTTCTACGGCCTCTCAAAAAATAACTTGTCTTTAAACCTGTAAACAAATATTTTTGTGACCTTTTATTTTTAAGTTAACGACGGGTACGGGAGATATTTACAGATATCAATTTTGTCGGATTGATAGACCCAAAACATCAAAATGAACAAAAAGAAAGAAGAGCACCATTTTGTAATTGAAAATGTTATCCCACAAATGGTTAGTGCTTAATAAAAATACATTTTGTTGAATACTTTAAAATGCAATAAAAAAAAAAATAAGCATCATACTGCTCTTGACAAATTATGTCAGCGTATAAACCAAAGGCTTTTATTAATTTATTACTTATATTTGAAAAAAAATATAATAGTGCAGCTCATTTATGTTGACTACACTTATTAGAATATCATTTCCCTAACTTATTTATTAATTCATTTATAAAATTAAGTTTGGTATTTTAAAATGGAAAACTAAATCTGTAGTAATTTATAATATAATGCAAAGAAGCTTCATTTCTTTTGTCCATGGCTCAAATATAATTGTAACACTTCTTCTATTATACTGTAGCAATTATTACAAAATGTTTTTTTTTATCTTTATTGATCTTTAACCTGGATAGCTGTCTATATAGCAATTTTTTATATTGTATTGTTTTAACAAATATGGAGAATATTCTTAGTTCACCTGAATCCTGTTAGGACTTGGTTTGCGTCTTGATTCACTGTATCAATAGTACTACAATCTAGGTGTTATACTTTTCTGTCATTCAGCTTTCATTGTTCTTCTTAGAATGGACACAAGTAAATAATATTAATTATACTCTGCATTAATCCTCTTAATACCAAGTACAATTGTGAATACTCTTTGCTAATACTTGGGATAGATTACTACCGATTAGTGTCCCTTTAACAAATATGTGTTTTGAAATTTTCAAATAAAAGTAATAAATTATAATAGATTAATAAAATAAAAATTTGGATCATACACTATGACATCATTTGTAAGTAAGAGCAGTATGATGCTCATTTGTTCTTAAATGTCTATTTTTTTTATTTAAATTCAATATTCATAAAATTCAAAATACATATTTAATAAAATTGAGTTTTATTTAGCACTAATTATTTGTGGGATATAATTTTCAACTACAAAATGGTGCTTATTGTTCATTTTGGTCAGGTAAAATTGATATTTGCCTTTAAATTGACATATTTCATAAATAATCCATGCTATGAATATCTGTATTGATTACATGAAATTACCAGAGATGCTGGGGGATCTTATAATTTATAGATCAGCAAAACAGAGTAAATATTATATTATTATGATTATGTTGTAAATGTGTTAACATTCTGTACACAAAATGCATAACACACTGATGTGGATGTGGTTTTATATTTATAAAACAATTAGCTAGGAAGGTTTTCCTTTATATAGTCTAAGCATAATAATAAAATGTAACAAAAAAAGCTAAAACACATTAAACTGCATAATGTGGAGGAGAAGAGAGAATAAGGTATGTAACATTCCGTGTCTTATTCCTGTAATGATTCAAAAGTACAGAGGATTGAATTCAACAATTTTGTGCAAACAGAGTACAATAAAAATATATTTACAACAAGCAATCAAATCTTGTCAGCTTTAGATACAGGTATGAATGTGTTTGTTACAATATACAATATACACTCTGCACAGAAGCAAGAGTCATTGAATATGAGGTTTATAAATCAACATTTAGTCCACTGCCTTTATGAAAGTGATTTCACTATAAACCCCATACAAGATGAAGCCTTGATTGAAATAATCACATTTTAACCTGAGCCACCCAACCTCCAGCTTCAGAGTAACATCCCTTGTTTTGCCAACCCTACCTGTGAAAGAAACATATCTGTATTATTACAGGAGGTGAGTATATATTACAGAGAGACATGCCAGAACAAGAGGGTGGGTCTCTGGTCTTAATACAAAAGGTACACTTACCCGGCTCTGCTGCCTGCTGTTGTGTGTATTTCCACTCGTGAGCTTCCTTTATGGGTGACAGTCATTCCGAGCCCACGTGCCTGTGCATTGGTTCCTTCTAGTCCCACAATGGCAATTCGGGGATGATCCTTCAGAGATGCTGCAACTGAAGAAAAGACAGCGTTGGGACGTGAGAGTTTGACTTCTGGCTGAAAGCCCTTCTCTGCATTTCTGCGTAGGGCAGAAAATATATGGAAGGTCAGAAGCTCATTCTCCAGGAGAAAGTTCCTGCCCCACTTCTTTGGGTATGAGCTGTAGAGTGAAATCCTGGAGGGAGCAGCCTGGCATTGCTTTCCTTTCTCTTTTCTGAAGGTGGCATTCCCCATGCTGAACCACTCTCTCTGACCACCTGGAAATGACTGATACAAGATGCATCTGGACCTAGGGTGAATCTTTCTAGCGATGTTTCTAGAAACCCCTCCTGCAGTTTAACTAACGGTTATTGACTGTGCAGGGCTGGGAAAGTGAGAGACAATTCCACCCAGAGCCTATTATCACCCACTTGTAGCTATTGGACAGATCACTTCAGCTTTCTCATCTGCACTGAATGTGCTCTGATAACACTTTGCAAACTACACACTTCAAGTCTCATGGTCTCATGGCAACAAACTTATTCTTCATGCATTCAGCAAGACTGAATTCTATCAGTATGTTAATGTGGAAAGAGAAATGTGTAAAAATGATTACAGGAACCTGGGAATTTATGTACATAAGTGTATCATAATTATGAAAAGTGTAGAAATGTAATGGTAGTGTCTCAGTAGATTGATATAGGTCCAAGCCTGGAACAACAAATCCATTTCTGCCAGACCTAATCTGCCTAATGAATTTACCTTACAGAATGTATAGTATATACGTGGAACAGCCTCCCGTTGGATGTGGTAAGGACAAGTACAATTACAGGGCCACTGCATTTCAACAGAGACTGTACGTTTGTGATGTATGTCACAAACCAAAAATATTAGCATCTATGTAAACTGCGAACGTAAAATATTTTTTTACAGGAAATCATAATTTTCAAAGACGGTTTATGTATTGAAGATTTCCAATTTGTCTGGTTGTAACATTTCCTCATAGCTTGAAGCCTGAGGGGTATTATTATCTAATCTACTAGGGGAGGAGGAAGAAAGAGGGAGAGTAGGGAGGGCATTTATTACATAATTGGATCTTTCTTAAATTTGACACCTGCAACCTTCAACAGAGTATCATGGATGCCTCCATGGACCAGAAAGTCATCAATATTTATTTTGAATTAAATGATATATATATATATATATATATATATATATATATATATATATATATATATATATATATGTATGTGTGTGTGTGTGTGTGTTTTTCTGTCTAATGCACACACACACAAAGTCAGAGGTGCTCATCAGAGAACGAACCAACCTTAATAGGTGAGTTCTATGGCCATGATAAGCCACTCTGAGAGCAACCTCTTATAGCTCACTTGTGCCCTTCACAGGGAGAAATATCCTGTAATATATCAGTCTGGTCCCACTCAAAAGAGTGA
Organism: Discoglossus pictus; assembly: GCA_027410445.1. Classification (NCBI taxonomy): domain Eukaryota; kingdom Metazoa; phylum Chordata; class Amphibia; order Anura; family Alytidae; genus Discoglossus; species Discoglossus pictus. The sequence continues at coordinate 281,127,088 of CM050163.1, forward strand.
CCCAGCCCCGAAATACCAGGCAATGCTACCCTGAACAGGAGACACCGCAAACCCACAGACACGTTTCGTCCTTTATGGGCCTCGTCAGTGAGGTGCAGCTGAACTCCCTAAGGCACAGTGAGCAAGGGGTTCACGTCTGGAGTCCCCTATTACCCTTAGGGAGACAAAACCCTAAAGGTAATTTGCATAAAGAGAAAAACTAAGTCAGAGGTGCTCATCAGAGAACGAACCAACCTTTATAGGTGAGTTCTATGGCCATGATACGGGCCTCGTCAGTGAGGTGCAGCTGAACTCCCTAAGGCACAGTTCTCGGATGAGCACCTCTGACTTAGTTTTTCAGAGACATTAGACCCTGATAAAAAATGTTGACTTTGCCGGTGTTCCATTATATTATGTATTATTAATGTCCCTGAGGAAAAGTCCTATACTGTGTCCTCTGACATGATTATCATAAAAAACATGTGCAAGGGATCAGTGAGGCATGCAGTACTGCAGAGGAGAGACTGTTTCAAAAATTTCTCTTTGCCCTCTGATAACTGACCGCAATGTCAACCAAATAAACCTCCTAAAACCTCTTTTTAGCTTTTTTTGTTCGATTGGATGTTAATGGCATACAGGAGTGACTTTGTTTCAAACAGGCTTAGAAACAGTACAATTAAAATATAATAAAATGTGTTTTGCACGTTAGGTCATCTCAAACGCAGCATTAAAGACATAGAAAGTCAGAGTTTTTTGTCATGCCTTTAAATAACTATTGTAGACAAATAGTTATGCTTCTAAAATCCACACTTGATAATGGGGAAAGGTTTCCTAAAAGTAAAACAAAAAAAGTAATGAAGCCTTTAACCTATGAACTATTAAATGCAGTAGTTATTTACTGGGGGCTTCATTGCACTGATTTGACTGACTGTGGGGTCTCGCAGACTGATTTCCCATAGCCATAAAGAAAGCCCTGACAGTAAGTATATACAGATTCCATTAAAAGTAGCTGAATGCCTCTCTGCAATAAAATATACCCCTCACACTTGTAGAAGCAAATAAAAATAAACATAAAGAAAGAAAGAGACACACACAGAGGGCAAAGAGAGAGAGAGAGAGAGAGAGAGAGAGAGAGAGAGAGAGAGAGAGAGAGAGAGAGAGAGAGGGGGCAAAGCGAGAGAGCGAGAGAGAGAGAGAGAGAGAGAGAGAGAGAGAGAGGGGGCAAAGCGAGAGAGAGAGAGAGAGAGAGAGGGGGGGGCAAAGCGAGAGAGAGAGAGAGAGAGAGAGAGAGAGAGAGAGAGAGAGGGGGGGGGGGCAAAGCGAGAGAGAGAGGGGGGCAAAGCGAGAGAGAGAGAGAGAGAGAGAGAGAGAGAGAGAGGGGGCAAAGCGAGAGAGCGAGAGAGAGAGAGAGAGAGAGAGAGTGAGTGAGGGGGGCCACGAGAGAGAGAGAGAGAGAGAGAGAGAGAGAGAGAGAGAGAGAGGGGGCAAAGCGAGAGAGCGAGAGAGAGAGGGGGGCAAAGCGAGAGAGCGAGAGAGAGAGGGGGGCAAAGCGAGAGAGAGAGAGAGAGAGAGAGAGAGAGAGAGAGAGAGAGAGGGGGCAAAGCGAGAGAGCGAGAGAGAGAGAGAGAGAGAGAGAGAGAGAGAGAGGGGGCAAAGCGAGAGAACGAGAGAGAGAGAGAGAGAGGGGGGCAAAGCGAGAGAGCGAGAGAGAGAGAGAGAGAGAGAGAGAGAGAGAAGTGGGGGGGGGGAGGGGGGTGGGGGGGGCAAAGCGAGAGAGAGAGAGAGAGAGAGAGAGAGAGAGGGGGGGCAAAGCGAGAGAGAGAGAGAGAGAGAGAGAGAGAGAGAGAGAGAGAGAGAGGGCAAAGCGAGAGAGAGAGAGAGAGAGAGAGAGGGGCAAAGCGAGAGAGAGAGAGAGAGAGAGAGGGGGCAAAGCGAGCGAGCGAGAGAGGGGGCAAAGCGAGCGAGCGAGAGAGGGGGCAAAGCGAGCGAGAGAGGGGGCAAAGCGAGCGAGAGAGGGGGCAAAGCGAGCGAGAGGGGGCAAAGCGAGCGAGAGGGGGCAAAGCGAGCGAGAGGGGGCAAAGCGAGCGAGAGGGGGCAAAGCGAGCGAGAGGGGGCAAAGCGAGCGAGCGAGAGAGAGAGAGAGAGGGGGCAAAGCGAGAGAACGAGAGAGAGAGAGAGAGAGGGGGCAAAGCGAGAGAGCGAGAGAGAGAGAGAGAGAGAGAGAGAGAGAGAGAGGGGGGGGGCAAAGCGAGAGAGAGAGAGAGAGAGAGAGAGAGAGAGAGGGGGGCAAAGCGAGAGAGAGAGAGAGAGAGAGAGAGAGAGAGAGAGAGAGAGAGAGAGGGGCAAAGCGAGAGAGAGAGAGAGAGAGAGAGAGGGCAAAGCGAGAGAGAGAGAGAGAGAGAGAGGGGGCAAAGCGAGCGAGCGAGAGAGAGGGCAAATCGAGCGAGCGAGAGAGGGCAGAGCGAGCGAGAGAGGGCAGAGCGAGCGAGAGAGGGCAGAGCGAGCGAGAGAGGGCAGAGCGAGCGAGAGAGGGCAGAGCGAGCGAGAGAGGGCAGAGCGAGCGAGCGAGAGAGGGCAAATCGAGCGAGCGAGAGAGGGGCAAATCGAGCGAGCGAGAGAGGGCAAATCGAGCGAGCGAGAGAGGGCAAATCGAGCGAGCGAGAGAGGGCAAATCGAGCGAGCGAGAGAGGGCAAATCGAGCGAGCGAGAGAGGGCAAATCGAGCGAGCGAGAGAGGGCAAATCGAGCGAGCGAGAGAGGGCAGAGCGAGCGAGCGAGAGAGGGCAGAGCGAGCGAGCGAGAGAGGGCAGAGCGAGCGAGCGAGAGAGGGCAGAGCGAGCGAGCGAGAGAGGGCAGAGCGAGCGAGCGAGAGAGGGCAGAGCGAGCGAGCGAGAGAGGGCAGAGCGAGCGAGCGAGAGAGGGCAGAGCGAGCGAGCGAGAGAGGGCAGAGCGAGCGAGCGAGAGAGGGCAGAGCGAGCGAGCGAGAGAGGGCAGAGCGAGCGAGCGAGAGAGGGCAGAGCGAGCGAGCGAGAGAGGGAGCGAGCGAGCGAGAGAGGGCAGAGCGAGCGAGCGAGAGAGGGCAGAGCGAGCGAGCGAGAGAGGGGCAGAGCGAGCGAGCGAGAGAGGGCAGAGCGAGCGAGCGGGCAGAGCGAGCGAGCGGGCAGAGCGAGCGAGCGGGCAGAGCGAGCGAGCGGGCAGAGCGAGCGAGCGGGCAGAGCGAGCGAGCGGGCAGAGAGAGAGAGAGCGGGCAGAGAGAGAGAGCGGGCAGAGAGAGAGGGCGGGCAGAGAGAGAGGGCGGGCAGAGAGAGAGGGCGGGCAGAGAGAGAGGGCGGGCAAAGAGAGAAAGCGGGCAAAGAGAGAAAGCGGGCAAAGAGAGAAAGCGGGCAAAGAGAGAGAGCGGGCAAAGAGAGAGAGCGGGCAAAGAGAGAGAGCGGGCAAAGAGAGAGAGCGGGCAAAGAGAGAGAGCGTGCAAAGAGAGAGAGCGTGCAAAGAGAGAGAGCGTGCAAAGAGAGAGAGCGTGCAAAGAGAGAGAGCGGGCAAAGAGAGAGAGCGGGCAAAGAGAGAGAGCGGGCAAAGAGAGAGAGCGGGCAAAGAGAGAGCGGGCAAAGAGAGAGCGGGCAAAGAGAGAGCGGGCAAAGAGAGAGCGGGCAAAGAGAGAGCGGGCAAAGAGAGAGCGGGCAAAGAGAGAGCGGGCAAAGAGAGAGCGGGCAAAGAGAGAGCGGGCAAAGAGAGAGCGGGCAAAGAGAGAGCGGGCAAAGAGAGAGCGGGCAAAGAGAGAGCGGGCAAAGAGAGAGCGGGCAAAGAGAGAGCGGGCAAAGAGAGAGCGGGCAAAGAGAGAGCGGGCAAAGAGAGAGCGGGCAAAGAGAGAGCGGGCAAAGAGAGAGCGGGCAAAGAGAGAGCGGGCAAAGAGAGAGCGGGCAAAGAGAGAGCGGGCAAAGAGAGAGCGGGCAAAGAGAGAGCGGGCAAAGAGAGAGCGGGCAAAGAGAGAGCGGGCAATGATGTGTATAGCTGTACCTTGCTGGGAGGTTGAAGAGGAGACTTGTGACGAGCGAGAGAGGGCAGAGCGAGCGAGAGAGGGCAAAGCGAGCGAGAGAGGGCAAAGCGAGCGAGAGAGGGCAAAGCGAGCGAGAGAGGGCAAAGCGAGCGAGAGAGGGCAAAGCGAGCGAGAGAGGGGCAAAGCGAGCGAGAGAGGGCAAAGCGAGCGAGAGAGGGCAAAGCGAGCGAGAGAGGGCAAAGCGAGCGAGAGAGGGCAAAGCGAGCGAGAGAGGGCAAAGCGAGCGAGAGAGGGCAAAGCGAGCGAGAGAGGGCAAAGCGAGCGAGGGCAAAGAGAGAGAGGGCAATGATGTGTATAGCTGTACCTTGCTGGGAGGTTGAAGAGGAGACTTGTGACGATACAGGCTTGTGCAAACTGTCTTTCTGCAAAGATATAACCAAGAAAAAAAAAAATTGTTAGAACGACTGAACATAGATAATTATCCTGTTTGCCATAAATAGTTAGGAAGGACATTTGGTTTGGCCTGGCCTCATACACCTAGATGAAAGGGGCAGGAACACATCTCTTAAGAATATCACTGAGCAGCAAAGCTTCATGGAACATACAAAATGCTCCAGTGAGCGGATCTTGCATCTCACTTCACCTTTAGATGTTGTGGCCAAATGGCTATTTCATGGGACAAGAAGCATGTGATTTGTGCAGTGTTATGTTAAACAGTCTAGTGCATACAACTGTTTGTATATTGAAACAGATGCAAATAGTTAAAATGGCTTAAAGGTCCACTAAAGTAAAAAAAAAAAAGTCAGTTTAATCAATGTTCTACTTTACAACATATTTTCTTGTATTACTACATTATTAAAATAATGTGAAAACACTAATTAGTCCTTTTAGCTGATTTTCCCAATTGCGCCTTGATAGCAAGACCTCTATCTTGTTAATGTTGTAATTGCATATTTGTATGCAACAAAGACTCTCAAAGGCTTAACGCTGTGTATTTAATTTGATCGTCCAATGTCATCAGTGACTGTTTTCACTGGCCACATTGCACAACCAAATTAAATACACAAACAAAGCCTGTGTGGGTCAATATTGCATATAAATATGAAACTACAATATGGAGGTCTTGCTATCAAGACGGGGTTGTGAGTATCAAAATAGCTGTGCCCATAATGAAAAACTGAAATCTTAAATTAATAATTTGTGTTTTCTTATTATTGTAATAATGTAGTAATACAAGAAAATATGTTGCAAAGTAGAATATTGATGTGACTTCAGTGGTCCTTTAATAGAAGGTCACTGTAATGTATTCTATTATAAGGTTCTAGCAACTGCAATGAAATTTGTTTTTAAACAAACCGAAATATATATAATTTTGTTTGTTAAATGTTACCCCTGCATATTCATTTTATTAGCATTTCCTCTTCCTGCATTTTTGGCACATACTGATAAAATGTATGATATTGACAAAAAGGACAGTTTTAAAATAGTATTTTTCCCTAACTTACGGATGAGACGGCCCTTGGAGCTAATAGGAAATGTGAACGTCATAAATGTTATAATGCAGGTGCAGGAACAACTGCCTGTAAATAGCTAGAGCAATGTAACATATTTTATATATATATATATATATATATATATATTTTTTTTTTTATATATATATATATATATATATATATATATATATATATATATATATATATATATATATATATATATATATACATACAGATATATATATATATATATATTTACACACCGTATATACTCGCGTATAAGCCGAGTTTTTCATCCCTTTTTTTAAGGCTAAAAAGGGCCCACTCAGCTTATACTCGAGTCACTCTCCCCCCGTGTCTCTCTAACCCCCCGTGTCTCCTTCCCTCCCCCCTCCTCATCCTCAAAGCCCCCCCCCCCCCCCCTCACTTTACCCCTCTAAATACCTCTCCCTTTCGCCTCACTTACCTCCATCTGCAGCTTCTGCTCCGGCCTCTGCTTTTTCCGGCGTCTTGACCCGGTGTATGCTAATGACGTGACGTCACATGCACGCCACGTCATTAGCATTGGCCGGGTCAAGACGCCGGAAGGAGCGGAGGCCGGAGCAGAAGCTGCAGATGGAGGTAAGTGAGGGGAAAGGGAGAGACGGAGGGAGGGAAGGCGAGGACGCGGAGGGAGGGTTGAGGTTGAGGAGGGTGATAAGGGAGGGGGGGAAGAGACACAGGGAAGGGAGAGGGGGGGGGGAAGAGACACAGGGGAGAAGAGACACAGGGGAGAAGAGACACAGGGGAGAAGAGACACAGGGGAGAAGAGACACAGGGGAGAAGAGACACAGGGGAGAAGAGACACAGGGGAGAAGAGACACAGGGGAGAAGAGACACAGGGGAGAAGAGACACAGGGGAGAAGAGACACAGGGGAGAAGAGACACAGGGGAGAAGAGACACAGGGGAGAAGAGACACAGGGGAGAAGAGACACAGGGGAGAAGAGACACAGGGGAGAAGAGACACAGGGGAGAAGAGACACAGGGGAGAAGAGACACAGGGGAGAAGAGACACAGGGGAGAAGAGACACAGGGGAGAAGAGACACAGGGGAGAAGAGACACAGGGGAGAAGAGACACAGGGGAGAAGAGACACAGGGGAGAGAGAGGGAGGACACAAGAAAAGGGCACACGAGAGGGAGGACACAAGAAAAGGGCACACGAGAGGGAGGACACAAGAAAAGGGCACACAAGAGGGGGACACAGAGGGCACAAGAGGGACACAGAGGGCAGCACATTTCCCACCCTCTGCTTATACTCAAGTCACTCATTTTTCCCAGTATTTTGTGGTAAAATAGGTGCCTCGGCTTATACTCGGGTCGGCTTATACTCGAGTATATACGGAATATGTATTAAATAAGTAATGTTTTTTTGTTTTGTTTTTTTAACTTGATGGAGATTTTTGCCTTGCTTTTCGGCTTTGTCGTGAAGTTCACTCGTAGCAGTGACCCACAGGAGTTTTCTCGCAATGTTTTAGGGATGGGAGATTACCATAGCTAGGTAGGATTTACTGTGCTGCTGGGACATCTGTAATTGATTTTGCAGAGATTCACAGGGCACTAAGATGGTAGAAAAATAGATTGTTGAACATTAAAAAAATCAGGTAATGTGGTAAGTGCACATAGCCAGACCTACCTTTAGCTTATTGCTGGTGCATTCAGGAAGTAAGGCCTTGCAGTTCTTATGAACGTTTACTGCACAATCTGAAATAAACAAATACTGATTATAACAGAGATCAGTGATATAGGAAACCTATTTCTTTGTGTTGCAGAATAATACATAAGAATACAACTAAAGCAAAATATAATTGTGTAGAGAGCAGAAGCAACGTCTTAACTGGTTAATAGCCAGAGTGCCACACAGCCATTTATCTCCCACCCAGATAATCTTTGTGCTACAAGGTTTAAGAATCTTAAACGGTATATGATCTTTGGCCTCATACACAAAGAAACTGATGTAAGGTAACATTCAATAATTATCTTAATTTTCCTTCTTTTACCACCAGTGCTGGATGTGTATTTTACATTTTAAATAGATTTTTGCCTCAAAAGCAAAACACATCCTCTTGCTCTAACACTTTTCTATATCAATAAACGTCAATCTAGTAGCATTAGGAATGTTTTAGAGCAGTGTTACTCAAACATTTTCTGGGGGTCAACAACAGGTTTGCTTTTGTGGATATCCTCATTTAAATTCCAGTTGATATAACTGAATCATTAATTAGCACATGTGCATAGATAACCACAAACCCTGGCCTGTTGGTTGTATCTGAGGACATGCATCTTCATCTTTTTGGACAGTAGTCCAAGACTATTTCCATCTAACTTTATTAAAACATATAAATATATTAAAGTAACATATTTACACTACTTAGAATGCATTCAGACATCTGCCCACTGAAGGACTGACAATTGGTGACTTGATCTAGTACAGTAATAGTGCACCTCCCCTACACTAGCACACAACATAAAGAAACAATTTATCTTCTAAAACTGGCGTGATCACCTTCTAGTATCAATACCTTCAAACGTAACATGAATGGGGAAGAAGGTACCTGCATGCAAAAAATAATTTATGAAACTATAAAGGTCAGGTGGGGAGGTGTATATTAGAAGAAGTCATGAAGTGATATGATATTTATGCTAAGACATCAACCAATGTAATGCAAAGACAATCGCATGTAAATAGATTTAACAGAGTTCGGGAACAGATATACAAGGAAGGCAGTCTTAGAAAGATAGATTATATATATATATATATATATATATATATATATATATATATATATATATATATATATATATATATTTATTGTAATATTAATCTATATATAAATAATTACTAAATTACTAGATTACTGGACATTCACGGCTGCTTCACTCATCACTCATCAAACTCATTAGGCATGTTGTCTTACTCCAAGCTGTATAGGCTCGAAAGCCTACTACCAATTAAGCATATTAGGTGATGTGCATCTCTGTAATGAGAAGGGGTGTGGTCTAATGACATCAACACCCTATATCAGGTGTGCATAATTATTAGGCAACTTCCTTTCCTTTGGCAAAATGGGTCAAAAGAAGGACTTGACAGGCTCAGAAAAGTCAAAAATAGTGAGATATCTTGCAGAGGGATGCAGCACTCTTAAAATTGCAAAGCTTCTGAAGCGTGATCATCGAACAATCAAGCGTTTCATTCAAAATAGTCAACAGGGTCGCAAGAAGCGTGTGGAAAAACCAAGGCGCAAAATAACTGCCCATGAACTGAGAAAAGTCAAGCGTTCAGCTGCCACGATGCCACTTGCCACCAGTTTGGCCATATTTCAGAGCTGCAACATCACTGGAGTGCCCAAAAGCACAAGGTGTGCAATACTCAGAGACATGGCCAAGGTAAGAAAGGCTGAAAGACGACCACCACTGAACAAGACACACAAGCTGAAACGTCAAGACTGGGCCAAGAAATATCTCAAGACTGATTTTTCTAAGGTTTTATGGACTGATGAAATGAGAAGGAGTCTTGATGGGCCAGATGGATGGGCCCGTGGCTGGATTGGTAAAGGGCAGAGAGCTCCAGTCCGACTCAGACGCCAGCAAGGTGGAGGTGGAGTACTGGTTTGAGCTGGTATCATCAAAGATGAGCTTGTGGGGTCTTTTCGGGTTGAGGATGGAGTCAAGCTCAACTCCCAGTCCTACTGCCAGTTCCTGGAAGACACCTTCTTCAAGCAGTGGTACAGGAAGAAGTCTGCATCCTTCAAGAAAAACATGATTTTCATGCAGGACGATGCTCCATCACAAGCGTCCAAGTACTCCACAGCGTGGCTGGCAAGAAAGGGTATAAAAAGAAGAAAATCTAATGACATGGCCTCCTTGTTCACCTGATCTGAACCCCATTGAGAACCTGTGGTCCATCATCAAATGTGAGATTTACAAGGAGGGAAAACAGTACACCTCTCTGAACAGTGTCTGGGAGGCTGTGGTTACTGCTGCACGCAATGTTGATGGTGAACAGATCAAAACACTGACAGAATCCATGGATGGCAGGCTTTTGAGTGTCCTTGCAAAGCAAGGTGGCTATATTGGTCACTGATTTGTTTTTGAATGTCAGAAATGTATATTTGTGAATGTTGAGATGTTATATTGGTTTCACTGGTAAAAATAAATAATTGAAATGGGTATATATTTGTTTTTTGTTAAGTTGCCTAATAATTATGCACAGTAATAGTCACCTGCACACACAGATATCCCCCTAAAATAGCTAAAACTAAAAACAAACTAAAAACTACTTCCAAAAATATTCAGCTTTGATATTAATGAGTTTTTTGGGTTCATTGAGAACATGGTTGTTGTTCAATAATAAAATTAATCCTCAAAAATACAACTTGCCTAATAATTCTGCACTCCCTGTATATATATATATATGAATGACTTCCTTAGCAGGCTCCTAGAGACATTCTATTTATCTTCTATGTATCTGACCATAACCCGTGTTCTCTTCAATAAGGGCCCACACTAGCAAAGTGTTACCAGAAGATACCGCAGCACTACCTAAATATCTGGAAGTGAAGATCAGTCCAGTTTGGCACTTCTAGACAATATCCTTTGCTTAGAATGAATTTCTGGAGAAAGGGACTTTTTGCGATTTGAGTCTGTGTCTCTTCTGTGAAAAGCAATCCTGAAGCCGCCATCAGACAGACAGATAAATAGAGGCAGCTGATCTGCTGGAACTCTATTATTACATAAAGTGAAATGCCATTACATTCTCACGAGATACCAATTAACATAACACAAAGGAGAGCTCTCCAGTTCATCTATGAAGTTGGCTACTAAAGTGCAGTTATCATGCTTTTCCCTAGCACCCATATTGTACTATTTGACTCTAAAGAAAGAACGCAGACTTTTACATCATGTATAGTTTTGAAGCGTCTTATTAAACCACTTTGGATACGGCTTCTTGCTGCTCATCGTCAGGGCCTATAAAATAAAAACCGACACCAGAAAAAGCTTATATTTTTCTCCCTGCTACCTCAGTTATGCCCATCTTGGATCGATCTTTTTACAATTGAAGTTTTGCTGAGTTGCAGGACACAATTTCTAGATAAACAAACATGTAGTGAAAATAATAATAGCAGCTCCAGACACAAAGGGCAAGTAATGTCCTACAGACACCATGCTAGAGGAAGATGTTACAATTAACACATGTATTCCTATATGAGCTGAACTGGTCAGCCATCTTTAAACATGTCTTAACATTTCTTTGTAGATACACTGATTACTATTAATAAAAAATGTCACCACAAATATTACTAGCCACAACATGCACGGTAACTAAGCAAGGATAACCCTAATTCCAACGGTTTATAACATCAAACACAGATCCAGGTATAGACATAGTATTACAATGATGTCAGCAGACTAGGTAGACTTCTATCACTGCAATATGTGGAATGGCAATGTGTCCTGTGAAAGAAGCAGAATCACACCTTCTCACCCCCTCTTCCCCTGCTCCTAAACCATCTTGTACTTATCCTTACCATAAATAGAAAACAAAATTGACAATGTTATCTAGCATAGTTTTTTTTCAAGGTACAACAGACTACATGATTTCTCTTGTCTTTTCATCATCATCATATTAATGTTTATACAATATACACATTGATTGTATATTGAATAATAAAAAATAAAACAATTAAAAGCATGGTAATGGGTAATGGGTAAAGGTACAATCGATTAAAAGACTGCTGCAGTTCAAGACAGACAAAATATATAGTAATATTAGCAGCTGTTTCATCTGTGGAAAAATATTTTTGAAGACTATATTTATGCACAGGAATCCATTTTGTGTGTGTTACATTACATCCTCAGAGCCGAATCAGTGGAGAGAGATGAGGGAAAAGAAAATAATAGTTAAGATAATTGGATAAGACTGAAATAGACTCCACTCCTCCCTTACAGGCACACACCATGAATTCCACCAGGGCCCTGCAGATGCAACAAAATGATCATTTTTTTCTAAAAAAAAATAAAAATAAACTTTTTGACATATATATTTATTTATTTTTTAAATTGTGCAATGATCTCTTAAAAAACAGCTTTGTAAAAAGAAACACTGACACAGGTTCCAGACTTAACCATGTTTATTTTAGTCAGGGAGGATGGAGAAGTATCTTGTTTATAGAATAGAAACACAATATGTCTGTAGATAAGAACAGCTTGACCCATCCAGGCTGCCATTTTCCTCCCATCTCAGACATTTTAAACCTTTAACTGTAAAAATGATATGGACGAAGTTCTGTCCCAACCTAATACAATTAATTTTACCCAATTTCCCGCTCTAGGGAGACACTGCATGAGCAGACTGCTCTTTCGGAGTAGTATAATCTCATCACTATCAGAGCTGCCTACCGGCCAGTTTAGAGCATGAACTCGCATCCTAGCTATTTTCAGTAATGTCCAATAGTGTAGGTGTGCGTGTGTAATTTATATATATATATATATATATATACACACATATATACATATATATATATATACACACATATATACATATATATATATATATATACACACATATATACATACACACACATACTTATTTCCTGTAACTCACCTTTAAATTCTAGGAATCTTGTAGCAAAGTGTTAAAGCTCACACGAATATTACCACCCGCAGCGTATAGTTGTAATTTCCTGAATTGGGGTCAGGTAGGTAGGGATGCGCTCAGCAGTTTGTTAATGTTTTCTAGCTGTCCCTGCAGCTCTGTGCATTGATTGGTATATGCTGATGACATATTGATCAAATGGAGATTGGACCCTGCTGGCTGACCTGCTCTTTCCTCTACCACTTACACAAAAGCTAATTACATGAAAGCAAAGTCCACTTTCTGAAACTCTGCCTCCGTATGTCGGCTACTAGAAGTTTTTTATTTTCTTATATAATGGTTAAACTCCAGCATATGACTTTGTATGCACAGACCTTATAGGACAAAAAGACTTCAGCAAAAGGAGCTAGAAGTAGAGTAAAAATGGAGATTGTCTTAGAATTCGGTCATGTAATGGTGAGCAAAACCTCTAGACCAGGGTGGTGAAAAAAAATATTTTCCCTCAATAACAGCATTTTTTATAAACTTTGTACCATTGCTGCCTCTTCAATTATGAAGACATAAAGGTAGAAAACTGTGCATTTTTTTTTGTCCATTTCATTGAACTATTTTTTTTCTACTAGGAGAGGACTGGGGGTTCACATGTCAGGATCAATGACCCAATTCTTAGTGCATTATTTTTTTTTGCCTATTTCCTATTCTTCCTAAAAATCTATATCCTTAGAAAAAGATCAATAAAAAAAAAAGAGGTTGTCTTAGATAGTCTCTAATCCTGTCCTCTATTTTCATACATATATTATATACAGTCTGTTCCTAAGTGGGGGAAAGTAGTCTTTATATGGATAATAGCGACTTGCCCGTCAAAAATGACGGGGCAATAAAATTTAAAGCCATGGGAATGCTGTTTGACACAGAATGTAAACCGTTTTGTACTGTGAGGACCTTCAGCGCTCATTGCGAGGCTTGCGCTGAGTGCCTTCGGCGCTCATCGCATGCCTCGCAATGAGCGCCTTTGGCCTCTCCTGTCGTGCACTTTTGGTCCTCTGAGCACCGTCATGAGTCATGATAAAGAGAGATATATATTTCTATGTATATCTAGTTAAGTAATAATGAATGATTTATGCAATAAATTAATATACTTTATTTATAATTCATATATGCAGAGAGCATAGGCTGAAGAGCTACCAATCTGTGTGTATTTTGCGTCTGCATAGAATATACATTGTGAGTGTTAGTGCCCTGCTTATAAAGTGTAATGAATGTTTGCACTGTGCATTCTAAATAGGCTGCGTGCACGGGTAAAGCCGTTGGTTTATTGTGTAAAGCGGCATTGTATAGTCGTAATGTTATTAATGTGGTACGCATTATGTGAGCATTTGTAATAGTGTATTTTGTAGGTCGTAGTGTGATGTGTAAAGTGCTACGCATTTTGCAGTGTTTTTCGTGGTCTGTGGTCGTGTAGCCTCGTTTTCATTTTTTTCGGTGCCCATTTTATTCCTCACTCCGAGTGACGAAAATCGTCTAAATCGAGTTAAGTTCCACCTCACTCCCAGACGTCCTGTCTGTTGCCCCGTGCTGTCTGTGATGTTTTTGTATTTTTTGGGGTGTATTTAGTGTGTTTTTATTGTTTTTTCATTTTCGTTGTTCGGCCGTTAAATCTCGTGATTTTTTGCATCTTGTATCTTTTTTTTCTAAGTCCCGCATCTCGTATTTTTTTTCTTCTATGTCCCGCGTTTGTCAACCGCTTACACACCAAGGCAATCCCGCGTTTAGGAAGTGTTTTTCGGCTAAGTCCCGCGTTTTCATTGCCTCTTCGTGTTTGTGCTGATAGTTGTAGTGCATTGTAGTGGCTTAACGGCTCACCTCGCTACGCGAGGCTTGTAGCGATAAGCGCCTTTGGCGCTCATCGCCTAATTCGGAGGCACCACGCAAAGTGTGACGACGTCTCGTAGTTTGACAACTATTATACGTGATCTTACAGCAGTGGTAGTGAACCTGGTCCCTACTGCCCACTAGTGGGCAAATCAAGCTTTCAAGGTGGACGGCGGGGTAATCACTAGGTGGCATCACTTACTAGTGGCATCACAAGCCAGAGACATGCAGCGCCACGCTTGGCTGGTTGGAGAGCTCGTGAGAGAGCCTATGAACAGCAGTCAGGACCGGATCACTATCTAGTAAGTACAGGGCGATACATAGCCAGGGTCATATGGATGTATGCAAGCAGAAATTAGAGAAATACTGCAGCACTGGTGGGCGGTAAGGACATTTTTACCACCAAGTGACAGGGTGACTTTATATATATCCATGCCAATGCTTGAATACATATGCATTCTAACACTAGATCACATTAGCCTGGATACTGAAGGTTTACCCACGAATCATTTCAGGTAAATGTATCCAGACCAAATGTCATGAAACCATAGATGCAAACTGGGAGTGATCACCTGATCTGCTTAATTTATATTTCGCCAGGGGAACAGAAGCAAATTCATAACATGAAGGTGGATAATTATATCATGTCTGCTGCTGGCGGTGACTATGTATACAATCCAGATGCAACAAGGAGAAACAGAAACCAAAACTGGGCTTGGCTGAGGAATGACAAATATGTCCTACTTAAGGTACCTGCCACAGCCCGTTACTATCTACATGGGACTTGAATTCATAGAGACAGATAACTGCACAAAGCAAACTTGAATGAGAGCTGTTCTCATATATCTATATATTTACTATCTTAAAGAAATAAACAGGAAAATAAGCAAAAGGTTTTTAGAGTGGAAATAAAATACAGCCTTTAATATATTAGCTCACAGATTAACAAATCCAGGAGCCAGGGGATTGGGCTCCTATAATGTTACTGCCAGTGGGTAACTTTTAGGCTGACAGGTGTCTGTCTGTATACTAGGAATGTGGTACCTACAAAATCCAGTGCATTTGTTAGATCTAGATGAATGCCCATTACTTTACAAGGACATGTCCACTTAAAAAAAAAAAAACACAGGCAGAATTAACTGATACAAGTAAATGGATCACTGCAGTAAATAATAATTTGTTATAACAGATAAAACATTTTAAAAAATGTTTTTTTCTTTTTAAAAATATTATGCCCCATTTTCAGGCCCAGTTGTTCAAAAGGCCATATAGAAAATGATTTGAGAGTGGTCATTTAATAGAAAACGGTTCAGTGTTCGCTCCTGCCGTGTCACAATCAGGCTGAGTACGGATGGCAAAATATAAATGATCCAATTTAGCAACCTATTTTACCTGAACCATATAGATCACATAGTACTCAACTGCCCCTCCCCTTTATCAACAACTAGTATACCATTTTCTCCAAAATTCTGTTCTCTATGTATTCATATATTCCCTTAAAGGGACATGGAAGGTTTTCGGATTGCCCCTCTGTAGTTCATGTAGCTCAAATTAGCTAGTCAGTGACCTCTCAAACAGCATGTTGTTGAATAAACCGTGCAACCCCTGTACTTAGAAGTGCACTATCCGTACGAGCTGCAGAAGAGGGAAACCAATTACAAACTATTTCTAATACTTTAGGCAGAAAAAACAGAGCTTTTAAGAACTTGTTAATAACATTAAGTACACAAGTGTAAAGAGACATATAGGTATATTATATTCCTAATGACATCCAGAAAACTTCCATGTCCCTTTAAGTCCATGCTATCTCTTGCACAATGACTAACAATGTCCATGCATACAGCACACGTGTGCAGACTCACAGTGTCAGACACTTTATATATATATATATATATATATATATATATATATATATATATATATATATATATATATATATATATATATATATATATATATATATATATATATATAAAAAAACACATCAACAGTGAGACCAATGACACTACAATAATCTTTTACATCCACACAAATCTCACATGCATATTTGGTACTGCACATACATATCAATGGCAATATGGAAACCACTTACTAAAAGAGACCAAACCAAAAAAAAACAAATGAAATAGGATTCAACTGAGCTACAAGAAAAAATAAATAAATATATAAATATATATATATATATATATATATATATATATATATATATATATATATATACACACCGTATATATGGTGGACAAAAGAGAAATAGAAGCCCTCCACCATACAGTAAATAAAAAGTACATCCGTGTTCACATTTGAATGTCTTAAGCAAGTTAAAAAACCTGCTTCCAGCTCAGAATTCTGAGAAAAACAGTTATTACACTGCATTCTGGGAGGCAGAGCTGGGACATGCAAATGTGCCCACAAATGCCTCGCTCTTCAATCCATTTTCACACATATATATATATTTATTTAAAATGTTGAAACCAATAATTGGCCGCCCAGTGCAAAGTAATAGAGGACTGCTGTAGTTTGGGAAAACTTTGCACTTTTGTATGTAACAAACTAGAAACATCAGCAGCTGTGCAAAACAGGAGAAAAATGAAATTTTTGAGAGAATCTTATATTTTACAGACTCTGAATATCACGGTGGATTCTATCTTGCACTGCTAGCCTGCCTGTAGCATGAGGTGGAGGTTTATCATACTGGGGCTTACTCTTGCTTGTATTGAGATCTACTGTCAAGTGGCTATTAAAACTGACAGTTTTTCTTTTTAACAGAACTGAATATAGATCATATCTACCCATCAGTCGTACCAGCTTTCTAATCTGTATGGACAAAGAAAAAATGTCTGGTACCATTAAAGCAAAACGGAATACATGACCAAAAATGAAAGGTTGTATGTATTTATTTAAAATTTTTTTAAAACATTCAATATATTATAAAGTCAAGTTAATTAAAACGGTATAGTATAAATATGAGTGGTCCTTTAACGGACTAATAAACAGTATAATTAATCAGTATAATTAATTGCAATGGAAGGACAGATCATTTGTCACTTGTCATAGAGGAATACATCAAAGTGACTCATTGAGCTGCCTTGATTTTGGACAAAAAAAAAAAAAAGAGAGAAGCCCTCAATGTACAAAAAAAAAATTAAACCTATTTCCTGCCTATTATTTCAAGAGTCATTGTATTTGTGTGTGTATGTACAAACATATACACAAACACACACACATACATACATATAGACACACTTTCACTACTAGACATACATACAATCTAACACTTTTCTATAGTTTTTGCTGGTATTTTTACTGTGAGACATTACTGAAGAGTATTAGTAGGACAGCATGTAAGACGCATCAGGTTTTTCAAGCTTTCCCTGGAGTCTTACACTACAAATCTCCAGGCATTATGAGTGTGGCCGGGCACAGCCTCTGGAGTAGGAGAGGTCTGTATTAAACCAAACACACTGAACAATTCCTTCAGTCACCACATTTTAACCTGTTAAACCTGTCTGCAATTACATATGGACCACAAGAGACTGAGCATTCAACATTTAAAACAAGTCGCTGTCATTAACTTAATACTGACCATTAAACCTATTACACAGAGCCACAATCATTATTTTACTATGCTGATATGTGGGTACACATGTTTCTATGTGAATATAATCAATTGCATGTATACTCTCAATGCTTTTGTTTCAATATTATCCTATGAAAGCCATCACACTGAAGTGAAACTGTGTATATTTTTTTTCAACTTAATAATAATAATATACTGTCTGAGGAGAGGTTTGAGAACCACTGCTTCAGTGGTCAATTAGAAAAATGTACCTTGGTTTCTGTACATTTCTAATAAGATTTTGCTAAAATATTCTGAACACAATTGCATCCTTAAAATGAGTTGGTGCAAACGAGCAGTCCATATGGTTCTCATTTGAGGTCATGCTGCTGTCTACTCTACAAAGCACAAGCCTGGAGAGCATCAGATGGCATGGCAAGAGCAAAGGGCACTTCAAATGTTTTATGTCAAAGGGTGGAAAATTAGCTGGGGCAAATGTATCTATTAAGAGGTGAAGGTTTAATAGGTTAGAGACACTTGAAAAATGGAAGTAAACAAAAAATGGTGGTTGTATTCATATAGGGCCAGTATGACATTGATGTAGAACCCGAGATCTAAAATAATCACAGTGACAATATTGTCTAAAAACATACAGTGTAATGAACAACATTGTAATGGTCAACTTTAACTGAATCATCAAAAACAAAACTAGTATACAAAATAAAAATGCTTTTAAGGTTTGATCATGAGGCTAAAGCTCAAATATTTGGGCCATATCAGGAGGAGAGGACCTCCTATAGAAGACTCTGATGCTGGGAAAGATTGAAGGCACATGAAGAAGGGGAAGGCAGAGGAGGCGATGGATAGATGAGGTCACTGAAGCAATGAACATGCGTTTGATGGATCTCAGAGGGGCAGTGTTTAACAAATGTGCCTGGTGTGTTGCTGCCCATAGGGTCATACAGAGTCGGATACTGAACAAAAAGGTCAACCTTATGCTGCCTCACAAGCTTCATCCTGGCAGCCTCACTGAATATATCATTTAACTAGCCAATCACTGGATTTCATGAAGAAAAAACATCCCTGTGACTCATTTTGGGTGGTATTCTCAATGTCACACATAACTGGGATTGGATAAAGGAACTACAGGACCTGTGTAAAGACTTAAGGTTTAGTTTTCACCATATTAAATGCATTTATTTTGTCTCAAACACATTGGTTCTTCTATTTATTTTTAGATGTTTTATTGGAAAGAGAGAGGGAAGAGACCATTATTAAGTCACTTTACACAAATTATGTATATAACCCCTTGTATAGAAGTCGTATAATACAATATAAGACCCTGTAAGACTGTGTACAAAAACAAGGTTAATAATACTCTGGCATTCTGGTTCCTGCAACGCGTTTATCTGTTGTGTAAATTGCCACATTAAAGACAATCCTGGCAACAGTCATATAGGACATTGATGTGCAAACTGGTCCTACGAGACGAGCCAGTGGTCCAGGACTTCAATATCCACCCACCTGAATACTGGCGAACCAACCGGACTGAATGTAACCGAGTAACTCAGTATGAACAAACCAATCTCCATTACGGTCTTATAAAGACCCCTCCTGTCATGCTTCAACTTCCAAGCCTTCTTCATGCTTGAAGTATGGATAAGCAAAGTCAGTTATAAAAGTGCAAATAATTCAAAAAGTGTGAGGTTTCCACTTACTTGACAAGAAGCATACATTCACATATACGGGTCCGTTCTTGTCTTATTAGGTCACCTCATATATATGGGGTGACCAAATAAGACAACAACGGACATGGACAGGACTGCATGCAGATGTATAAATGGGTAATAAACGTAAAAGTTGATTTTATTATTACTTTATTAAAATGTTTGTCTACAGTGCCTTGCAAAAGTATTTACCCCCCTTGACTTTTTACCTATTTTGTTACATTACAGCCTTATGTTCAATGTTTTGTTAATCTGAATTTTATGTGATGTCTCAGAACACAATAGTCTAAAATTGGTGAAGTGAAATGAGAAAAATATATATATACATTAAACTATTTTTTAGAAATAGAAAACAGAAAATTGCCATGTGCGTATGTATTCACTCCCTTTGCTATGAAGCCCTTAAAAAGCTCTGGTGCAACCAATTACCTTCAGAAGTCAAATAATTAGTAAAATGATGTCCACCTGTGTGACATCCAAGTGTCACATGGTCTGTCATTACATATACACACCTTTTTTTGAAAGGCCCCAGAGGCTGCAACACCTAAGCAAGAGGCAACACTAACCAAACACTGCCATGAAGTCCAAGGAACTCTCCAAACAAGTAAGGGACAATTTTGTTGAGAAATACAAGGGTTAGGTTATAAAAAAATAAACAAATCTTTGATGATCCCCAGGAGCACCATCAAATCTATCATAACCAAATGGAAAGAACATGGCACAACAGCAAACCTTCCAAGAGACGGCCGCCCACCAAAACTCACGGACCGGGCAAGGAGGGCATTAATCAGAGAGACAGCACAGAGTCCTAAGGTAACCCTGGAGGAGCTGCAGAGTTCCACAGCAGAGACTGGAGTGATTTGAGGGTAGGACGGAAGTTCACCTTCCAGCAGGACAATGACCCCAAACACACTGCTAAAGCATCACTTGAGTGGTTTAAGGGGAAACATGTAAATGTGTTGGAATGGCCTAGTCAAAGTGCAGAACTCAATCCAATTAAAGATTGCTGTTCACAAGCGCAAACCATCCAACTTGAAGGAGGAGCTGGAGCAGTTTTGCAACGAGGAATAGGCAAAAATCTGAGTGGTAAGATGTGGCAAGCTCATAGAGACTTATCCAAATCGACTTGGAGCTGCGATTGCCGCAAAAGGTGGATCTACAAAGTATTGAAAAAAACATCTTCAAAGTCGTGGGCATGTTCTGTAAATTAAATGATGAAAAATCCTCAAACAATCCATGTTATTTCCAGGTTGTGAGGCAACAAAACACGAAAAATGTCAGGGGGGGGGTGAATACTTTTGCAAAGCACTATATGATCAATACTATTATTATCAATACTAGTTATTTAAAACATATATAATAAAATATTGAACTACAGTATCGCTTTAAATCCATAATAGGTCATGTAATAGTTAAGCAATACATTTCAGCTCTAATTAAAAAATTCTGCGATTTCATGAAATAACTTAGCCCCCAAAAACAGTAAATCAAAGTAAAATAAATGTATAAAAATCTGGGTAATGTGCAAACAAATCGTCACAGTGCAGGTGAACTCTGTGCTCACAAAGGTGCAAGAAAAATAAACATGAAACACTTTGTGTTTGCATCGTTCAGTCGTGTCCGACTTTCTATGACCTCATGGACCACAACACACCATGCTGATCCACTTGGTATTCATAGAGTTACTGTAGTGGGTTGTCAGTTCCCTCTCCAGTGGTCCTTGATAACTGTTTTCTTACCAGCCTAGTTAATAGCTACCAGTGAAAATGACATTTTTACTTCACAGACTCTCAAGGGCTAAAGAAGAGCAGCTTAGCCTGTCCACTGATATATAGATATGGGGTGAAAGGGGCAGGACTACAAATATTTGTGCAAATGTGAAACTTCAAGAAAGACCAGAAAGGAATGCAAGTTTGGGAGGTGGAGGGCAGGGGTGGGGTCTTCACTAAACAAGTTGTCAGGAGATGTTTGCAAGGCGATAGATGCTAGTGATCCAGCATTTTGTTTATAGTTGACAGAGCTTTTCAAACATTTCAGGTCTCTTCTTCATGTAAACAGAGTTTTACAAACCCTAAAAAGTATCTTACTTATGAGTACACAGCTTTTATAGAAAAGATTTGCAGACATAATAACTGCTGACCTATGAAAGCCCTTCTAGTATGACATTTACATATAATGTGCAAGAGTATATGGAGCCTTAGAGGTTAACTTGGAAAGTGGTAATTTCCAGTGTGTCAGCTGTAAGTCTACAGGAGCCTGGGGGAGGAATCGACTAAATAGTAAAACAACAGAACAGCTATTTCACATTTATATCAACATTTCTAAACAAGACTGATGTACTATCAGCCAAAAACCAATCAAGAATCAAAGCAAAACAGCACACACAAAGCTACCAATTAAAAGGGGTTGCTTTGTAAATCAGAAGTAGAAAGGTCTGTTTTCTCATGGCCTTTATAACACTTTCTGATTGCTTAGTGGAGTTAAAATGGTAGAAAGTTAAAACAGGAAAGTAAAAGGGTTTAGATAACATTTGCATTAAATACAAAATAGAATATTTGGTGACTACATATCAATACATAGAATTAAACATGGACAAAATGGCAACAAGTATATAAGTATAACATTGAGACTAGTATTAATAGTAAAGTTTTGTGCCATATTGCAATGTATCTGTTACAACCTGGTAAAAGAGGTACAGAAATTACTTATATGAAGTCTACGGCCTCATGTCCTGTGACTGTTCCCAAGGGTGACACATAACCAAACTATTCTGTAATCTGGCTGGGGTATAAGAACCATTAATACTACAAGATCTCACAAGGTTTGCATACAATACATGTGCAGCTGGATATGAGGAAGGAGAATACACCATGACAGAAACGTGTAAATCATAAACAGTACATGTCATAACCCACTCGGGAGTGTAAGAGAGATGAGCGGCTATTATATACGTAGAATCATTAGGAGAGGTATAATGTGTCTGTATGGTCAAAGGCTATGGGATACATTTACTAAACCAATTTTAATTTCAGACTATGAAGGTTTAGATTGCCATGCTACATAGCAAGGTTTTATCTTAGTAAATCATGTGATCAGGATTCTGACTAGTGATTCACAAACAACTCATAATATGCCACTGTACCTACTAACATAATGAGCAAATCTACAAATTCATATTAGGTATCTATATTTCACCATTTATTTCTAACACGCCAACAGCTATACAAGAGTTAAGTACAATGCAAAACAATTGTAACACATTGCAAAATATATGTATATGTAAACAGACAGGTAGAAAGGTTAAGGTTGTTACTGATTCTAGATAGTCTGATCCTTTAAAAGGTAACATACGACATGAAAGAAATCACAGCGTATTCCAGAGACCCACAATGCATTTATGTGTCTGTCCACAGTACCTGCAAATAGCTGACAATTGAGAGAGCGATGTTACTGTACAAGTAAATGGACTGTGAACTATACAATATGTAATGGCTCTCCCACTACAGATAAATTGGGTAGGGGCAGTATGGAAGTCCCCAACGTGGACCTACTGCCAACCAATGACTTAAGGGTTAGGACTAAAAAAATCCAATTTATTTTATGTTACAGAATGCTTTTAAATGCTTCACTGTTCCTAATCTTCTTTTGCAGCTTAGATGGGGTATTGTTTCCCATTGCTGATCCTTATCTAAGATCAATGTATTTAGGGCAATAAACCCTCAAACCTCCTCATCTATGCATTCTCTGATAAAAACATGTTATTTACAAGGAAGCACACCTCAGGTTAGAGAAGCATTGCCCTTGAAAATAAAATGTTATTTTATCAGAGAATGTATAACAAACCAAACTATCATACGATATAGAAAGAAATATTAAAACCACCATATTTGCTATTAACACTGTGGATATTGTTTACATTTACATTGCAGCAAATACAGTTTAATGTGCTTGTGTATAAAAGGGTAGAGTGTGAATTTAGCCTCCTATAAGCAGACAGGACAATTTCAGAGCATAAAATAATTCAGATGATTGGATAGGCTAAACTTTGAACAGAAAAGAGCACAAATAAATAAATAAATCAGTTGGGGGTCTGACATATACAAGATAGGAAAAGGATAGACGGGATGAAACAAGAGTCTCTTTGCAAATGTTGTTTATGTCTATTAGGAATGCCATAATCCTCACCCCTAATATATATATATATCACATATATAGTTGTGAGCAGCAGAAAATGTTGCTAACGCTGACATCATAAAGGGGGCGTGGCTATGATGTAAGTGGGGGTGGGCCTAACACCTGATTTTAACAGAAGCGTGGCGGCCATTTGCATTTCAGAGAAAGACAGCAAAGTGAGAGAGGGAGACAGGTACAGAGAGAGAGGGAGACAGCTACACAGAGAGAAGAAGACAGGTACAGAGAGAGAAGGAGACAGGTACAGAGAGAGAGGGAGACAGGTACAGAGAGAGAGGGAGACAGGTACAGAGAGAGAGGGAGACAGGTACAGAGAGAGAGGGAGACAGCTACAGAGAGAGAAGGAGACAGGTACAGAGATGGAGACAGGTACAGAGAGGGAGAGAGACAGGTACAGAGAGAGAGGGAGACAGGTACAGAGAGAGAGGGAGACAGGTACAGAGAGAGAGGGAGACAGGTACAGAGAGAGAGGGAGACAGGTACAGAGAGAGAGGGAGACAGGTACAGAGAGAGAGGGAGACAGGTACAGAGAGAGAGGGAGACAGGTACAGAGAGAGAGGGAGACAGGTACAGAGAGAGAGGGAGTCAGGTACAGAGAGAGAGGGAGTCAGGTACAGAGAGAGAGGGAGACAGGTATAATAATAATAATGCACAAGAGCATGCCCAGCCGGTACATCTACACATTATATAGTAATCACATATATAGTTGTGAGCGTACGAGTTGTTGCTAACGCTGCGGGCTCGCGTAGCGAGCCAAGGCCCTCGCAAAGCGAGGGCCGCGGGCTCGCTACGCGAGTCGCAGCCCTTGCGTAGCGAGGGCACTGGGCGAGGGTCTCAGTTGCTGGCATGGAGTGCCGTAGGCGCTCCATGCCAGCAACTGAGACCCTCGCCCAGTGCCCTCGCAAAGCGAGGGCCGCGGGCTCGCTACGCGAGTCGCGGCCCTCGCATAGCGAGGGCACTGGGCGAGGGTCTCAGTTGCTGGCATGGAGCACCGAAGGCGCTCCTTGCCAGCAACTGAGGACCCTCGCGAAGCGAGGGCCTCAGTTGCTGGCATGGAGTGCCGTAGGTGCTCCATGCCAGCACCTGAGGACCTCGCAAAGCGAGGGCCGCAGTTGCTGGCATGGAGCGCCAAAGGCGCTCCATGCCAGCAACTGCGACCCTCGCAAAGTTCACGTCGCAACCCAAAGAGCACGACACACACATTACGGCCTCGCAACACTCGGACGCAACTCGCGAACATTACAAAATGTAAAACACAATACCTACACACAGCACATACATAAAAACCTTACCTACACCAAGAGGGAGCACCCAGGACCTCAAAAATGCCACTTAGACCTTCATTTTACTCGAAATAAAAGAGTTTAGAGACTAAAAAAAACTGTAAGCGAGAGAAAAAATGGCCGCCGAACAAAACGAAAACGAGGCTACAGCACTCTAAACTCGCAAAACACCACAAGAAACTCGCAAAACGCCACAAACGACCTACAGATATTCATACCACACAGTGCACACATTCAGCACACTTACACAGCAGCTCCACACCACTAATGCTCCAGCAACATCAAAACAGATTGCCAGCTCTTCAACACAATGCTTCAAAATAGGTAAAGTATATTCATTTAGTAATCTATTACATATTTCAGTATTATACACCAAACAGCATTAGCTACCTTACAATTTCATTGCCGTCATTTTTTGACGGGCAATATTCTAGTATATATATATATAACAGCAAATTTGTCTGGATAGGTTCAAGACTGTAGATGTAACTCCTTAGGATGGTTCTATCAGACAATTTACAGAAATCAGCACTACTCCTTCTGTGACTATCAGCATGTCTAAGAACAAACAACACATACAATTGGTTTTATGCAAACAGTGGCTGAGGCTGTTGTGGCTCCAGGAGCAGACCCACTGCAGAGCACACATTACAGGGTCTTTGATGTGACATTAGTCATAATAACCTACACAACAGAACAATTAGGATCACTACAGGGGGTGCAGATGGCCCCATCAAATGCCAATAAAACCTGGATTTAACCCTTTCCTACCACAGAAAACAACAGGTACTTCAGACTATGTCAAGTCTAACCTTTAAGAAAGCTACGTGAAGATACAGTATGATCAACAAAAGCATTTCCACAGCCAGAAACTCAACAAACATGAACAGTGTCTAGTTTAAGCACATTTTACTTCATTTTAAGGGCCAATGCACAGATTTTTCATGTTCAAACTAGGTTTATTTAACCATTAATTAACATTAAAAATACATGAACAAACAGCAGCAAAAGCAAATCAGAAAATATAATTTCAAAACACAGTTTACTCAGTATTGTCTACTGGTGTACCCATCCCCTATGCTGTCACTGTCCTAAGTACTATTGAAAGGAAGTGGAAGATTTAAGTTTCTATAACATGGATGAGCCTGTCTTGGTATTAAAGCCTTACCTGGGCAGCCTAACCAATGTTATAGAAATTGTCCACTTTCTCTCAGTAGTGCCCTATTATTATTATTATCTTTATTTATATTGCGCCAACAAATTCCATAGCGCTGTACAGGGGTAGACAGTTGAGAATTTGGGAGGGGCACAGGAGTGGCCCATAATAAGGTTGATTATATTTTCTGGCTAAAGATTTGCTTTGCCGATATTTATACATTTATTTTAATGTTTAATTAATGGTGAACTAAAAATAGCATGAAAATCACTCACATTGTCCCTTTAATGTTTGGGATGCATTAGCTTTGTTACTGCCCCACGTTTATGACATGTATATGAGTCTACTTTAAAATTTCTAAACAAAAAATCTTCAGTGTGGAAATTATAAAGAAATAAATACTAAAGAAAAACATAATGAGGGAAAAAACTAAATGGATGCACAGTAATGCAAATGTATTTTCGTTCCTTTCACTGGTGCCTCAAAAGCCCAAATGCAAAACAACTGCTTAGAAAGGAAGAGCTGAAACTAACAAAAAGGATTACACTCCCACACCTACATATGTGTGCACATCAACATATAATACACAGTGATGTCACCAGGGGCAACACCCCCATAAATATATGTGACTGTATACGTAAACACTCACTGGAGCATCTACCTTTGACCTCTGAATCTTTCATATTATGGTGAAGTTATAGACTGTATATCCCTGACATAGTGTACATACAATATATGTATATTATACATGCTATTCATATCTTATTATACACATATGGGCTCATATGAATATCTACCTGTTGGAACAAACTGTATATATCATTGTATATAATTCTACATATTCCTATTTTATACAACCCCTCCTCACTGTATGTTCTCTCTCACTATATATGTTATATATACTTTATATCTACCTGTAAACACTTATCTCCGCTGCATCTACCCGACAGCACATATTATATACATTATATCTCTGTTCTGTATCTCCTTGTCCCCACATTATATGTACATGTGATACTGTACTTCACTTAATATAATTACATTAATATTTTGTATCAATCTGTATCCACGTTATACAAAGCATCTCCTATACATCTATGTGTCCCCATATTATATACAGTGTCTCTCTGTATCTACTTGCTGTATATGGATACACATATTATATATACACTATGTCTTTCTGTATCTACCATCCTGTATGTATACACACACCGTACCTATGTTTCTCTATGATATATATATATATATATATATATATATACACACTCTCCCTTTGTGTCTAGTTGTCTATCCATACATACACACAATGTCTCCATCTGTACACATATGTATAAACGTTGTATGTCCTGATCCTGTCTGTACTTACACACATACACACAGTCTCCCCTCTAACTGTATGTACACACACACATTGTACACAGTATACTTGTATATGCCTGTCCTCATATTACAGACAAGTATATATCCTCATATTACATGATTACCTCTATGTAGACGATATACATATATATATATATATATATATATATATATATATATATATATATATATATATATACACATACAGGACTTGACAGATTTATCTTTAGCCAGTCATTATGAGCCACCCAGCCCTGTACTACACGATTATATCTATGTACAGGTCACATATATGATTATAGTATGTAGAAGTTCCTCAACACAATTATTAAATGAGTATCTCAGCGTACAAGTCCTATATCCCACAAATATAAATATATATATATATAAATATATATATATATATATATATATTACATGATTATCTATATCGCTCCTCTCTCTACCTGCTCTCTTCTCCCCGAGGACTCTCGGCTTCACCTGACAGAGCAACCGGGACCGGAACTGGGAGCCGATTTCCGGTCAGGAATAAGTGGGAGGGGTTTAGAGGAGCACAGAGTGTGAAGGTGCAGTGTCTGTGTGAGGGTCATGTGACATGTTCATATAGTGACCTGTGCTATACAGCGTTATATCATTCAGGAGTACAGTGACAATCCTTATGTGTGTATTAGGTGATAGAAACAATACTAAATAGGATCTGTACATTTGGTCTTGTTTGTTGAGATATATATATATATATATATATATATATATATATATATATATACATACACATGTACTGTGTATTTACTGTATATTCATTTGTATATATATACTACATAATAGTACTTTTGAGTTTATATATATATATATATATATATATATATATATGTGTGTGTGAAAATACAATATACAATCTGTATACATTATTCTGCACATTATAAAGCTCTAAATATGTTGTATAATTAAAAAAGCCTCTTTGTTATAACAAATAAGTTGTACCATTTTAATTTAGTAAATCCCTACTTGCATACCTATGCTGTATATATTAACAAAATGTAAGCAAATGTACTGTATTTATAGTAATATTCAGCAAATGTACTGTAATTAATAATATCCTATTCCGGCACAATGCCTCTAATCTCAGACACCCCATGGGTTTCATAAACTGGACACTATCACTAATTGGGTTCGCACAAGGATGGCTGAAGTGTTGTATTTACATTATGCGCTTATGAAAATCTTGACTCATTAATGTGCCAATTATTTTTTATTCTTGCAAAGTTTATCATAAAAAAATATGATCTGTAATTTGTAACTATTACATTCAATTTTGCTTTAATGGTGGCATTTGCTTTTGTTCCCCACAGGATTAGAAACTGGGAGGGACCCTGGATTCAGATAATATCTTTATTCACAGTTCTGTACGGAAACATCATGAAATAAGCAAAATCTTACATTTTATCTCAAGATGCTTTTATGCACATAGCTTTCCTAGCTGCTAATGTTGTTAGTTTGTTAGATATGAAGCAAAAGTGAAATTTTACTTAAAAGTGGCCATATAACCAAATAAAAAACTGTTCTGATATATGCATACTATGCTTATGGATATTTTGTCAGTCCTGTACATATATGGACATGTAAACCTGTAAGTCAAGAAGTGGGTGTGCGAGTCCTGATACAGATATACACCAGAGAGAGGTTGTACAGTTGTGCTCAAAAGTTTGCATACCCATGGCGAATTGTTAATATATTTACCATTTTTAAAGAAAAGTGAGCAGGCAAAACACATTTCTTTTATTTCTTATGGGGTTCATGTAGGTTATAACAGAATGGCACAATCATAAAACAAAACATGGCAACAAAGAAAAAAATTAAACGACCCTGATCAAAAGCTTTCATACCCTCAGTTACTAATACTGTGTATTGCCGCCTTTAGCATCAATGACATTGTGCAGTCTTTTGTGATAGTTGTCTATGAGGCCCCTAATTCTTGCAGGTGGTATAGCTGCTCATTTGTCTTGGCAAAATGCCTCCAGGTCATGCAAAGTCTTTGGCCGTCTTGCATGAATCGCACGTTTGAGATCTCCCCAAAGTGGCTCGATGATATTGAGGTCAGGAGACTATGATGGCCACTCCAGAACCTTCACCTTTTTCTGCTGTAACCACTGGAGGGTCAACTTTGCCTTGTGTTTAGGGTCATTGTCATGCTGGAAAGTCCAAAAGCATCCCATGCGCAGCCTTCGTGCAGAAGATGCAAATTGTCTGCCTGTATTTTCTGATAACATGCTGCATTCATCTTGCCATCAATTTTCACAAGATTCCCTGTGCCCCTAGAGCTCCCTCCCATCCCCCACACACACAAAAAAAAACATCAGTGAGCCGCCACCAAGCTTCACAGTGGGGATGGTATTCTTTTCACTATAGGCCTTGTTGACCCCTCTCCAAACATAGCGCTTATGGTTGTGACCATAAAGCTCTATTTTGGTCTCGTCACTCCAAATTACAGTGTACCAGAAGCTGTGAGGCATGTCGGGCATATTGTAACTGGGCTTTTTTCGTGGCATTGGCACAGTAAAGGCTTCTTTCTGGCAACTCGACCATGCAGCTTATTTTTGTTCAAGTATCGTCGTATTGTGCTCCTTGAAACAACCACACCGTCTTTTTCTAGAGCGGCCTGTATTTCTCCTGAGGTTACCTGTGTTTTTTCTTTGTATTCAAAACAATTTTTCTGTCAGTTGTGGCTGAAATCTTTCTTGATACAAAGAAAAAGGTGGCTCAGGTTGGGACAAGTCACGGACAAAAGGGACCCCTATTACTGTGCACATGTATTCTTAATATAATCTCAGAGAGAATGAAAATTAAAACGTCCCTTTTAATATACTTGTTAAAAATATAAAAATTCTCAGAGGCAAGATATCACATTCATTAATCTCATGGGTATAATCAATATGGAATCTATATAAAGTGCCAGTGTTGAATTATTGGATTTGACTGAAAATATAGTAACCACTATGAGTGTTTCTAATAAAGTGCTTGAAATAGAAAGTGCTTTAAAAAGAAAAAAGTGCTAGTGCTTATAATCCTAAATTGTGGCATTAGAGCCAATTTCTAATTGATTCTAATCCAGTGAGGTATAGTTTGGTGATATTGCGATAAGAAAACTTGAATAATATGACATTCATATGAAATTCATTGACTATTGGTCAGTAGTAAAATAATTCCCATCCAGTCCAGAATGCACAGTTAATACTGTCTTCCAATACCCTAGGGCTAAAAGGCTTAACACTAGTGGTTGTTTGCGACTGAGTCTTGCTCCATAATGTTATTATTTAGTCTATTAGATTCTAAGAATCTGAGTTTAGTTGTAGCGTGCCACGCAGTTTAGACGCCTCGCGATGACGTCATAACCCAGCGCGTACGCTCCGGCGTTTGACCCGACGCACGTTTCTGAAAAAATACAATTTAGGATTATAAACACTAGCACTTTTTTCTATTTAAAGCACTTTATTAGAAACACTCATAGTGGTTACTATATTTTCAGTCAAATCCAATAATTCAACACTGGAACTTTATATAGATTCCGGATTGATTATACCCATGCGATTAATGAATGTGATATCCTGCCTCTGAGATTTTAATATTCTCAACAAGTATATTAAAAGCTACGTTTTAATTTTCTTTCTCTCTGAGATTAGATTAAGAATAGGGGTGCACAGTAATAGGGGTCCCTTTTGTCTCTTTTGCTGATTATGAAATCTTTCTTGGTTTACCTGACCTTGGCTTGGTATCAAGAGATCCTGAATTGTCCACTTCTTAATAAGTGATTGAACAGTACTGACTGACATTTTCTAAGCTTTGGATATCTTTTTATATCCTTTTCCATTTTTATGAAGTTCCATTAACTTGTTACGCAGATCTTTTGACAGTTCTTTTCTACTCCCCATGGCTCAGTATCTAGCCTGCTCAGGGCATCCACGTGAGAGCTAACAAACTCATTGACTAATGAATATTTTCAAAATAAATGCCAAAATTTCAGCCAGTTTATGCAAACTTTTGAGCCCAACTGTAGATCCTGCACACTGGTACCATCCTTGTCAAACCTGGCCAGATGTCCTCCATTTCTTTATTATGAGTGTGAAGATATATCTCTTCCTTCATCTGGGGAACTCTGGTTTGGAAAATATGGCCATGAATTGATCCTCTCTACTTACTGAGCTGACTGCAAAGCTTTGTACTCTTTCTGCCTTTGGCTTTGAGCTGAGATACAGCAGTTTAAGTATCTTTAAAAAAATGACACCCCTTTACTGTTATTCTGTATATAGACATTCATGTTTAGAAATTAATATTATTTATGTATGTTATGGTTTGTTATAAGAAACATGTACTTGCTGGCCTCCCCATCACCCATCTGTCCACTCCAATCCATAATGAATGCATACGCTAGACGTATCTACCATACTCATCGCTCGGTGTCTGCAGCCCCTCTCTGTCATTCACTTCACTGGCTCCCCTTAGCCTCCAGAATAAAATGTAAAATAATGACCTTAACATATAAAGTCCTCAACAACAGTGCACCCCTTTGTATCTCTGCTCTTGTCACTAAATACTCCCCCACCCACTTCATTCTGCTAATAACCTTATCTCCTCCTCTCTTATCACCTCCTCTCATTCCCATCTTCAGGACTTTTCTCGTTCTGCCCCTATTTTTTGGAACTCCTTGCCTTGCTCCACTAGACTATCCTGCCTCAAAACATTAAAATGCATGTGCTTTCACCTTCAGCCTTAATATGCACAGCACATCTATCACACTCCTGTATCACACCCAAACCCTTTAGATTGCGAGTTTTCAATCTTGTGTCGGTGCTTTGGAAACAAGAACCGTGTATGTTTTATTTGAAGTTCAATAACAGATTCCTTCATTTTTTTCTCCATGGGTTATAATTGTTTTTGAATTGTACTTGCCCTCTGTATAGTGCTAAAGAATATGTTGGAGCCTTACAAATAAAGAATAATATTAATAATAATAAAGAAAGGAAAAATAAAAGCAATATTTTCTTAAAGGAGACTAGCAATGAAATCCAGGGAACGCTGGTCCAGGCAGTATGGCAGCAAATAGGAGACATATAAGGGAGATATAAATACACTTTGGGCTCAGCATTATTAAAAATAAACGATACTGATCAGTTTTATGAACTTAACCTATAAATGCTTAACAAAATTAAGAATCTAAACCTGACTCTGTAACATTTGAACTTGGCCACACTTTGTTTCATACTTGTACCTGGGCTCTCTGTCCTCCTCCCACTTATAATTCACAGGACAAACAAAGGTGTTGATAAAATACCCTGCCTAGGATAATAGATACTCTTGGGATTGTTATCACATTGTACCAATAATGATAAGAGGTGATCCACTGATAGGAGATAGCATGCTGGGGACATCACTAAATAAATTGCATTTTTTTTAAAAAACTATGTATATTGGAAAGTTGTTTTATTTGTCTTAATGTATAACACACTGGGAATGTCAGAGCATTACAATGCTACATAAAGGACCACTGCAATTCCAGAAAAAAGACACTTGTTTTTCAAGTATGAACAAAAATAACAATGGGCCCTATTCTGTTGGCCAATTCGTACATTTATAGACACTTAAAATCACTCTTAATATTGCCACATATTACGAGTTCCCCGCCCCCAATCACTATATGCCAGCCAAAGACGCAAAACCGGCCTTAGAACTCCATTGGTTTTAGCACAGCTCAAGATTTACAAGCTCTAAATAATTAACGTTACACAAAATCGATATTGTCACAGCTCTAATTTGCAAATATTTTGTGTTTGAGGTTATCACTGGTGGGAGAGGAGAGAATAGGCAGAAATCCATAGCCATTGTTTAATAAAAGAATAAGATTGATATGGACAACACACCCCTTCCCCTCACTGATCTCTTTTTCAGTCCACTTCTGATAAAAATAGCACCTCCCTCAAGCTAGCAGACAACATGGAAGCCCTTGTGCACTAGCAATTGCTGTTAAAATGAAGAATATCTCCCAAACTGCTTTTATACTTATGATTTACAAAGTTGCTAATGTTGTTTTATGACAAATGAAAGAAAGTTACAGATTTGTAAAGCGTGTAATAAACTAAAAGAGTATAACAATAATTTTAAAGAAGATGTTCATTTTACAAGTCTCCATTTATATAATATTCCATCTTGTCTGGATTGAGCAACTCTTGTTAACTTGGAGCCTAAAGGCATGTGTGTATCTTATCTATCAGTAAAGGGAGATGTGGGAATTGTTATATTACTGGAACTTTTAGTATTTTACACCTCTCTCCCCTGCACATAACTCAGAAGCAGACAGTGAGGTACTACTTTGGTTTAAGAAGATCAAATTCCCAAGGTGGAAAAAGAGTTTGAAAGCACAAGAAGTGTCTGTCTGCACAATAGACAGTTACATTTGCAAGTGCCTCCATCAGGGCTACAGCAAAGCTTATTAGTTTACAAGGAAATACTCCTCAGAAAGTAATACACAACAAAGAAAACAAAATGAAAGCCTGCAATAAAGTATAATTGTGTACAAAAGTTACAAACTATAAACGCTGTTTTTATTTTATTTTTTCTTTGGTAAAAACATTTTGCCCTTTATTATTTAAAACTAGCGACTTGCCCGTCAAAAGTGATGGGGCAATAAAATTTAAAACCATGCGAATGCTGTTTGACACATACTCTGAGGACCTTCGGCGCTCATGGCGAGCCTCTTGTCTCGTCTATATTTGCTCCTCTGAGCATCTTCATCACTCATTATAAAGATAGCTCAATAGCCTGAAGAGCTAACAATCTGTTTGTATTTTCCGGCAGCATACAATGTACAGTGAGTGTTGTTGCTCTAATTATAAAGTGTAATGAATGTCCCAACTGTGTATTATAAATAGGCTGTGTGCGCGAGGGAAATCCGTTGGTGTAGTTGTGCAAAGCGCCATTGTAGATTGGTAATGTTATTAATGTGTTACGTGGCTCGAGAGCATTTTCTGTAATTTGTAATAGTGTATTTTGTATTTTTTTCGTTCCTGTGTGAACGTGCTACGCGTTTGCCATTGTTTTACGTAGTCCGGGGTCTTGTATACAAATAATTGCAATTGGTTATTATTACGTTTTTTAGGAGTTGAGCAGAAAGTATTTGGTAAAATTCTCTCACACTGTTAGTTCCTCAATCTAAGGGCATCAATCTCCTAAGGAGTGATGATAAATATGAGGAACATGCCTGGTTGGTAAAAATAAGAATAATTAAGAGACTATCACTGAAAAGCCTGTGCGCATATTATGATTTAACCAACTGGGCATGCTCTTCTTCATCACCCACCTCCCGGTGAGAGTTAATAAATGGCCCTACATAAAGACTTTTACAGAGGGGAAGAACTCTGCTAATAATTTAAAGGGAAACTGAATACAATTCTTTTTAACATAACCTTAGTTGTGTTTTGCTTAAAAGACATATTAAGTGAAAACTGTATAAACAGAGTATACTTTAGTCTGCAGATCTCATTGGTAGACAAGTATGACTAATACTATATTATTGCTCATTAGCTGACAGGACAAGCCCACAGTTCACTTAAGCAATTGAATCAGTTTTTTATGTTTTGAGAGCATTACTGGAAAAAAAGAAAACACAATGCGCTAGATTATCAGATACCGTCTTTCAGATGCAACAAAGACAAACACGCTTTCAATGTCCCTTTATTGTAAAGGCTGTGTTTATTTTTGATTTCAAGCTCAGGTACCTAATATCTCTACTAACATTTTTTTATAAAAAAATAACTGTGACTAGATTTTATTTTTATGTGTACTCTTCATTTGTGCAATAAATTGGAGCTTTGTTGTGTCACTTTAAATAGACTCTAAAATTATACAGATAGAAACAATTAAGCACTTTCTTCTCTGTTTGATTAAAAAATGTTATTAAAAAAATATAATTTCCATTATCAACCCAAACAGCTATCAGAACACATTCTTACTATAAAATGGCTTCTATAAATAGTCCATTTAACTGTCATAATGGACTTCCTGAGATATTTGCAGGTGATTCAACTAAAATGCACTTGTCAAAATAAATATCCTTCCATTACCAAATCTCAGTGGAAATCACACCACCTGGTCCCTCCTTGGCTTCCCTATGTGTCTTTTGCAGACTATTATGGACAGTACTCCACATTATCACCTGTACTACTGCCCTCTTCTGGTTCCATTTATATCACACTCTGCCTTCTGAATATGCAATTTCCTACTACCTTACCTACCTCCGCTCTTGTAGTTGTAATTTTTATATTTACCGGGGGACTCTCATTAACTCTCTACCCAAATTAAATGTATATAACACTCTGATATACTATGCTACAATTCATATCTTGATTTAATCAATTACTGCAGTCAACATTTATTTTTCCTTTACTGCACACAAACTGAAAACCTACATCTTCTTTATAGAAAAATAGCAGGGAAGAGCTGTTTGACCCAACCAGCCTCCACCTGGATCAAGTCATTAATCAAATGTCTCCTTTTGTATGCAAGATAGGGTATACCTATCTGAAGAAAGTGTGCATTACCTAACTACGCAAATCACTAGCCTGAAATGCACCATGTAATTCAGTAGCCTATAGGTGTTTGTCCTCTTTTTAGGTCACTTGTGCTATACATAAAGCATAAATATTCTGTATTAGTGTGACTGGAAACTTAAAATAGATGAGAATAGTGAAAAGAGCTGCCCATAACGATTGTCCCAGATATTAATCAATTTCCTTTTTTTAATGACACAAGTGTCCGTCCGTCCGTCCGTCCGTCCGTCTGTCTATCTATCTATCTATCCCATTGGCCTTCTTGCTCTACTCTTTCTCTATTTGTTATTTCTTTTTGCTTGTCTTCCTTCTATTTCTTCCATCTTTTTTCTCTTCATTGTCCCCTGTCACTAACCATCCTAATTCCCCTCTTTCTCTCTCCTTTTTCTATGCATTGACTTTGATTACTTCCCCCCACCAACTATTTTCATGATCCCATTGGCTGACAGCAGTTGAAACCTTTCCTCCCCCACCCCCAAAGCCTGGTTTTATTGCTTCTTATCTCTGAAATAACATTTGTCCATCCTTCTCACATTCTGTTGCAGTCTCTCCACTATCTGTGGGCCTCAGTCTCTTCTCTCACTCTCTCTGGATCTACAATCACTTCCCTCCCCCCCTGCCCCTCAACCACCCGCCCCTTGTTTCTCTTGATTTATTGAGTCACTCAAATTTCCTACAGCTGATCAATTAGCAACATCTGCTAACTATACCTAATTAATTTTTTACACAATGTTTCCTCATGCCTTTTTCTTCCTCATTACATCCTGTTTTTTCCTCAAGCTTCTCTTCTCAACTTTGCCACATCATGTCTCCAACCTAACCATCTCACCTTACATGCTTTCCTCTACTCTTTTATGCTCCCATGAGCTACTCTTATTCCTCCATCCACCATCTCCTACCCCTTCTAAAGCTCATAAGCAGAAACACTTCTGCAAGTTTAAATCCCACTTCCTCTCCCTCTCTCTCTTTCTTCTGCTGGCTTCTTGGGACATACCTCCTAACACAGGCCCCTCACCTCACACTCGCAGATTATACTATCTGACCACTAGGGGCAGATAACATATTACATACTAGGATCACTTACCAAATTACTTTCTCAGTTGCTTTCGTTTTCCTTCTAACTTTGCATACCCTCCTACCTAATGAAAACTTCACTTTCTTCCTGACCCTTGCTATTTGTTATCTTCCATCCCCTTTAGATTGTAAGTAGAGAGTTTTCAATCTTGTAGAGTGCTTTGGGAAAAAGCACTTTCTACAAAGATTCTAAGCTCAAAACAGGGCCCTCCACTCTTTGCAGTTTGTTAAAATGTATATTTTTCCTTGTTCATTTCCTCTGTATAGCGCTACGGAATATGTTGGCGCGTTACAAATAAAAGTAATAATAATAATAATAATGTTGTTCTCCAGTGTTAGGATGCAGGGGTATCACTCACATTGATTTGTGTTCCTGGGAAATCTCTTGACTGGAGTTGCATAGGAGACTCAGGGCTATTTGCATGGAGGCGCGAGCAATGTCTGGTTTTATTCATTAGAGTGTGAAGACAAAACTTCTACTTGAGACTCAATCAAATGCTATAGGAACTGGAGAGTGCTCTCACCTGGTGAATACAGCCCATTGTATTATAATTTAATGTTCTCAGTTGTGTAACACATTCACATACTTAACAAGTGTTAACAAGAGGGCTTGTTTGTGTCATTGATACACTTTTAGGCTCATGTTGCTACAGTAAATAAAGTAAAGGAACATCATTAACACTCCAGGTAGACTCCCAGCCTTTATATACAACACATCCATATATGTGCGCTCCTTTCCCGCGCCAAACTACAGTAAGCTGAGGAAATAGAAATGGCCAGTGTGCATCTTCATAGTCAACATTGGTAAAAGCCTGTAGAAGTCATACATGTTGCTTAATTGATAAGGCGGTTTGCTCCACAATTACACCTACAGAGAACCTTTTTCAATTAAGCCCTTAAAAACATGGGTGATTTTGATAAATCTGGAGAATGGATAATCCAAGATCACATCTCAGGTGGTCAGGTCCTCGGTCTTGTGCTACTCACACTTCCTCCAGCTATTTGGGTACTAAGCTAGAAGAGAGCACACCTTTGGCCCCCATTGTGCCACCCTTGTCTTTCACTACCCTAAATGCTTGGCAGTTTCAGACTAATTTACTTTCCTCCTTGTGCCCTTTTCAGGAAACATTCACACCCCAAGTGGAAATGTTTATGACTTCAGTGAATTAGACTAGCAATCCTGGTCGGCTAATAAACTGGGCGCAGAATTGCAGAATTGGTGTCAGAATGATCAAGAGGAACAGCACATTGGTGTTACCAGCAAGCCCACAGTGTTAATGTGAAGTCAGCTAAAGGACTACTGTAAATTATAGGAAACAACAATAGGAGCTATGCAAGTGAGAAGAGTAAAAGCACTGAACAATAATCATACATTTTAGCAGACTCTGTGTCACGAGGGCTTTCATCTTAAATTGCTTTTTAATTGAAAATACTGGCTAAGCGGTATACCTTTTAGGCTATCAGTTATGGAAGGAGAATGCACATATATATAGATTCCTTACATAAAAACAAATCAGTGTATAATAAGCCCCAATATACATGTTTGCAGTCATTAGCTAATATAAAAACTCACGTGAGAGGAGGGAGAATGAGAAATAAACCGGAATAATATATATCTATATTATACATAAGACGGAAAGAATGAAGAAACATGATTTTTGAGATTGAAAAAAACAAACTCACTTTGACTCAAATATAGTAATCGTCTTTTTAATGTTTTTTATGTCTTTTTAATGTTTCTTCCACTTATACTGGTTTATTTAGCATTCCCTCTCCTCTCAAGTGAGTTTTTACATTAGCTAATGACTTCATACATGTATGTTGTGGCTTATTAGACATTGCTTTGTTTTTATGCTAGGAGACTAACTGGATATATAGTTGCCCTGCTCTTTGTTGGATTTTGCAATATCGGGCCCTAAGTAAGTAAATCCTACTTAGCTATTTCCCTATCCCGTAAACATTGTGAGAAAACTGCTACAAGTGACAGCCGGAGTCGAAAAGCACGGTGCAAATCTTCATTGATTTTTTGCCCTGATAGAATATTACGAGTTAATCCTTTAGACTTTTACACCAAAACCCCTCTGCCAATAGGACTTGGATGTATCATTCGCAAATGAGAGCAGTGCAAAAAGCTGAAGGCAATATTACAAGTACCAAGGACCACCATTGCTGAGTGCCACAGCAGCAGTTACAGAGTCAGTATAGCACCAAAAACATATAGAAATTGATGAAATTCCAACATTAATTGACGCTTAACAGTCCAATATAAACATGTGTAATGAAAAATATGCTGTTGTATCATTATTTCCATTTCATTATACAACATCAAGTGTAACACACAACCCAGTACTCAAAGGGTTAATACATATCAGGAAACCATGTTGCCTAGGAACTAATGCTATAATGCATTATATATATATATATATATATATATATATATATATATATATATATATATATATATATACACACATATACACACACACACACATATATATATATATATATATATATATATACGGCACTTGTTCACTCTCACTTTTCTATTGGTTCCTGGAGCCGTGTCTCATCCGTAAAGCTTGGTTTGGCCACTCCATACAGTGAAATCTCTTGCAGATAAGGCTGGATTAACAGATGTGGGCTGAGTGCCGTAATTTGGGGGTGCTAAAGATTTAAATTAGTGTGTAATGTGGGGAACAGAAGCTGTCGTAGCGGATTTGCCCATAGTCGGTGGCATAATACAATAATATTATTATGGGGCCACCATAACCTGAAGAATATTTCTAATCTCTGTTTAATGCTTTACAACAATCCTATCCTGGTTAATTTCTCTTATTGCAATGTTATGATGAAGCCAACTTTATTTTACTGACGGCTACAGCACGTATTAGAGCAGTGGTGGGCAACAAATGGCTATCAGACACTTCCCATATGGCCCTCAGCCTGTCCTCTGCAGTGGGAAAGAAAGTCTTTTCAACAATACAGAGGCGATTTGAGCTCTGTACAAATAGCAATAATTCTGTCTTGTACTCGTGAACACTTCTATTCTATGCTTATGCTTCAATTACCAATTAAGCCACCTAAAAAGGGTTAAATGCATTGTGCAACCCTCTTTAGGAGTCCGGGGGCCAATATGCAGCCTTCCAAGTGAAAAAAGTTGCCTGAAACTTAAGAGAAATATTGTGATCCTTTATCTTTCTATAATTAATTTTCACTAGCACTAGTAATGCAAGTTTAAATTAATTGGAGGATTACTATTGCAGTTCCCATTGATAGCTTAGCAAATCTGCCCCATTATCTCACTAAGGGGCTCATTCAATTGCGATTTGGCCCATTGCATAGGGCTCTATATAAGCACAGAGCATATTTTTTACAGATGTTTTTAGTTAGTGAAGACCTTGCTTTTGGATAGAAGTTCACTAACTAAAAACTTCTGTACAAAATATGTTCTGTGCTTATTATAGAGCCCTATTCAATTGGCCAAATTGCAATAGAATGAGGCCCTATGTCTTCATTATGCTCTGAATACACTGCGTTGTAGGCCCACATATATCATATATATTATTTGCATTATTAAAGCATTGCTGTATTAATAAGATTGTACATGACTATACATACTTACAAATACCATTTGTTTGGAATAATGAATGTGTTCTGCTTTTACACTCTGAGTTCCAGACCAGTTTGACTTTTTCTTGTTTTCTGATAGTTACTTTGTAAATAATAAACCTAACATGATGTTTACCTACAACCTACCATCAAACATTTATCTCAGATAAAGGTTGTGGAAACACATACTAATTGTATATAAAATGCTGTAACCCGTCATAAAGCAATGATCACGCACCTTGAGTTTTCTTGCAGCAGGGCCCATTCCCACTGCTTAGTCTTCTGGGAGTGGGGTATTGCAAGCTGCCATATCCCATGTGAGCAAGTTGTTACCACAAGCAGACAGCATTTTAGTAGGGCAGAAAAATGTGTTAGCAGAAGCCAGGACCCAAGTCCTCCAAGCATTGCAA
Source organism: Discoglossus pictus (assembly GCA_027410445.1). Lineage (NCBI taxonomy): Eukaryota > Metazoa > Chordata > Amphibia > Anura > Alytidae > Discoglossus > Discoglossus pictus. The sequence goes on from CM050163.1 coordinate 281,168,020, forward strand.
GCCCAGGAAGTCTTAGTTTGAACATTTTTTGTTAAATAGAAACATAATGTTAACAATATCTGGAGGTGAAGTGTTAAAGAGATGCGTGTGTCAGTGCCCAACCCAGCTGCCTTCTCACTCCAGCAAGTGGGCAATGCCTACTCACGCATGCACTGCAGTCCGTGGCCTTTTGTGAGTGCCTTGGTGCATAAAGTGCATTTGGTGTGACTGGAGAAGCAGCCTGGCACCAGCTCATGCCCGCTGGCACCTATCCACTTGTCCTTTGGATCTCTGCCCTTCTCTTTCTGTTGCTCTTTCATCTTACCCTAGGAGACAAGATAGATCATCAGGAGCAGAACATAATAAAACATGTTTGGATTAAAAGTCTGCAACTTCTCTAAGAGAGGTAATGGCAGGAAGCTGGTTAAAGCGACAAAATACATATTTCTGTATTGAAAGGTAGTTAAAATATATTCTTTTGAAGAACTGCACCTTAAAGTAGACAACACGTTTTTAGAATGTCAGATAATAATAATACAGCATTTAATATAATTATATATTATTATCATTGTTATCATTATAACACAAGATTAAAAAAACTATTGAGAGCACATAGAACTAAACATGGTGAAGTATATCTAAAATATGTTTATTTGCAACTTTTAAAAATTATTCTTAGAAATGATTTAAAGATTTGTATCACTCATGCATATAAGTGAAAAGAAGAGCTTTACATTGATGGTGGATTTGCGATATTTTGGAATTGAGAAGGCCAATACAATACTAAAATATTGCTGTTTAGTATCTGTAAGTACTTATTTCAATAATTTAAGCAACTCTTCATAGAAAACCGTACAAAAAGTATAAAAATACTTAGATTGTTGTGCTGCTTTTTCAACAACATATTATGTGCTATTAATCTTCTCCCAACCAACATATTTTGTTTAAAAAAAACTTCATCAGCCTTTTATATATTACCTTTTATATGTAACTAGCTACTTGTCTGTCAAAAATTATGGGATTAAAATTGTAAGACTGGCAATGCTGTTTGCCACACAATGTGAGGTTTTTGCTCCTCTGAGCAACATCAGCGCTCATCGTGAGCCCCACGTTGAGCGCTTATTACTTGGCTCGCAATAAGCGCCTTCGGCACTCATTGCGAGCCTCCCCCCCGTGTACTTCAACTTTCCTCCTTTGCACAGATAATCTTCGCGCTCATCGCAAGCCTCTATCCCTGTGTAGTTTAGGGGCCTCGCGATGACTGTTACTCCCTTAGGTTAAGAGTTAGTGCCTTGGGTTGTGTTACTGCCTTGGGTTAAGTCTTACTGCCTTGAGTTAAATGTTCCTGGTTTGGATTAAGTGTTACTGGCTTAGATTAAGTGTTACTGGCTTGCGTTAAAAGTGTGATCCTGTTTTTACGTCCGTTGGCCTAATTTTCGTCGTGTTTACGTTTTTCCAGCTGCCATTTTTTTTCTCGCTTAGGCTATTTTTTGTTCATGAAAAATTGCTATAAATGCCTCCAATTAGCTTGCAACCTCACTCACAGGCTCCCTGCCTCTCCCCTTGTGTTATGTGTGAGTGTGTAAGTGAATTTAAAGCATATTTTTTGATTTTAGCAGGTCTTTCGAGTCCTGTGGTTCGGGCGTTAAAGTCGTAATTTTACGAGACCCACAGTCCATCCACGTGCTTTGGTTCCTAAGTCCTACGGGCCGTAATTTTGTGCACCGTGCAAAGTCCTACTGGCCTTGCAATGATTGCAAGCCCTCCAATGAGAGGATTTGGCACTCATTAAAGCTTAAGTTCTGCGTGCCTTAACTGCTCGTCTCGCTTTGCAAGGCTCGCAGTGCAATGAGCGTCTTAGCGCTCATTGCAGCCTAAGTCCCGCTTGTTGAAGGCGTCAATAGCTCGCTTCGCTTCGCAAGGCTCCCCAAGCATGACCCACGCCTGTATATCCACAACTATTATAGGTGATTATGCTGCAGTGGAATCTACAATTTTGCTTTATGCTTATCAACTTCCTGTAGTGGGAGTAGACTCAATGCACTGGAAGCTTATATCTTCACAGTGGGCATGTGGCAGCTAAAACTGACACTGCCCTCCATCTTTTGCCATGTTTAATATTTTATTTTTTGTTGTACTAAACCCATGTATAGTGCTACAGAATATGTTGGTGATTTACAAATAAAAGAAAATTATAATAATAATAATGGAAGAAAAAAATGTAAAGGTTGCAGTTATTTTTTTGCTTTGTGAAATAATTGTGCCTGTTTCAAGTTAGTTATTCAAAATTCCATACAGAAAATAATGCAGTCTAATTGTTTATATATGTATTTGGTCTTTGAATAGCTAAATCTGATAATGGGCAAAACCTTTTTAGAACACAAAAAAAATACAACATTTTTTAAAATTATATTTGAAATTATTCTTTCCATTTAGGAGGGTGCTCTTTTAAACAAATAAACTTTCAATTACTGAGAGCACTGGCAATTTAGCTGCCATATTTTCACTGTGCAGATAGAAGATTCCTCTGCATTCAAGTCTTCTCTCACCTATGGAAGTAGTTAAGCAGAAACCAAAAGTGCTGTTTCCACTGTAGCATAATTGCATATAGAAGGTAATAAGGGAAATGCTGTTATTTTGTTTTTCTTTTTAAAATCAGCTTGCACGTTACCAGGTGGATATCTTCAAAAGAGTATATTTTAAGTATTACACTACAGTGGTTACTTAAATCACATGTGCTTAAACAGAGAGATCCTTAAATACTGAACTGTTTGAAGCCCTGATACTCAACACCTCTGGCTTAAGGGTCAGGCCGTCCTGGCACCAAAGTGCATTGACTAACGAGGCTAATTTGCCAAAATCATTTTCCAGCAATATTTGTATCCTTTGACAAGAAAAATCAATTGGTGATGTCACTGAGATTTCAACAAATCCTACACAGCCTCGTCTGCCCCCCACTTTTTATTGACTCTGATCTCAACAGCGTGGGCCAAGGAGAACAATGTCTTTACCAGACACTTGTGGAATATTCCATTTGTACAGAAACTGCAATGAAATACATTATGTGAGCATGAGGCCATATATATATATATATATATATATATATATATATATATATATATATATATATATATATATATAATACATGTGCTTTATGGCTGAGTATTTGGGAATGGACATTACAGGGACTCTGAGCCCATGGATACCACTCTGTACCCTCAAGTTAAGAAAGTTTTTTTTTTAATTTGATGCATTTTTCACTGTTTTATCATAATTTTTCTCACTGAAGTGTTAATTTCAAAGCACTCAATATGCTGACTTGAATGTTATCTCCACATCAGTTACACTGGCTATACATTGAATGTATGCAGAAAAAGAGCTTAAGAGGTTTCAGGTCCTGAATGAACCATACTTTACAAGTTCACTTTACATGCTTATATACTATATTTACTGCAATAGAAAACTTGTGATTTTTGGTCTTTTCAGAACCTACACATACTGTATAAAAATGCTTTATACAGCAGTGAAAAAGGGCAGCTGGAGAAAAAATGTGTTCTAAAACCAGGGAAAAATGCATTTTTTGCAAAACTTCTAAACAGTTTTTACTTGGTTTTCCCCTTGATTAGTACCTGAGACATTGGGTCTATTGACTTGAGTGAGATCACATGGGCCCTCATTCAATTGCGATTTGGCCAATTGAATAAGGCTCTAAATAAGCACATCACATATTTTTTTAAAGAAGTTTTTAGTTCGTAAAAACCTTGCTTTTGGATAGATGCTTACTAAGTAAAGACTTCTTTAAAAAAATATGTGATGTGCTTATTTAGAGCCCTATTCAATTGGCCAAATTGCAATTGAATGAGGGCCATGGTGTGAGCATGCCTAGTTTCTTTGTGATGGTGATTGCACTCAAGCCAATGGACCCAATGCCCCAGAGGCTAATCAAAAATTAATGGCAATAATCTCTGAATCTTTCCTTTTAAAGCTACGTCAGCCGCAGCACAAGTTCAGCAGCAGCAGTTGCAGCATGGATCTACTAGATGGCGCTGCCGACATTGTACACAGTTTGTAAGCACTGCCAAGATTATATACAATTTTCCAGCTGAAACCTTTACCCTTACCTTAACCCTAACCCCCTAACCCTTACCCTAAATATATATTATTGGCAGCAAAATTCGGCAGCACCATCTAGCTGATGCTCACTGCCACTGCAGCTGCCTGTGCAGGCACACTCATAAAAGGAAAGGACCTAATCTCTCATTAAAGTAACAAGGAAATATTTTTTTTATTTGTTGCACAAGAAAGAGGGTTTGGATAATGTGTTAGTGTGTTTTCTTTTTTTCAAATGAAATTCTCAGAGCACAAAATCTTATTAAAAATTTAAACTCCTCTTATGGCCTCTATCAGCCAATAAGATCTACAAACTAAAGTTTGCTCTGAACTTCTAGGTAGGTTTGATAAGGTTTAAACAGGTTTTAGATGCATTTAAAAAATAATAATATTCAAGTACTTGTTTTTACATAGTTTTATATGTTACTATATTTGGAACCTTCGCTGTGTTACTTTAAGAAATCCAATCATTTCTGGAAAGTCCATCATTAGGATTTAGTTAGATGAAACCAGTGGACCATTTGAGTCTATTGTTACTTTTTTGGCCTCTTGGGTTTTATCAACTATAAAATCTAATCTATGTTTCTATGGCATAATTTTGCATAGATTAAATTTGAGGATTGTTAGCAGATCCATCTCTTAGATGCACATAAGACCACTTTCCTACCTTATCTTTCTGCCAAGACCCAGTCACTCTGTTCTTCAGGGAGCTCAGCCTTCTCTTTACTTTGGTCCCTTTCTCCACTTTCTCAACCTTTCCGGCATCTTCTGTCCTTTTGTTGTGAAAATTAAAAGGATTGTGCCAATCAGATGATGAGACCCACAGATGTCATTCACAAATATAACTTTTGACACATAAGAAAGGCTTGGAATTGTTACATTGTCTCTTAGAATCCCTTGCAGAAATGCGATTAACTGTTAAGATGCATTTCATTGTCTTAAATGCATCAGTTTGTTTTATTCTTTAATATTTAAAGGACCACTGCAGATTAGGAAAATACTCACATTTGTGATACATGCAATAAATTAACAACTCATCAGCTGTGTAAATCATGAGCATAAAAGCAATAAAAAAAAAAATTCTGCTAGGGCACAGAAGTTGCCATGACAGTAATACTTCCTTTTGACAGCAAGCAGGACTTGCAAGTTTACTTCAGGAGGTTATATACTGAGTATGAGCAGGGAAGGGGGAAATGCCAAATGGTTAGGAGGGAAGTGCTTTCACCACAGCATCCTGGGTTTGAATCCAGCCAGGGAACCAAGAGGCCACACTGGTCAGTACTAGGATGGGAGAGCACCCGGGAATACCAGAAGCTGTATGCTGTGGCCCACTGGAGAAGGAACTGGCAACCCACTCCAGTATTTCTACCATGAAAACCAAGTGGATTAGCATGGTGTTGGTCATGACTGAGTAATGCCATTTACATTTAAAAGCTTATACAATGTAGAGGTCATTAAAAAGTCAACAATATAAGCAGATAATGAGATCACCTTTCTATAAAATATGAATCTGCCACTCTGTTTAGCAAATTAAGAGACCCCCTTTACTGCATGTAGCAGATTACTGTGAGCCCAGTGGTTTACACTTGCTGTATCAGTAGTAGCTCCAACACGGCTCCTTCCACTCTCTATTCCTGAATAGATACTAAAATTAGCAGGAATTGTTGAATACACAAACATGGAATCCATCATGCTCAAACAGTGTCTGCTACAATAAAGATTTTCTTTAAAAATTATTTTATGCTCATTCCTTATACAGGAGGTTATCGTTTCTTACATCTTTAACCAAAGTGTGGACTTTTCCCCAAACATCAGTGATCCATTAAAATTAACTTATGGTATATAAACATGATGAAAACTTTCAAAATTAAAATCATTTCTTGGGGATATTTTCATGAATTGTGGAGATATCTGAAGGAGTTAATCTGCTCATGGTCTAGACAGGCCTCACTGCCCCTTCTGCATGGATTGTCTGGTGGAATTACCCACTCGTTAGACAGGAACTCGAACCAGGTCAGATTCTGCTTTGGCTCCCTGCTTCCCTCCTGCTTATTTTTGGTCCTAAAGAGGCAAAAACAACATTATTATCATAGGCCAAAGTGTACAAATAGAATTCCCATTTTACAGTGTGAATCATATACTGATGGCACAAAGTTGTACTCCATACATGGTTTATATTACATGTATCAGCTGTCCTATGATGTGCTGCCCTCTACTGTTGCATGTCGTGTATACCATTAATGTACCATTGCAGTGGGATATTTACAAAATAATTTTTTGTTGATCGCCACTAATTGCTTATATATGCAATCTACCATTTTGGTTTCTGCTAATTTGGCTCCTGAAGTGTGTGGAGACTTTGAAAGGAGAAAAACTTCTATCTGCACAATTGTAATGTGGGGCTAAAACCACTAGTGCTTTCAACAAGGTTATTGGGAAGTTTTCCTGTGTTTATTTTTTTAAACTTTTTTCCAAGTATTAAGTTGAGTTATTCAATGACCATATGCAACACAATGGATTCCAGTGACTCTTTAATAAATGTACATTTTCCAAACCTAGTATTTTGTGCCTGTTTCTAGCAGATCTATAGAATGTCTCTACTAGATGCCTATTCTCTACATACACCAGTAGGAGACATTCCTCATAAACACAATATTCAGTAGTGTGCCCTTTTGACATCAAATGACATGAATTTTCATGTGTACATCTGATTATGCACAAAAACATATCATCCCTTTACACATGTAGTGGAGTGCAAATTCGGACATGTGTTTATTTGCAATATAGAAGGAAAAAGCCACGTGTGCAATTATTTGGATGGGATGTTAGATATGATACTGTGATCAATAAAACCAGTAAGAGGAACTTGCTGGTTCAATCTCTTGGTATTGAGGGCTGAGGAGCTGATTCCAGAATATGACCTGAGTGTTCCTCCCTGGTGGGTTGTCCCATGAGAGATTTGTCCTTCAACTGAAATTTCATGGGTGCCAAGTTTAGCTAGTGTCACGGAAGATACCTAAAACATTCATGATATAAACACTATGCGAGCAAACAATTTGAATTTGATGCGTCTTTCCGTCTATGAAAGCAGTTGGGCCCCATCTGTAATGTGTTCTGTCCTCCCTGAAAAAGCTTTGTGAGCAGTTCCCCAAACACACACTGGTTCCCTATCCTATTAATACTTGTTTCTCCCTGACACCATTACTATACCATTTTATCTTTTTCTCTTCTCATTAGCAATACAGATTGCTGCCTCACATGTTTCCCTTTTGAGGACACTTTCATTATTGCCAACTGAAACATTCCTGCTATAAAGAACAGTGAATGAGTGGATTTCAGTAAATGGACTAAGGCCTAGCTTCACCGAGGTGAGAAGTGGTCGATGTCCTACAATGGAAGCTAACTATGGAGTTAGGTGATCATCTCTCTACCATTGCACATTCACCTGTCCTGTTACCTCATCCCATATCAATGGAATGCATGGACGTCTTGAGAGGTTATGTAAAGAGAGACCTTGAGATATCACCTTGCAAGCTTTTTGCTCCTGAAATTACAGTTTCCATTCAGATTTTTAATATTATACACAAACTTGTAAATGTTAACATATGGATAAGCAACACTCATCCACAAGAACCAAGCAAAAAAATATGAAAGTTACAGTTTTATACCGTATATAGAAAGGTAAATATAATATATAGGTAGATCAGACATCTTTTTTTATCTGCTTGTCTGATGTTTTAGCATTAAGTATCTTCAGTTAATATAATTTATCTTCCATGGGTAAAATAACTTCTGTGATGTGTAAAACGTGCTCTTTTAAAATGTATGACAAAAAGTTTTGGATCATAGTGGCCCTTTAAAGTTATTACATTTATTTTCTTTCTTATTGTTATTTTTTAAGTTTTTGCACCGCGTGTTTTTCATGCAATGGTTTAAAACTTCAAATGCTTGAGACTTGAAAAAGAAAATGATCAATATGTTTCTTACTTCTACTCAGCATGTAACAGTCATTTAATAATTATCTGCAATACAAAACCTTTTTCACAAAAATAATAATTCACTGAATCTTTAAAATGTTGCTGAAGGAACATACTTACCCATGATATTGTTTCAGTTCTTGCAGTACCTGCTGTACAAATAACCTGAAAAGAAGAGGCATGATTATATGATTACAATATTGCTAGTCATATATTAGTGCACAGCAGAGTGGAGAATATGTGCTGAAGCTGATTAATTATGTTAGTGCCAGAGGAACTGACCATTAAACATGTTGTTGCCATTAGTACAGTTTAGTCCTAACAGGAACTGACCCTTAAACGGGTCACGGTCATTAGTGCACGTTGATCCAAGAAGAGGCTGAACGTTAAACATTTTGTTGTCATTAGTACTCTTTGAGTCTAGGGGAGACTGACCATTAGACATGTCACTGCCATTAGTACACTTTCGTCCTAGGTGAGACTGACCCTTAAACATGTCACTTCCATTAGTACACTACTATAATGAACTGAGCTGTTAAAACGGCACATAATTAACACATGAAACATATGACCTTACACATGTGTTGGCTCCACGTGGTCTTTCTCAATAGTTTCCAGCCGAGGGGGTTGAATCACTGCAAAGATAACACATCTAATCAGGTACTGGACAGCACCATTTATCCTTGGGCAGTATGCAGTGCTCCTGTACCTGATGCAAGAGCATCTAGAACAATATTATTATTATTATTAATATTAATCCTTTATTTGTAACATGCCAACATATTCCGTAGCACTATACAGTACAAGTCAAAAACAATGTTATCACATTGCAAAAGAATGGAGGGCCCTATCTTAAAATCAAATGCACACAGTGCTTTCCCTAAAGCACCTCACAATATTGAAAGCTTGCAAACTTACAAGTCTATATTGCTTCCTGAAGTATTTGTGCACATTTGTGGCAAAATTAGGAAACAACCATTTACAGTCTACCAATGACTTACTTGAAATGTTTAGTGAATGGGTGGGAGAGCTGCTTCTTATGCTCTGTCTCAATTAGATTTTACCTCTCAACCTCATACACATTCACTTTGTTAAGCACATTTACATTCTCAGTTTTTTCTCTCAATTTCATTCACACCTTCAAGCTCAGGCTTGTACAAAGTCACATTAATATTCTTACTTCAAATCTCATTCACAGTCGTACTCCCAATTCATAAATACTCTTAAACTCATTCACAACCTTATTCACAATCGCAACCTCATTCACACACTCTCTATTAGTCACACTGTCAGGGCTGTGAAACCCTTCAGGGGCAAAGTATCAGAGGATGCAAGCTCAAAGCAACAAGTAAAAAAGCACAGAAATCCAACAAGGTTAGTAACAATCTGGGTCAGCAGCAAAGATCAATCCGAAAGGGAACAGTAACTGTGGCAAACAGAACAGGCAGGCCACATGATCTGCCAGAAGCACCCCCAGTCACAGGAACCTCCAACAGGCACTGAGAGAAGCTGTAGCAGCAATAAATAGTCCCAGATGAGGTGTGATTGGCTGGTAGAAAGGCCGGGGCTTAGCAACAACCAATCAGGACAAACTGCATCAAAAGCTTGGAGAGGTTTTTCTGACTGATCTGTCTGTAGAAGACATAGATGTGGCAGGAGACACAGTCACATGTGTTACGCCGTGAGATCTGCCACAAGCTTAAACCCGGGCGTGGACCCTGACACACATTCTCAGTCTCATTTACACTCTCAGTCTAATGCATACTTTCTCCCCCAATGTTATTCACCTCTTTCCAAATCTTGGTTACTGAGTCATCATACTCTCACTCCCAATTTAATTAATACTCTCAATATCATTCACAATATCAACTTCATTCACACCTGCATCTCCAAGTACATTTACATTTTCACTCTTTGCTCTCAGTCTAGTAAACACATGCTCTCTCTCATTCATACTCTCACAATTTTATTCACACTCTCAAAGTCATTCACTGACATTCTCATAATCTCATTCACACTCCCAATCTTGTGTACATTGATCATAACATTTGCCATACTCATCACATTATATACACACTTACCATATATAATGAAGTTCTATACAAAAAAATTACACAACTTGTTGTCATGCTTACATGTGCCCCCTACTCACCTTCAATCACTGGACAGGAAGACTCCAGGCTGCGGGAGATCCTGGGTTCAGCAATCTTATCCAGTGTGGAAGGCACCGACTTTGACCTCAGTCTCTTGCTTGTGCTGTCTTCATCCTGACATTATTTTACATAAAGATGGCAAAAGCTAATAAAGCAATTAATTAAAAAAAAATCACTGTGATTTGGGCAAGATTACTATTTTAGTCTTAGTTCATCGTCAGCATTACATATATGTATAGATAATGTTTAAAATGTTTTAATCTTATTGTAAAACTGTCCAATAAGGAAGCACTGCATATATGCCGTCTCCTTTACTGTGATCCTATTTTATTGATCTACTTTATTCCCTTTTAGCTTCTTAGCCATACACACAATTTATTTATGTTGACATCCCATGAAAGTCTGAGAAGCCAACATAGGAGTTTCCCTGTGGAAGAGGACAGGATGTATTCAGTATTTCCATGAGGAAACCCCTGGTATCCCTAAATGAATTCCTTATACCAAGGGGGATAGCCCATAATCCCTGAAACTAATGCGAACAAAAAATTAATTAAACAGTTGGAGGAGTGGGGGTATATATTACCCATCCCTTTAGCAACCTCCAGCGATGATTACCTACAACCTGGTCCTCAATCTTCAGCACTTCCGTGTTGCTTGAAGACTCTGTACTGTTCTTTCTCTATTGAAGCCATGGTTCATTTCTTTGGCCCGTGGAAATTGGCCATCACCTAAAGAATTATTTTAACACCATGGAAGTGCTTGCATATCCACGGCTGAAGATAGGGCATCAGGGAATGAGTGATCATTGCTGAAGGTCATCAAAGGGATAGGTAAAGCACATTCCCCTGCCTACTGGTTTAATTCATTTTTTTATTTTTTTGTACATTAGTGTTAGGAACCAGTATGGAATCTTATGGTTACATGTGGTCCATAACGACCCCCAAGTTATACAGGTTCATTTTCACTGCATACTTTATTATGGACCCCCATGGGCTTAATGGACCCCAAATTGTTAACAAGCCCCCATGGGGGCCTTGTTGTGGGTCTCCTTGGGCCCTGTAGGCCTAGCACTGATCCCAAGGGGGTTTCTATGGGTCCTGCAGGTCTAGTGGTGATCGCTGGGGCTTTTGATGGGCCCTGTGGACCTAGTGGGGATCTGTGAGGTATTTATGGGCTTAGTAGAGATCGTGGGGGTCTTCACAAGCTCCACGGGCCCTTTGTTGGTCCCTGGGGCATCCCTCCGCAACTGCAAGCTTAAAAGGGGAATCATGGGGATTCCCCAGGTACTGCTGGGTTTTGGGGGATCCCCAGGCATTTCTTGGGCAACAGCAGGCTTAAAGGGGAATCCAGGGATTAATAGGGTCCAGTGATTGGGGGAGAGACATCTTGGAGGAGCTGCTTTAAGAAGGGGTCTTTTCCGAATGGTGCCGTGGATGGGCAAGAAGGTGGAGCTTAGTGAGTTTTCACTGGGGCCCTCAAGTAATGTGTCTTCCCTTTAAACAAACAAACAAAAAAACTAAAATGGATAGCAACACATTGGAATTTAGTAAATATCAAATGATTTTGAAAGTGAATTTCCTCCTTCCTATTAGATTTCTAATGCAAATTTATAATATATTTTGGAGCCTATTCATTAAAATATAGAGAGTTCTTACACACTTTGGTGAATATGCTCTAAATATTTACCTATGAATAGAAGAGATTTCTCTTACTGAATGGAAAACTCCCATTGTAATGCACAATCAAACTAATTCTGAACCAATCTGACAGTTGCAATACTCACAATAGATTTTCTATTTGTATAGATGTTTGTACAGTATAGTTTTTACCTGCAACTCTGTGCCATGCTCCTGAAGACCAGCAATGTTTGTCTCAATCCGAACATTTGCTTTAGTCACCCACGGTGTAGGTACTGTGAGGGTATGGCCAGCCATGGTGATGGGGGCTGACTCAGTGTCCCTCTCCAAATCATTCTCCATGGCGGAGGCATCAAGACTTAACCTTAAAAATAACATATACATATCACTGCCATTAGTACTAAAGGAGTTACTGAGTTACTAAATATGTCATTGACATTAGTACTGTTTGGGCCTAGGAGGGACTGAGCCATTAAACACGTCACTGTCATTTGTAGACTTTAATCATAGGATGGACTGAGACATTAAACATGTCAGTGCCATTAATACTAATTGATCCTAACAGGGACTGAGCAATTAAACATGTCATTGCAATTAGTACAGCTTGATTCTAAGAGGTACTGAGTCAGTGACCCAGCCAGAACTGTATTTGAAAACATTTTCCCTCCAAGATCCCAGAAGACAGGTAACAATCTGCTCAGGAGGTAGTGGGGCTACATAAATAACCCACATGCCAAATCACTCTTCAAGATTAAAACAAGCAACAAAGCCTATAATAAAGCCAATTAAATGAGTCACACTGAGTAGGCCAGAGTATTGTAGAACAGATGGAGCTGGGACAGTAATATAGACCCAAATGCTAGAGAAAGCAAAATGACAATTACTGCAGACTTGACAAAGACTCCCTTTGAAGGCTGGAGTTAGTCAGGAGGCACCTTCCCCACAAGCTCTGGGTACCAAGAAGAAAACAAAATACACCATTACAGTCCTATGACTGTAATTTTGTGATCTGGAGGGAAATGTTCTACCTCTGTAGATATGTCTACACCCAGATGACTTCCTCCCCAGGAAGACAGAGTGGAGCTGCACAACTCTTGAAAATCTTTGTTTCTACAACCAACCAACATGAAAGTAAACTCTTATTCCTGCTGATATCAACAGTATGATTCCAAACTACACATAATGTGACGATTTAGTCTCTTTTACTATTAAGCCAATCCTTCCACTCAGGAAACTGTGCATTCAACTGACATTCAACTCTTATTTTTGAAACAAATGTAAAGGTGCCACTAACTTCTAGTAGACATAGAACCTTGTCCAAATACTGAACATCCAGAATGGTATAAGTTGAACTTTCTTTCTTGGCATGACCATGTTAAAATGATGCCTGAGCCCTTTCAACTATAATAATTGTCGTAATTGCGAGTTTGTTGGTAACGCTATGTTAAAAGTTATGGGTTGTTCATGCGCAATAAGCAACAAAGGTGCTCATTGCAAAGCCCGAAAGTTACGGGTTTGACTCGATTCTCAATAAGCGCTGAAAGCTTTCGTTGCGAGGAGTGCAACCTAGATGGGAGGGGGGGAGGCGCTCGTTGAGAGGCATGCAACTTAGATGGGCGGGGGAGGCGCTCGTTGAGAGGCATGCAACTTAGAAGGGGGGGAGAGGCTATGTCCTTGAAAAAAAATGGTGGCGTTAAACCCGTAATGTTTTTTTAAGCCTGCAAGGCTTGGAGCAATAACGATTTAAGCTTCAAGTCTTTGAAATGTAATTAATGTCACCAGTTTTTAGCAATATGCCATTAGGTAGACAATCGATCCGTTTGCTAACGGAACAATTTATCTAATAATTAGGTTGATTGAAGGAAATGCAAATTGGGTATTTGACAATAAAACTATAAAAGTTTGTGAGAACTGGTACTGTGTTAGCCTTGAAAAAGTCATAAGGTGACAAAGCTTGTTAGCTGTGGAGTGCGATAGAAAATGTTAGGAGATTTCAATAAAGACTCAGTCTACACTAAGATCATGGGGTGCAGGACTGTGACCAACTAAACAGGACTCCCCATTTGGAAAAATACCTTACTGCTCCCTTGAGGGAGCCCAGGGGCCACAGCAGGTGGGATCCATTGAAGGGAACTCTGGTGATCTACTTTCTTCTGTCGGGCTTGATAAGGCTGCTATAGCCAAACCTACCCAGCAGATGTTTTAGGCTCTTTTTGGTACCTTCACCAACTATATATAAATTTAGATATATAGTTGTGAGCATGTGAGTTGTTGCTAACGCTTGCGGGCTCGCAGCGAGTGTAGTGGGCGAGGGCCTCAGTTGCTGGCATGGAGCGCCGAACCCTCGCAAACTTTACGTCACAACGCAAACAACACGACACACCAATTACGACCCTCGCAAACTTTTCCTCGCAACGCAAACAACATACGACACACCTTAACACACATTACAACCTCGCAACACTCGGAGGCAACTCGCGAACATTACAAAATTCAAAACACAATACATACACACAGCACATACATAAAAAACTTACCTACAGCAACAGGGAGCATCCAGGACCTCAAAAAAACAACTTACACCTTGATTTCACTCAAAATAAAAGAGTTTACACACTAAAAAATTTGATAAGCGGCAGAAAAAATGGCCGCAGAGCAAAACGAAAACGAGGCTACACACGCAAACACGATACGAGACACATTAATATTCATTTATTAATGTATTATATATTTCATTATTACACACCAAACAGCATTAGCTCACTTACAATTTCCTTGCCGTCATTTTTTTACGGGCAATCCGCTAGTTTAGATATATTGCTGAAAAAGCTGCTATAATAACAAATATTCAAGGAAGGGGGAGAGAAGTGCACCACCTCCGACCTTCCACCTCAAAGCTGGATACAATCTTCAGAGGGTCCCCGATTTGTATTGCTTGGTCTTGGATCCTCCCTTATGTGGTGATCAGTGGTGTACAGAAATGCTTGATACTCTTATTCTAAAGAAAAATGATTGTTGAGCACAGTTTTAGTCCATATAAGTCTACTGCTATATTGACTGTTTACCTAGTAATCTTTGCACACCTTTACAGGTACTACCATCCAGCAGGATATAAAAGACCTACATAGCATTAAATACACTAAGACTATATGTAATGAAAGTCCAGTAGTTTATTCTGCATATCATAAATCCAATATTAACAGATATATATGAATCTCAAACATAACAAGAATACACTTAAGAATAAAAAAGATAAAAGGGAAACCTACTAAAAACAGCTTGGAATAATCATTTTAGTAGGCCCCTTTCTTATCTTTAAATTATTGTTTCCGGATATAAGGTTGTACATATTGGGACATTTCTCCATATTTCTTTGCAGAGTCATTGGACTTTTTTATTGCGACAATTTATGACCTTTCTTTTATATTTGTAGCAGTAGTTGGGGAATAATTGCCTTTATAACTGACTCTATATCACTATTACACCACACTTAAGGTGTGGTATACTCTGGTAGTATTCAGTAAAATATGTCCCTTTTTGGCCACTTGACGTGAGCAGATTTATGTATGGCAACTGGGATGTCTGGGGGGGGAGGGGGGAGAGTTGGGAGTAAGATTTTGGGGGACTGTTGGACTATTGGAGGCCCTCGATTAACATGGATTATTAATATTCTTTCTACTTTCTCTCCCCTGACACTGCTACATTGTTATAGTCTGGCATATTGTATGGTTAAGCCATGTTGTTCATGGAGGGGACCACAAGGTGGGGTTAATCAGAATAATTGTATTTTTACAGTATGTGAATTTATTGATGTCACGGTGGTAACCAGTCATGTTTGCTATTGAATTGTTGCATTGTCCCCATGGAGTTTAATAAAGTGTATTACCAGGGTCGCTGGGCAAGAGGGATCACCAGTTATGAGGTGCTTGGCTGTAGGGGATCCAGTACATTAGGGAAGAGCTGGCCATCGCCATGGGACACTAGACACTCAGGTGGGAATTGGGAAGCAAGCTGGGACTAACCATTATTGTTCTAAATAACATAAGGGACATGCATCTAAAAGTATTGGGGCATATGGAGGCTCACATACACCAGCAGACAGAGTGTCCCCACTCCTGATTTGATTGGATACCCCCTGGAAAGCTTGGGCCAATTAGCCTGGTTCCATGACCAAGGGGGGTGATTGGGGGTTACATCACTTGATGGACAGGCCTCCCCACGTTGTGAGAGTGGGGCTGGTGGGGATTGGTGGGACTGTGTTGGTGATTGAACATGATTGGATTGTGTTAAGCATAAATATGCTGTACCACCATCAATAAACTAATTGTCATTTTGAACTACATAATTTCATACAGGGAAAACAATAATCCTTATTATTTGGATTATTACTGCTGAAGCTGCACTGGGCTATGTTACAGTCGGTAACATTGACTGGGTGGCTGTACTGGTTCATGTGGTCGGCTGGGTGCTTTGGTGGATGTAAGCTGGGTTGGTACTGTTCCTGCTATCAGGGATATACAACAAACCAGACGTCCCTACTAGGTAGTTTTAACCTAGGTTCTTATTAATGTGTATAGTCACAAGAGAGCATTACTTAGTCTAACATCATTTGTATAATATTACATGTTTCTCTAAGGTTTCCTTTTGAATTTGTTTTAAAGAGGTATTTACCAGCTGCTAATTGCATACTTTCCATTTTTTTCAAATGGATAAAGAGGGGAACACCTTCTTAAATACAGAAGCACAGTTGCAGCGGCTTGAGCAAGATGTATCAGTTATAACGACACAAATGATTAATATGTGCACTCTGCTCAATATACATATACAATGTACTGCAAAACAGACACACTCCTGAAGTCTCTCTTTTGTAATCTTCCAGGAAATAAGTTTCTTTTTAATTTATTTTTAGACATTCAAATGTGGACACAAATGTACTATTTATTTACTGTAATCTTCTATCAATTATCAACAAAAGGTTCAGAGAAAGAAACAGGGATGTGGTCAGACTAAATAGCAAGAGCTATCCTCAAAGAGTTAGTGGTCACTCAATCAGGGCAGTTGACGGGAAGGTGGTATTAATGTGAGGGGGCGACCCTGGAAGGAAGGGAAGGAAGGAACAGAGCTCCCCGACTGCACTAGCACTTCCGTCTCCCCATGACCTGTGCCCTTCACTGGAGATAGAAAGCCTGCAGAAGGTGTAAGAGAGAGTGAGATAGTATAGAAACCTGGAGCAATATCACAGGAGCAGCTACAGACTAGAGGTAATTATATATGGTGATGTGGATGTGGTTAGGGGATCCTTTGGTTTTGTAGGGTCCAGATAAATACATTAAGAAAGTCAGTGTCTTATTGTCTGGTGATTGACTGGTGCAGTATGGCAGTCTGTGACCATGGGGGGGGGGGGCTAATGTACTCAGCAGGAGGCAATTGGTGATAAGTACAGGGTGCCCCAGTCTGTTGCAGAGCTTTTATTAAATTTATCAGAATATAACTTATAACTAGCAATGTATTTTTATAGATATAATAGTTAACACATACAATGCATATATATATATATATATATATATATATATATATATATATATGTTGCTATGTCTAAAACTGTGAAATACAGTAAGCATATGCTTTAAAGGAGCCATATTTAAAATGGTTTGGATTGACAGAGTGATGGTGCATTATGTGGCCTCATTTGCATGTCCCGCCCAGTTTTCCCAGATTGCAGTGCATATACTGTGTTTCTGAGAAATTTGAGCAGGAAATAAGTTTTTATCAACTTATTTTTAGACATTCAAGTGGAATCACTAATGTACTATTCCTTATTTGTACTACTGTACTTTGTACGGTGTAGGGCTTCTATCACTCTTAGCCCACCATATGTGAAATAATTGCTGTATATATACATTTGCTAACAAGTCTTTTCTTGAGTTTGGAGACTTAGGATCCTTATCATTCCCAGTATCCAATATATCATTGTACAGACTGATAGATAGATTGCTTTGTCTGCAAGCAATCATTATTTCACCTGTCCCAGATATCCCCTTCATAGACAAGGGTTCTCACACCCAGCCTTTTCACTTTCCAGTGTTCAATCATTATCCCATTTTATTTAGAATTTGGGGTCCTATGTTTAGGACATATTTCCCAATTCTTTTTAAGTCTTCTATGCACACCACTTTTTTATGTAATTATTAAAGGTTAAGTTTTACCTTCTACACATCTATTTACACCTGCCCAGCAATGATTTGGTATGTCCTTGACCTTTTTCTTGATTGTTACATTGTCACAATCTTGCGGTCAAACCTATGAGCTGTGGGTATTCCTTTACCCTCTCTCTAATTTTGGAACAATTGTGTCACTCATTTGTATATCATTAGTTGCCGCTTTTTTCTCCATATTATTCATATATATATATATATACTGTATGTACTAAAACACCCTGTAGTCATTTTTACATGATATCATCTTTGCAAGGCTATGTATTATATACTGTGCAGGGCTACATTTTATTGTGTGCAATATTGTACAATTATGTTTTCTCTTGAATTTTGTTGGTTACAAGCTCACATCAAAGATGGAAACATTTCTGACATGATTTATCTCAATTTCTGGCCCTACAAAAACCTGTAATTTCACTTAGAATGTGTAGATGTTTTTATATCCACGGTACAAGAGCACACCATGTTGAAACTGAAGCTTCAAGAAGCAGACTCGGTAAAGACAATGGAAGCCTGCAGTAAAGAATAATTATATATATAATTGAAAAATGCAAACGCAGTGATGTTTTTTCACTTTCTAAAATAATTTTCTGTATTGTTTTATTAATCAAAAGACCTCATAAAAAAAATTACCAGACTGGTCCTTTAAATGTTAGATCCATTCAAAAGAAAATCAATTTGGGGGATGGAAGACACAGAGGGATGTTTCTTTCACAGAGAGAACATAATCCTAATGTGCTAGCAGCCTTATTAAATTGCGATTCAGTAAATTTAAAAGGCCTCTATATAAGCACACAGCATATTTTTTTTACAGAAGTTTTTAGTTAGTGAAGACCTTGCTTTTGGATAGAAGTTCACTAACTAAAAACTTCTGTAAAAAAAATATGCTGTGTGCTTAATTGGAGCCCTATTAAAATGATTGAATCACAATTTAATAAGGCTGTAGGTATGCAAGAGTGAACAACTTGACCTAGAACTACATCTGATACCCCAGTATTAGCTACAATCAGACCAGTTGCGTATCTAGTGAATGGAGGGACCCGGTACAAAAAAAAAATCCTCCTCCAACTCATAAAATTTATATAAATATTATATTTTTTTCAATTTAAACAATAAAAATAAATCTGGGGGGCCCGACGTCCAGACTATTCTGCACCCCCCCCCCCCCACTCTACACCCTCCGATGTCATTCTGGATTCCCTGTCTCGTCCTGAAGACATGCAGGGATGGGAGCTGGTGAGGCAGAGGGGGCCCAGGGAGCTGGGGGGTATAAGGGGGTGCAGGCTGGGGAGTGATGAGGAGTAGCTGGGGTGAGGCAGAGGAGGAATGGAGGATCTGGAGGTGTCAGGCTGGGGCTTCCAGGAGGGGCCAGGCTGGGGGTTGATCAGAAGGCGCCAGGGTGATGGTGGAGGAGGGAATAAGAAACATAAATTAATAGAGCAAACTAAATGTTGTCAGCTCAGGGTCTTCCCATAGCAGGGCCCCGGTGCATACCACCAGGTGCACCAGTGATAGTTTCACCCCTGAATCAGTCCCCAGATTTACAGCCTTATTAAATTGCGATTTGGCCAATTGAAAAGGGCTCTATATAAGCACAAAACATATTTTTTTTACAGAAGTTTTTAGTTCGTGAAGACCTTGCTTTTGGATAGAAGGTCACGAACTAAAAACGTCTGTAAATAAATATGCTTTGTGCTTATATACAGCCCTTTTCAATTAGCCAAATCGCAATTTAATAAGAATGAAAAGCTGTATTGCAACCTTAACAGCACCTGTTAATGCAAACTCCTAACCTTTATAGTTCTGCATCAGACACCTTATCATAATGATGTTTTACTACCCCAGTTACTTGAGCTGACAAAAGTCACTGAAACACAAAGGTCAAAAACCGTATGTATGCTTCTGCAGACAGCATGGCCCTCATTCAATTGCCATTTGGCAAATTGAATAGGGCTCTAAATAAGCACATAGCATATTTTTTTTAAATAAGTTTTTAGTTAGTGAAAACCTTGCTTTTGGATAGATGCTTACTAACTAAAAACTTTAAAAAAAAAATATGTTATGTGCCTAATTAGAGCCCTATTCAATTGGCCAAATTGCAATTGAATGAGGGCCCATGTAAATAGTGGGTGTTCCACAGGTATTACAGCCACTCATCTTAAGTTCTTGCCCCATGTCTGAGAACCCAATTATCCATCTGCTCTATGCAGAGGCAAATAGTTTAACAGCAAGACTGTCACCACAAAATCAACTTTTTAAGTTAGTATTAAAGAGCATGGAAAACTCTCTCTACACTATACCAGCAATTTGTTTCTAAAGTGGATAATTCCTGAAATATTAACATTATTTTTTCGTTATATTGTTATGTAAACTAGCAGATCCTGAATACTAGTAGCTGCTTTGATGTGCTCATTAGAATCTCAGTCTGCTTTTCTGTATCTGTGGCAGCAAAGCAGTGACCCCCTAAGGTTATCATGTAGTTAGATCCCTTCCCCACAAATATCAGTAACTCTCTCAGATTAGTATATTGAACTTCTCATTACCCTAAATTAGCCACACATACAATATATCAGTAATTATTTACTGTAAAGAAAAACAGCTAGTACAATGTATAGACCATTTTTAGCTCTTTTTAAGATGAAACAAACTTGTTGTTGGGGTGAAAGTGTCTTTATAATTTGCTGCATGTTACCACATAGAGTATGTAAATGCAAACACACCAGAGCAATGCTGGGGTTTTACCCGTCATTAAATATTTTTAATAAAAGTCTACTTAAAAAGATACTTAGGTTGCTCTTTACACCAAATTAATAGAGCTTTTTGTGTTTGTCTAAATGGGTAATTGCCATTAGCATTTTCCCCAGGTATTTCCCATATAAACTGTTTGATTCTGTGCTTCTTGTTGATTTTTTATCAGTTTCTTCCACCCAAACATCTCCCTGTGCTCAGGCCTGGCTTATTTCTCTACCCCGTGACTCAGAATAAGCTGTGGTTTGCAGGCCTGATAATGACAAGGCAGCACAGAGCAAGAGCAGGAACACACCTTAAAAGGAGGGAACTTATAAAAATAGCACAGATCAATACACAGGACTGAGCGGTACAGAGATCTGGCCTGATCCCTCCGGGATTCATTCCCTTAGTGACTGCAGGCCTGGAGTTCCCTCTGTAGAACACAAGGTTTACAATGCACTGCAACAAAGGCCTGCAATAGTCTGCAACAAAGGCCTGCAATAGTCTGCAACAAAGGCCTGCAATAGTCTACAACAAAAACCTGCAATAGTCTGCAACAAAGGCCTGCAATAGTCTGCAACAAAAACCTGCAATAGTCTACAACAAAAACCTGCAATAGTCTGCAACGAAGGCCTGCAATAGTCTACAACAAAAACCTGAAAAAGTCTGCAACAAAGGCCTGCAATAGTCTGCAACAAAAACCTGCAATAGTCTGCAACAAAAGGCCTGCAATAGTCTACTCTACAACCAAAATCTGCAATACAGGGTGCAATACACTGCAACAAGGCCTGCAATAGTCTACAACAAAAACCTGCAATACAGGGTGCAATACACTGCAACAAGGCCTGCAATAGTCTACAACAAAAACCTGCAATAGTCTGCAACAAAGGCCTGCAATAGTCTACAACAAAAACCTGCAATAGTCTGCAACAAAGGCCTGCAATAGTCTGCAACAAAAACCTGCAATAGTCTACAACAAAAACCTGCAATAGTCTGCAACGAAGGCCTGCAATAGTCTACAACAAAAACCTGAAATAGTCTGCAACAAAGGCCTGCAATAGTCTGCAACAAAAACCTGCAATAGTCTGCAACAAAAGGCCTGCAATAGTCTACTCTACAACCAAAATCTGCAATACAGAGTGCAATACACTGCAACAAGGCCTGCAATAGTCTACAACAAAAACCTGCAATACAGGGTGCAATACACTGCGACAAGGCCTGCAATAGTCTATAACAAAAACCTATAATACATTGTGTAATACACTGCGACAAGGCCTGCAATAGTCTAGAACAAAAACCTATAATACATTGTGTAATACACTGCGACAAGGCCTGCAATAGTCTATAACAAAAACCTATAATACATTGTGTAATACACTGCGACAAGGCCTGCAATAGTCTAGAACAAAAACCTATAATACATTGTGTAATACACTGCGACAAGGCCTGCAATAGTCTAGAACAAAAACCTATAATACATTGTGTAATACACTGCGACAAGGCCTTCAATAGTCTAGAACAAAAACCTATAATACATTGTGTAATACACTGCGACAAGGCCTGCAATAGTCTAGATTCTACAAAAACCTATAATACATGGTGTAATACACTGCGACAAGGCCTGCAATAGTCTAGATTCTACAAAAACCTATAATACATTGTGTAATACACTGCGACAAGGCCTGCTATAGTCTATAACAAAAACCTGCAATACATTGTGTAATACACTGCGACAAGGCCTGCAATAGTCTAGAACAAAAACCTATAATACATGGTGTAATACACTGCGACAAGGCCTGCAATAGTCTAGAACAAAAACCTATAATACATTGAGTAATACACTGCGACAAGGCCTGCTATAGTCTATAACAAAAACCTGCAATACATTGTGTAATACACTGCGACAAGGCCTGCAATAGTCTATAACAAAAACCTATAATACATGGTGTAATACACTGCGACAAGGCCTGCAATAGTCTAGAACAAAAACCTATAATACATGGTGTAATACACTGCGACAAGGCCTGCAATAGTCTAGAACAAAAACCTGCAATACATTGTGTAATACACTGCGACAAGGCCTGCAATAGTCTATAACAAAAACCTATAATACATTGTGTAATACACTGCGACAAGGCCTGCAATAGTCTATAACAAAAACCTATAATACATTGTGTAATACACTGCGACAAGGCCTGCAATAGTCTAGAACAAAAACCTATAATACATGGTGTAATACACTGCGACAAGGCCTGCAATAGTCTATAACAAAAACCTATAATACATGGTGTAATACACTGCGACAAGGCCTGCAATAGTCTAGAACAAAAACCTATAATACATTGTGTAATACACTGCGACAAGGCCTGCAATAGTCTATAACAAAAACCTATAATACATGGTGTAATACACTGCGACAAGGCCTGCAATAGTCTAGAACAAAAACCTATAATACATTGTGTAATACACTGCGACAAGGCCTGCAATAGTCTAGATTCTACAAAAACCTATAATACATTGTGTAATACACTGCGACAAGGCCTGCAATAGTCTAGAACAATAACCTATAATACATTGTGTAATACACTGCGACAAGGCCTGCAATAGTCTAGAACAAAAACCTATAATACATTGTGTAATACACTGCGACAAGGCCTGCAATAGTCTAGAACAAAAACCTATAATACATGGTGTAATACACTGCGACAAGGCCTGCAATAGTCTATAACAAAAACCTATAATACATGGTGTAATACACTGCGACAAGGCCTGCAATAGTCTAGAACAAAAACCTATAATACATTGTGTAATACACTGCGACAAGGCCTGCAATAGTCTATAACAAAAACCTATAATACATGGTGTAATACACTGCGACAAGGCCTGCAATAGTCTAGATTCTACAAAAACCTATAATACATGGTGTAATACACTGCGACAAGGCCTGCAATAGTCTAGAACAAAAACCTATAATACATTGTGTAATACACTGCGACAAGGCCTGCAATAGTCTAGATTCTACAAAAACCTATAATACATTGTGTAATACACTGCGACAAGGCCTGCAATAGTCTAGAACAAAAACCTATAATACATTGTGTAATACACTGCGACAAGGCCTGCAATAGTCTATAACAAAAACCTGCAATACATTGTGTAATACACTGCGACAAGGCCTGCAATAGTCTAGAACAAAAACCTATAATACATTGTGTAATACACTGCGACAAGGCCTGCAATAGTCTAGAACAAAAACCTATAATACATTGTGTAATACACTGCGACAAGGCCTGCAATAGTCTAGAACAAAAACCTATAATACATTGTGTAATACACTGCGACAAGGCCTGCAATAGTCTAGAACAAAAACCTATAATACATTGTGTAATACACTGCGACAAGGCCTGCAATAGTCTAGAACAAAAACCTATAATACATGGTGTAATACACTGCGACAAGGCCTTCAATAGTCTAGAACAAAAACCTATAATACATTGTGTAATACACTGCGACAAGGCCTTCAATAGTCTAGATTCTACAAAAACCTATAATACATTGTGTAATACACTGCGACAAGGCCTGCAATAGTCTATAACAAAAACCTATAATACATTGTGTAATACACTGCGACAAGGCCTGCAATAGTCTAGAACAAAAACCTATAATACATTGTGTAATACACTGCGACAAGGCCTGCAATAGTCTATAACAAAAACCTATAATACATTGTGTAATACACTGCGACAAGGCCTGCAATAGTCTAGAACAAAAACCTATAATACATTGTGTAATACACTGCGACAAGGCCTGCAATAGCCTATAACAAAAACCTATAATACATTGTGTAATACACTGCGACAAGGCCTGCAATAGTCTAGAACAAAAACCTATAATACATTGTGTAATACACTGCGACAAGGCCTGCAATAGTCTACAACAAAAACCTGCAATACAGGGTGTAATACACTGCGACAAGGCCTGCAATAGTCTAGAACAAAAACCTGCAATACAGGGTGTAATACACTGCGACAACATTCCCACGCAAAGCATATGTCATAGGGTGATCTAGTGATAGTCGAATGTGATTACAGGGCAATAAGTACCATTGATATTATAGTCTCATTTATTAATTAATTTTTTAATTCTACCATACCATTACATTTCTTATCAACTCCATCATTGTTTTCTTTACAAACAAACATGGAAATGTTTTATTTACAGAATGATTTGCCCGTCCTTTCCTGTTTTTACAAGAATATCCGTTACGAAATGCAGTGAACACAATGTTCTCAGTTATGCTTTTTGTTTTGATTTAAAAAAACAGAACAATCAGTTTTCTTCCATGTTAAGCAAATATAACCATTTATGAAATTCTCGAAAACACTGATTTCCATATAAGTCCTAGTGCCACCCATAAATGGCTAGGACTTAATTGAGCAATGACTTCTTCTCTTATGAATAAACAAGAATTGATAGAGGGTTTTTTTTATTTATTTTTTAAGCAAAGAAATAGAACAATCTCTAATTAGTTTCAGCTCATAAAGTTCTTTCCAACTTTACAAGACATGTAGAACAGCTAGAGCATAGAACATTTTGCATGGTAATGGAACTGCATAGCTCTGCATGTTACTGATTTATCAATTAAAGTCTGTTTTTAGGTTTTTAATTTATAAAAAATATTTCCAACTAAACTCAGGTTGCGCTTATGTATAACAGTACACGTACAGAAGTTCATATGTAGGTGTAAAAACAATTAAAGCATCTCCCTTTTGTCGATGTGAGATATGATATGTAACTGCACACAGAAATGCAAATGCATCCTCCACTCCTGCCAGACTTACTATATAGTGAGAATATCTTATTGGTTCACCGCCAATCAAAAGTTATATCCCAGGAAATTTTTTCCTCCATGATGCCCTGTGACTGCCTGATAATTCATTCTGACTGTAAAGGAGAACTGGTGGAAAGTGGATGAAGTGTACCGACTATTGTTTCTTTTATTTTTTAGATGGAGAAAATAAAGCATTGTAGCTTCTCTTTATGAAATCTTTCTTGAAAACAATTTAGTGAAACGATGACAAGTCTTATGCCACTTCTAACCAGGACCACCTTATTACAAAAAGGTGCTGCTATAGAATCTCCTAGTGGTTGCTTTTGTAGGTGCTACAGAGTTGAGGGTTTGGGAGTTATGTCCCTCTTACCTGCGAACAGTATCAGTTGGTGAGACTGGATCGTCCCAGCTGTGTCGTCTGGAAGTTGATAAGGACCTTACTAAGATAGGCATGGGTTCCCCCATCCTAACCAGGTCTCTCTCATCTCTCTCTCCAGGAGATCCTGACAAAGTCAGTCCTGGGATGGCCCCAGTGTCGTAGACCATGGGGCAGACGAAAGGCTTGGTATAAGTGATTATGACCTCTCCCTTATCAAAGCTAATGTTGGTTTCTCCAGCCACACAGAAGGTAGTGGTGGCAGAAGTCTGGGTCTCTTGCTGAGAGCTGGTAGACTCTGCTGCATCCATGAGCTCCAGGTCCTTGTAGTATTCAGTGCCTAGGAGAGAGGAGTCCAGAGAAGGCAAATCCTCACTGCTGCTCACAACATCAGGAGAACAGTAATCCAGATCAACAGAGGCGTCATCCTGAAGAAGTAAGACATTCCTTTGTAAACAGGATATCAACGAGAAACAGAATGATCAAAGCTGCTTTATCATGCAATTAAAAAAACAATGCTTTAAATTACAGGTTTGTATTCTATTAACAAAAAAGAGACAGGAAAATTCACATTAAAAGGATGCTGAAAATATTATGCAGAACAGTGAATTAAGTGGAGAGATTGTTAGACCATTATTTAATTTGAAGCTGTTTTCACTCTTTTATTGCTGCAATTGTTTTTAAATGCTACAGTGCTTGTTTTTGGGACGGATGTTGTAACTATAGGGCATTGCAGTATTCTAAGAGTACTTTATAATTGTTAAGTTAGAACCAGGGTTTTTTGCATTTTTTATTTGAATTTGTGCTTATGATCAAACAGTTTACCAGCAAAGATTACCGGTAAGGCATAGCTCTCTATTGTCTCCTGTCTCTCATGCGTGAATGTGAATGTCATGTGTATCTGCATGTCTGGAAGTTAAAGGACCACTGAAGTCATCACATGTGCTCTGCACCATTATTATCCTTTATTTATAATGCGCCAACATATTCCATAGCACCATTAGCTAAAGAGTGGAAAAATCATAGGATTAGAACCAAATATTTAACGATGGAAACACTTTTAAGGCAGCACATTTACCACTACACCAATATACTATGCTTGCTAAATGTTTATAAAAGTTTTTTTTATATAGTATGGATGTATTTACGTTTTTTACTGCCCTGTAAGAGTGTATTCCACACAAACAGCACAGCAATTTATAGTTGCAGTCTATGCAATTGAGGGTTCCTAGTTCAAATCTTCATAAGCCTTATAAGACTTTTCTTTAGCTGCCCCTACTCTATGGACTCGCTCCACTAGACTATCTTATATATATTGTAAAAAAACAGCTCACATTAGACATTATCAAGTGCATCCATATGCACATTGTTTGGACATACAATACGCATTTGCTAAATGTTTTACTCTACCATAAAAGCACTGGCTTGTTTCAACCTTGGTTGTTGGTCTTTTATGGTGAGGTGGTAAACAATTTGCACATCTCAATTGTTACATCCATTTACACGTTTCGTCTTAAAAGATTTCTTTAGGAATCATTAAAATCAATGAAGTTTTTGTTTCTAATGTCATTCTGAATAAATTTGTTTTTACATAAAAGATATTACCAGCGTCATAGATAACATTAACATATACAAGGATACCAAAACACACAAGCAAACAGCACTACACAACACTATTACAACAATAGCAAAACAATTTATTCCCATAATGGGGCAAAGTCCAATCCCCCAACAATTAAACCACTAGTCAACTGACTAAACAAACTATTAATAATAGAAAAAAACGGCCTCCCCAACCGGGACAAAAAAGCAAAACCCTTTCTTCAAAAGTGGTAAGCCTTTATCCCAACAAAACCAGTCCAGCAAACTCTTTGTAATATTATTATTTGTAATATTACTATTACATTGAAAGATTGGTGGGCAAATGAAAAAACAAAGTCCAAGTTGCCAGGAACCCTAAATGTCAGCACTTCAAATGTGATATTGGCAGCTGATCTCTAACTGAAAGGAACAAAACTACAAGGCATAATCTGAACATATCTGAAATTAAACTAATGTCATGGACATCTTGTGTTTTTATGCTGCCCTAAGCCTATTCAGATTTCTACACCTCCATTCCTTCCTTTTTAATTTTTAGCCTTGCTTTACTCATATCTTACAATTAACACAAACATATAAAAATACAAGTGTAGCCATGCTTATGTATATCATTAGGCTATCAGAAAATTTCAGCTACACTTTTGCTATCACATTGTATCAGCAATTTTAGACAGGCTGCTGCCCCCTGATAATGTGTCTCTGGCTGGTACCCTGGCACAATGTAAGATCAATAGACTGGCAGTAAATTGTAGGTTTTGTGGAACAAGAAAACACACTCGACCCACTCATGCACAGGTTATCTACCACACCCATATTCATATTTGCTTTGCCTCTTTAACAAAGAAAAGCATGGTATCCAAACTGTGCTCAGGATTTTGTCAACCCAAACTGTAACTTCTGGTACTGTATTACTGTAATATGATGAGAATTCAGTGTAAATATATTTTCTCTCAATAAAATAAACTTAAAAACTGCTTCCGATAGCATCTTTTACAACACTCAAACTGTTTACTTATCTCTAGTTCAGTTGAGTTGGCCAATATATTGAGCTCATGGGTAGGAAAGCCTGGAGACACCCTTTAAATACTTCTAAATTTTCTTCACTGCAATACCAAATTTCTGCTTTTATCCTTGGAGTATGAGAAATAAAAAAGATGAACTTTTGCAGGGAAGCCCTGACACAACTGGCTAAGAAAACACAGCTAAACAAAAACTTTCCATTGGCTTTATGTAGCTCTTTAAATGACCACTTATACCGCACATATATAGTATAGTATATGTTGAAGATCATGTGGAAGGTTGCTTTTAATCCTGTTTTTGGTTCATATAAATTTTATTTAATAGGAATATTAAGAACCAGAAACAACGCTAATCAATAATGTTAATACCAGGGCTGAAAATCAATCCCTATAAGTACTCAATAAAAAGTGCTGACAGAACAAAGAAACCTATCTGTATGAGGTAGGCCACCTCCGTTAATCACATCATATGTTATTATACCATGTTGAGTATATAATGCCAACAAATAATTTAGGGCAACCTTAAAGCAATCCTCATATGCAATTATATTGCTAATCCTAGGATTACGGTATAGATTCAGCACTAGATTAAAAACAATGCAAGGATACTCTCCCCTGAAAAAAATATGTATATATATCTATATATATATATATATATAACTCCATATAATATTAATATCAATAAGAGGTTATTGCTGCTTCTAAATCCAGTATGCTTGCAATATCATGAATGCAATATAATTGCAGTTTCTTTGCTTTTCAGCCCACAAAACTACAAATGAAGACGGTCTGTTTCGCTTGTTACCGAGCTTCCTCACAGGCTATAGAGTTTAGTGTTTTGTTGGCTTCTAAAGCCCTTTTAAAGCCCTGTGTCACTATCCTATCACATGGTCGCGTCCTTGCCTTCTCACGTGACTATGTCATCACATTCAAACATCAATGCATTTTTTCATACCATCTAACAATATGACAATATCCATATGTTGCTATATCACTATATTTAAATAGGATCTTATTAATACAACTGAACTACAAAAAACAGTAAATTGGACAATTGCCATCCATCAAATATGGACTTCAGCATATTTCAATCCAACCAATTATTTCCCTAGAGTATTAGCAATACAAAAACAATGCCTGTAATACTTAGCCAACTTTCTAACGAACAGATATGAACTGTCATCATAAATGAAGTACCCAATATTATGTCAATACACTATTCAATTTAATTAAATGTATGAAAAATAATGTACATATGCTTAATAAAATATTATATTGTACATAATTAATTTTGTGCATAATTGTTTACTGTGTAAGAGTTTACTAAAGTGCATAAAGTGCTTGTTGATATTATATGTTATAAAATACTGTGGAAACGTTATATATATAGGACAAATACAGGACATTATTCACAATGCTGGTCTATTTCTCACTTAACTCTGGCCAATGAATTTTGTCTTTCTTGTTTTTTAATTTTTTTCCCATCTTTTTCTGTTTACTGTTTTTAGTTCATATTTGTATCAGTATCGCTTTTTGACTTGATAAAGAGTGGCATTATCTCTCGAAAGCTTGTAGCTTTATTATGAATATGTTTGTCCAATAAAAAAAGGTATCACTATTCACTGCAATACTCTGATTATTCAACTTATGTTGATAAAAGTATATTCAGTTCTATAGTGCTTGGGATATAAACTACAAAGTGAAAATGCATGTAAATGCAACTATGAATATTAACAAAGAAGGAAATATATTAATATATTAATTGTCATATTGTATAACATAATTTAAATATAGAGGATTGTTTTTATATTAACATATCAACAACCCTTTAATCCTAAATTACTTTGAATATATTAACATGAAATACAATTTTAAATATATATTAAAGCTCATTAGAAATTTGTTGTTTACAATAAATTATAACAATTTAAAAATATAATTATAAAATATTGTTATGGTATTAACAACCCTTCAATTTTAAGTGTAATAATCAACAATATTCTATCATAGTTAATGTTGATGTGAATAATGATAAATCATTTTTCATGTAAAAGTATTGACACAGCAATATAACATCCTAAAATTAATGTCATAGATGGGGGGAAAAAAGGGAATTGACACATCAGTCTATGATACGATACTACTGAGATACCTATTTTGTCCAGTGTGAATAGCGATCCCTAGATTTAATTTACTTACACAAAAATTATAACCTCAATTGACATAATGATTAAAGGAAAGCAGTTTATGAAAATCCCTCGTTTAATCCCTTCGGATATTGTGAATTCAACAGGAAAATCCATTTGCTATCCAACTGTAAGAGCTGCTTATTCAAGTCTCCGACTCGAGGACCTGTTAATAGTTTATCGATGACATTGCATTTCATAGATTCAAGTGTATTTCCATAAACTAATTTTACATGTCTGTTGTTGGTTCAACAAGATTATGGTATCCTTTCAACAGACTTGAATGCATATCATATCTGTATCATGACCCCCTCCCAGGTCACAGATCAACTAGGAAATAAAAGCAAATGTCTTCACACAGTAAAAGAACATGAATATAATAGTTAAAAATTGCATTTATTTTTCTAATGCATTTTTCCCAATTTGAAGTTGACATGCAACATCAAAGCGCATGGCAATGAGCAAAATATATTTAGCCTGATTATGTTGATTAGGATATTTTCTCAGGAGAGTATGAACTTTCCATGGGTCCTACTGAAAGCACTAGCTGTTTTACATCCTACATCCCCATTGTGAAGATAGAAACGTTTTCTACATTCAAAGTCCTCCTCCGATCTTAGGAAGTTGAGCAGCAGATACTAAAATGGTATATTCAAGTGCAGCATAACTGCATATTAAAGGTTATAAATGATAGCTTTTACTTTTTTTTACAAGCGGAAACATGTTTCCTTTTTTCAAGTGTAGGTCTTGAAGAGAATATATTTAAATAAAAGGTCACAGTAGACCCTTACAGATTGAGAAAATATTGGAAAAACTTCACATGTATATATTAAACTAGACAACATTAGCAGCTATGTAAGCCATGACCATGAAAGCATGTGAATAGTCTCCTAAATTTTATTATCTATTCAAGACTGGAAGATTTTCAGCACAGGCTCTGTAGAGACAGCTTTTAAGTTTACTGACAATAATTGATCTGCTGCATAAAGTTGAGAGTTTTAGAGGAGAGACGCGGGAAAATGGCATAAAAGTAGTGTGTTGGAGAAGCCAGTATATAAACAGTTCGCAATCTTGGACAAATATACAAGGCAAAAAGACAAGCTAATAGCCAGTGAGACTCTGGCTAGGAATCAACCTAATGCATAGAGGTGAGAGCTCTCTAGAAGCAGCGGGTGGGAGTCCCACCATATAAACAGCACAACATCTTGGATAATATACAAGGCAATAAATACAAGCTAATAGCAGGAGAGACGCTGAGGTATTAAAATCACCTATGTGAATAACCCGATCTGATACAGAAGTCGGGAGTGGCCCTGGAGTACAAGAGCTGCAGAAGTAGCAGCTAGGAGCGGTATTGAGAATTTGACCTGAAGGCCCAGCCGGGAATCGACCTGCTGTATAGAGGTGAGAGCTCCAGAGGAGAGACGGGAAAGAAGCTCAGAGGCACGCTATCTTGGATAAATATACAAGGCAGCAAAGACAAGCTAATAGCTAGAGAGACCCCGGCCAGGAACTGACCCGCAGTGAGAGGTGAGAGCTCCAGAGGAGAGACGCCGGAAAAAGTCTCAGAAACAACCTGGGGGAGAATCAGCATATAAACAACACGCTATTTTGGATAAATACACAAGGCAGTAAAGATAAACTAAGAGCTAGAGAGATCCCGGCCAGGAATTGACCCACTGTAAAAGAGGCAAGAGCTCCAGAGGAGAGATGTGGGAAAGAGGCACAGAAGTAGCGTGTAGGTGATCCAACATATAAACAGCAATATATCTTGGATAAATACACAAGATATAGCTGGAGAGACCCTGGACAGGAACCCACCTACTATATAGAAGTGAGAGCTAAACAGAAGCAGCGTATGGGAGAGACAGTATATAATCAGTAAGATACTTTGGATAATATACAAGGCAGCAAACATAAGCTAATAGCAGGAGAGATACTCTTCGTAAACTCAACAGAGGCCTTGAGGTGTCGAAGAAATGTGTGGAAACACTATATGAAAAACAAACAAAAAAAACAAACAAAAAAACAAAACAAGGAAGTAAATATTAGTTAATAGCCGGATGGAATTCAAGATACTGATATCCTAATGGTGGAAAATCAGAATGGACAAGAGCAGACCCATATAATAGAGGTGAGAGCTCTAAAGATTGGGATGCGGGACTGAATATTGTACATGGTGGATGAACTAACTTGAAGGACGCTATAGAACCCATAACTTGCTGAGGTAGTGGAAGATCAGCCCTCAATACGACATAGATATGGAATTCCACTAGTAAAAATGAATTAAGATGTCAAATAAAACCAAATCTAGGGAGGAAAAACAGTCAATACAGAAAATTCCACCTATTTTCTCCCCAAAAAGTAGTTCTGTAAATAAATCGCAAAACAAATCTCAAATAAATATGAAAGATAATAATCAAAGTAAAGGAAGTAATACTGAATCTTCGGACTTTAATGATTCAAATATAATATATGATGACGTATTATCATCAACGAAAATGAGAGAGATTATTACAGAATTTCAATATAAACTGTCAACTGATTTAAAGGAACAAATAGGGGAGAATTATAAAGCTATCAATGAGACACACTCAAGAATCGAGGAAATGGAAATTAAATTGGAAAAACTTATTAAAGATCATATTTCAGTCATAGAATACACAACAGCATTAGAGAAAAAAGTTATTGATTTGGAACATAAAATAACAGATATAGAAAACAGGATCAGAAGGAAAAATATCAGATTAAGGGGAATCCTGGAATCTGTTCTAGAACATGAGTTGGAAAAATATATTATGGACTTTTTCTCTAGTATAGTTGCAAGATTCATACAAGAAACAAATGCCCTGGATACAGTCCATAGGATTCCACTACCACATAGATTAAAGGGATCCCTGCCTAGAGATATAATGATCAGATTTCATAAGAAAACAGATAAAGAAGATATTATGAGAACAAGCTTCAAGCAAAGATCCTTCCTGGCCCCGTATAAGGACATTAAAATATTCTAAGATATAGCACCTGCCACACTAATAAAGAGGAAAACATATGGCAACATAACACAAGCTTTGATTCATTCAGGAATAAGTTATAAATGGAGATTTCCGGAAGGCCTTCTGATTAATAAAGACTCAATGTGGCATAAAATTACAACAGTAGAGGAAGGAGAAAGCCTACTATGTAAATGGGACATAGCGATAGAGAAAACTCAGAAGACAGAGATGAAGATGGGCTTACTGTTAAAAGCCTCTGAGTGGCAAATTGTGAAATAACTTAATTTAAATTGATTCTGAAAGGCCAAAAGTAATCAAAAGAATAATGACTAAATAAAATAAAAATAACTATTTTTCTAGAGTAATTCAGATGTTAGTAGGGCTTAAGGGTAGTAAGACTCACTATTGGTAATTTGGAAATATGTAAAAGAAGGGATAATCATTCAGAATTGGACACAACACACGAGGTGAAAAGAAGATAAAATGTGAAGTTTAAAAATAATATTTACTTTCTAGAGAGTGAAACTTGGTTAAATAGAATAAATATATTTAGACATACATAGTTAAAATCATATATTTAAAAAGAAAAAGGGGTAATTTTCACTTAAATATTCATATTAAAGAATACTATCACATAATATTTAGAAAGAATAGATATTTATCCCCAATAATAGAATAGAATAACAGCACAAGACATCAGTAAATTATAGTTTTTTAATAGTACACTAAGGTAATGTTTGGCGATAGCATTATATTACAATTCCCATTGAGTTATTTTTAGAAAAATAGGATAAAATATTTTACGGCTCTCTCTTTGAGGACCCTTTTGGGTCCTCTTATACCCCCTTATTTCTGTACATTGGTGTAATAGCCCGGTGAGATCAATTGCATAAGAGATCCTGTGCAATAATGAGTTTGAATGTAAGTGTGAAAGTTGACAACCAGAAATCGAGTTTCAAGAGAGAATATAAAAGGATAGCGAATAGAAGAGGCATGGGAAAAATAAGGATAATCTGTAATGAAATTTCATGTAGTATACAGAGGAAAACAAATAAACAAATAAATCAGTTAAAAAAAGGTAGGTTGATTATGGGAGGGCACTTCACTATGGTATTTGATCCAACAATAGATAGAATAGCTATACATAAAGGAAAAGGGATTCCCGATACTTTAATGAGAACTGCAAAACAACTCTCCCTGGAAATTCTTAAAAATGGTCTATACGATGTACGGAGATCTTATAATCCGGAAGTAAAAGACTATACATATTTTTCTGGAAGACACCAATGTTATACACGGATAGACCATTTTTTGACAGATATTAAAACATTGTAAAAGGTTAAGTCCATTAAAATAGGAGATATTATTTGGTGAGATCATGGAGCAATTAGTCTAATATTGGAAGACTCTATGGATGTATACAAACCTAAGCAATGGAAAATGGATAGTTTCCTGTTGAAATCAGAAACATTTACAAATAAATTAGGAAAATAAATTGGTAGCTTCTTTGACTTAAATAAAAAATCTGTTATTTTAGATACAACTATTTGGTGTACACATAAAGCTTTTATTAGGGGATTATGTATCGCTAGAAGTGCATATCTTAATAAGAACAGAGAAAAAACACTGAGAGAATTATATATAGAAGTAAATGTTCTGCAAAACAAGAACAAAAAAAAAACCCTCAGATCCTTATACTTTATTACAAATCAAGGAAGTTAATAAACAAATACAGAAAATCCATCAGGAACAAATAGATAAAGTAATTCTCAGGTCTCAAGAAGACCATTATATTATGGGAAATAAGGCAGGAAAACGTCTCCTCAATAAAATTAGAAAACAGCGGGTTAAACAAAGAATAATAAGTATTAGAGATATAAATAATAGGAAACAGAATCCTCCAAGGGAAATTGGTAAGGTTTTCCAAACATACTATCAATCCTTATATAATCTTGAATCAAGTGAGAACTTTCCAAGACCCTATAAAGAAGGGATCAATACATTTTTAGGGCAAATTAAATTTCCTAGAATAACTAAGGAGCAATTAATAGAATTAAACAAAGAGATTAAATTGAAGGAAGTAAAACAAGTTATTATAGATTTAAAAGTTAATAAAGCGCATGGTTTAGATGGATTTAATGGGAACTATTACAAGACATTTCTTAAGGAACTAAGTCCTAATCTCTGTAATATGTTTAATAAAAATTTAAAAAATTGGGAAATTTCCATCGGAAATGACAGAAGCTAATATTGTTAATATTCCCAAACCAAGGAAAGACCCAGAAAATTTAAAAAAACTATAGGCCAATTTCCCTATTAAATATAGATATGAAAATGTATGCCAAGATTGTAGCTAATAGGCTTAAAAAGTATGTCTCTAACCTAGTCAATTATGATCAAGTCGGTTTTATTCGAAAAAGACAAGTTTCAGAGAATAAAAGAAGATTAATTAACCTATTATGGCATGCTAAAGCTAAGGATATACCCTTGTTAACTATCTCATTGGACGCCGAAAAAGCGTTCGATAGGGTAAATTGGCTATATATTGAGGCAGTCTTAGAAAAATGTGGTTTAGAGGAATTTGGCAATAAAGCAATTATGTCACTAATTGGACATAAAGAGTCCTCTCCTGAGCATTAGAGTCATATACACATTACAGTCATATACAAACCCTTCTCCATATTACTATAAAATGACATAAAGAGTCCTCTCCTGAGCACTAGCTTCATATTCACAACCTTCTCCATATTACTCTGAAAGGACATAAAGAGTCCTCTCCTGAGCACTAGCTTCATGTACACACCTTTCTCCTTATTACTCCGAAAGGACATAATGAGTCCTCTCCTGAGCACTAGAGTCATATACACACCCTTCTCCATATTACTCCAAAAGGACATAAAGATTCCTCTCCTGGGCACTAGCTTCATATACAAACCCTTCTCCATATTACTCCGAAAGGACATAAAGAGTCCTCTCCTGAGCACTAGAGTCATATACACACCCTTCTCCATATTACTCCGAAAGGATATAAAGAGTCCCCTGCTGAGCGCTAGAGTCATATACACATGCTTCTCCATATTACTCAGGAAGGACATAAAGAGTCCCCTGCTGAGCGCTAGAGTCATATACACACCCTTCTCCATATTACTCCAAAAGGACATAACGAGTCCTCTCCTGAGCACTAGAGTCATATACACACTCTTCTCCATATTACTCCGAAAGGACATAAAGAGTCCTCTCCTGAGCACTAGCTTCATATACACACACCCTTCTCCATATTTCTACGAAAGGACATAAAGAGTCCTCTCCTGAGCACTAGAGTCATATACACACCCTTCTCCATATTACTCCGAAAGGACATAAAGAGTACCCTGCTGAGCGCTAGAGTCATATACACACGCTTCTCCATGTTACTCAGAAAGGACATAAAGAGTCCCCTGCTGAGCGCTAGAGTCATATACACACCCTTCTCCATATTACTCCAAAAGGACATAATGAGTCCTCTCCTGAGCACTAGCTTCATATACACACCCTTCTCCATATTACTACGAAAGGACATAAAGCGTCCTCTCCTGAGCAATAGAATAATATACACGCCCTTCTCCATATTACTCCGAAAGGACATAAAGAGTCCCCTACTGAGCACTAGAGTCATATACACACCCTTCTCCATATTACTCCGAAAGGAAATAAAGAGTCCTCTCCTAAGCACTAGAGTCATATACACACCCTTCTCCATATTACTCCGAAAGGACATAAAGAGACCTCTCCTGAGCACTAGCGTCATATACACACCCTTCTCCATATTACTCCGAAAGGACATAAAGAGACCTCTCCTGAGCACTAGCTTCATATACACACCCTTCTCCATATTACTCCGAAAGGACATAAAGAGTCCCCTCCTGAGCACTAGAGTCATATACACACCCTTCTCCATATTACTATGAAAGGACATAAAGGGTCCTTTCCTGCGTACTAGCTTTATATATACACCCTTCTCCATATTACTACGAAAGGACATAAAGCATCCTCTCCTGAGCACTAGAATAATATACACGCCCTTCTCCATATTACTCCGAAAGGACATAAAGAGTCCCCTCCTGAGCACTAGAGTCATATACACACCCTTCTCCATATTACTCCGAAAGATCATAAAGAGTCCTCTCCTAAGCACTAGAGTCATATACACACCCTTCTCCATATTACTATGAAAGGACATAAAGAGTCCTCTCCTGAGCACTAGCGTCATATACACACCCTTCTCCATATTACTCCGTAAGGACATAAAGAGTCCCCTCCTGAGCACTAGAGTCATATACACACCCTTCTCCATATTACTATGAAAGGACATAAAGGGTCCTTTCCTGAGCACTAGCTTCATATACACACCCTTCTACATATTACTCCGAAAGGACATAAAGTGTCCCCTCCTTAGCACTAGAGTCATATACACACCCTTCTCCATATTACTATAAAAGGACATAAAGGGTCCTTTCCTGCGTACTAGCTTCATATACACACCCTTCCCCATATTACTACTAAAGGACATAAAGAGTCCCCTCCTGAGCACTAGTCATATACACACCCTTCTCCATATTACTCCGAAAGGACATAAAGAGTCCTCTCCTGAGCACTAGAGTCATATACACACCCTTCTCCATATTACTCCGAAAGGACATAAAGAGTCCTCTCCTGAGCACTAGAGTCATATACACATGCTTCTCCATATTACTCAGGAAGGACATAAAGAGTCCCCTGCTAAGCGCTAGAGTCATATACAAACCCTTCTCCATATTACTCTGAAAGGAAATAAAGAGTCCCCTCCTGAGCACTAGAGTCATATACACACCCTTCTCCAAATTACTCTAAAAGGACATAAAGAGTTCTCTCCTGAGCACTAGAGTCATATACACACCCTTCTCCATATTACTATGAAAGGGCATAAAGAGTCCTCTCCTGAGCACTAGAGTCATATACACACCCTTCTCCATATTACTACGAAAGGACATAAAGAGTCTTTTTCTGAGAACTAGCTTCATATACACACCCTTCTCCATATTTCTCCTAAAGGACATAAAGTCTCCCCTCCTGAGCACTAAGTCACATACACACCCTTCTCCATATTACTCCGAAAGAACATAAAGAGTCCTCTCCTAAGCACTAGAGTCATATACACACCCTTCTCCATATTACTATGAAAGGACATAAAGAGTCCTCTCCTGAGCACTAGCGTCATATACACACCCTTCTCCATATTACTCCGAAAGGACATAAAGAGTCCTCTCCTGAGCACTAGAGTCATATACACACCCTTCTCCATATTACTATGAAAGGACATAAAGGGTCCTTTCCTGAGCACTAGCTTCATATACACACCCTTCTCCATATTACTCCGAAAGGACATAAAGTGTCCCCTCCTTAGCACTAGAGTCATATACACACCCTTCTCCATATTACTATGAAAGGACATAAAGGGTCCTTTCCTGCGTACTAGCTTCATATACACACCCTTCCCCATATTACTACGAAAGGACATATAGAGTCCCCTCCTGAGCACTAGTCATATACACACCCTTCTCCATATTACTCCGAAAGGACGTAAAGAGTCTCCTCCTAAGCACTAGAGTCATATACACACCCTTCTCCATATTACTCCGAAAGGACATAAAGAGTCCTCTCCTGAGCACTAGAGTCATATACACACCTTTCTCCATATTACTCCGAAAGGACAGAAAGAGTCCCCTCCTGAGCACTAGAGTCATATACAAACCCTTCTCCATATTAATCCGAAAGGACATAAAGAGTCCTCTCCTGAGCACTAGAGTCATATACACACCCTACTCCATATTACTATGAAAGGACATAAAGAGTCCCCTCCTGAGCACTAGAGTCATATACACACCCTTCTCCATGTTACTCCGAAAGGACATAAAGAGCCCTCTCCTGAGCACTAGAGTCATATACACACCCTTCTCCATATTACTCCGAAAGGACATAAAGGGTCCTCTCCTAAGCACTAGAGTCATATACACACCCTTCTCCATATTACTCCGAAAGGACATAAAGGGTCCTTTCCTGCGTACTAGCTTTATATACACACCCTTCTCCATATTACTACGAAAGGACATAAAGCGTCCTCTCCTGAGCACTAGAATAATATACACGCCCTTCTCCATATTACTCCGAAAGGACATAAAGAGTCCCCTCCTGAGCACTAGAGTCATATACACACCCTTCTCCATATTACTCCGAAAGAACATAAAGAGTCCTCTCCTAAGCACTAGAGTCATATACACACGCTTCTCCATATTACTATGAAAGGACATAAAGAGTCCTCTCCTGAGCACTAGCGTCATATACACACCCTTCTCCATATTACTCCGAAAGGACATAAAGAGTCCCCTCCTGAGCACTAGAGTCATATACACACCCTTCTCCATATTACTATGAAAGGACATAAAGGGTCCTTTCCTGAGCACTAGCTTCATATACACACCCTTCTCCATATTACTCCGAAAGGACATAAAGTGTCCCCTCCTTAGCACTAGAGTCATATACACACCCTTCTCCATATTACTATGAAAGGACATAAAGGGTCCTTTCCTGCGTACTAGCTTCATATACACACCCTTCCCCATATTACTACGAAAGGACATATAGAGTCCCCTCCTGAGCACTAGTCATATACACACCCTTCTCCATATTACTCCAAAAGGACGTAAAGAGTCTCCTCCTAAGCACTAGAGTCATATACACACCCTTCTCCATATTACTCCGAAAGGACATAAAGAGTCCTCTCCTGAGCACTAGAGTCATATACACACCTTTCTCCATATTACTCCGAAAGGAAAGAAAGAGTCCCCTCCTGAGCACTAGAGTCATATACAAACCCTTCTCCATATTAATCCGAAAGGACATAAAGAGTCCTCTCCTGAGCACTAGAGTCATATACACACCCTTCTCCATATTACTATGAAAGGACATAAAGAGTGCTCTCCTGAGCACTAGCTTCATATACACACCCTTCTCCATTTTACTGCAAAAGGAAATTAAGAGTCCTCTCCTGAGCACTAGAGTCATATACACACCCTTCTCCATATAACTATGAAAGGACATAAAGAGTGCTCTCCTGAACACTAGCTTCATATACACACCCTTCTCCATATTCCTCCTAAAGGACATAAAGTCTCCCCTCCTGAGCACTAGAGTCATATACACACCCTTCTCCATGTTACTCCGAAAGGACATAAAGAGCCCTCTCCTGAGCACTAGAATCATATACACACCCTTCTCCTTATTACTACGAAAGGACATAAAGAGTCTTTTCCTGAGCACTAGCTTCATATACACACCCTTCTCCATATTCCTCCTAAAGGACATAAAGTCTCCCCTCCTGAGCACTAGAGTCATATACACACCCTTCTCCATGTTACTCCGAAAGGACATAAAGGGTCCTCTCCTAAGCACTAGAGTCATATACACACCCTTCTCCATATTACTCCGAAAGGACATAAAGAGTCCTCTCCTGAGCACTAGCTTCATATACACACCCTTCTCCATATTACTCCAAAAGGACATAAAGAGTCCTCTCCTGAGCACTAGAGTCATATACACATCCTTCTCCATATTACTATGAAAGGACATAAAGAGTCCTCTCCTGAGCACTAGCTTCATATACACACCCTTCTCCATATTACTATGAAAGGACATAAAGAGTCCTCTCCTGAGCACTAGAGTCATATACACACCCTTCTTCATATTACTAAAAAAGGACATAAAGAGTCCTCTCCTGAGCACTAGCTTCATATACACACCCTTCTCCATATTACTCCGAAAGGACATAAAGAGTCCTCTCCTGAGCACTAGAGTCAGATACACACCCTTCTCCATATTACTCCAAAGAAACATAAAGAGTGCTATCCTGAGCACTAGCTTCATATACACACCCTTCTCCATATTACTCCAAAAGGACATAAAGAGTCCTCTCCTGAGCACTAGAGTCATATACACATCCTTCTCCATATTACTATGAAACGACATAAAGAGTCCTCTCCTGTGCACTAGCTTCATATACACACCCTTCTTCATATTACTCCAAAAGGACATAAAGAGTCCTCTCCTGAGCACTAGAGTCATATACACACCCTTCTTCATATTACTCCAAATGGACATAAAGAGTCCTCTCCTGAGCACTAGAGTCATATACACACCCTTCTCCATATTACTACGAAAGGACATAAAGTGTCCTCTCCTGAGTCCTAGCTTCATATACACACCCTTCTCCATATTACTCCAAAAGGACATAAAGAGTCCTCTCCTGAGCACTAGAGTCATATTCACACCCTTCTCCATATTACTCCGAAAGGACATAAAGAGTCCCCTCCTGAGCACTAGAGTCATATACACACCCTTCTCCATATTACTATGAAAGGACATAAAGAGTACTCTCCTGAGCACTAGCTTCATATACACACTCTTCTCCATATTACTCGGAAAGGACATAAAGAGTCCCCTCTTGAGCATTAGAGTCATATACACACCCTTCTCCATATTACTCTGAAAGAACATAAAGAGTCCTCTCCTGAGCACTAGCGTCATATGCACACCCTTCTCCATATTACTCCGAAAGGACATAAAGAGTCCTCAGCTGAGCACTAGCTTCATAAGCAAACCCTTCTCCATATTACTACGAAAGGACATAAAGAGTCCCCTCCTGAGCACTAGCGTCATATGCACACCCTTCTCCATATTACTCCAAAAGGACATAAAGAGTCCTCTCCTGAGCACTAGTCATATACACACCCTTCTCCATATTACTACGAAAGGACATAAAGAGTCCTCTCCTGAGCACTAGCTTCATATACACAACCTTCTCCATATTACTCCGAAAGGACATAGAGTCCTCTCCTGAGCACTAGTCATATACACACCCTTCTCCATATTACTATGAAAGGACATAAAGAGTCCCCTCCTGAGCACTAGCGTCATATGCACACCCTTCTCCATATTACTCCTAATGGACATAAAGAGTCCCCTCCTGAGCACTAGAGTCATATACACACCCTTCTCCATATTACTACGAAAGGACATAAAGAGTCCTCTCCTGAGCACTAGAGTCATATACACACCCTTCTCCATATTACTCCGAAAGGACATAAAGCGTCCTCTCCTGAGCACTAGAGTCATATACACATCCTTCTCCATATTACTCCCAAAGGACATAAAGAGTCCCCTCCTGAGCACTAGCTTCATATACACATCCTTCTCCATATTACTAAGAAAGGACATAAAGAGTCCTCTCCTGAGCTCTAGCCTCATATACACATCCTTCTCCATATTACTCCGAAAGGACATAAAGCGTCCTCTCCTTAGCACTAGAGTCATATACACACCCTTCTCCATATTACTCCGAAAGGACATAAAGAGTCCCCTCCTGAGCACTAGAGTGATATACACACCCTTCTCCATATTACTATGAAAGGACATAAAGAGTCCCCTGCTGAGCGCTAGAGTCATATACACACCCTTCTCCATATTACTACGAAAGGACATAAAGAGTCCTCTCCTGAGCACTAGCTTCATATACACAACCTTCTCCATATTACTCCGAAAGGACATAGAGTCCTCTCCTGAGCACTAGAGTCATATACACACCCTTCTCCATATTACTATGAAAGGACATAAAGAGTCCCCTCCTGAGCCCTAGCGTCATATGCACACCCTTCTCCATATTACTCCTAATGGACATAAAGAGTCCCCTCCTGAGCATTAGAGTCATATACACACCCTTCTCCATATTACTACGAAAGGACATAAAGAGTCCTCTCCTGAGCACTAGAGTCATATACACACCCTTCTCCATATTACTCCGAAAGGACATAAAGCGTCCTCTCCTGAGCACTAGAGTCATATACACATCCTTCTCCATATTACTCCCAAAGGACATAAAGAGTCCCCTCCTGAGCACTAGCTTCATATACACATCCTTCTCCATATTACTAAGAAAGGACATAAAGAGTCCTCTCCTGAGCTCTAGCCTCATATACACACCCTTCTCCATATTACTCCGAAAGGACATAAAGCGTCCTCTCCTGAGCACTAGAGTCATATACACATCCTTCTCCATATTACTCCCAAAGGACATAAAGAGTCCCCTCCTGAGCACTAGCTTCATATACACACCCTTCTCCATATTACTCCGAAAGGACATAAAGCGTCCTCTCCTGAGCACTAGAGTCATATACACATCCTTCTCCATATTACTCCCAAAGGACATAAAGAGTCCCCTCCTGAGCACTAGAGTCATATACACACCCTTCTCCATATTACTCCGAAAGGACATAAAGAGTCCTCTCCTGAGCACTAGAGTCATAGGCACACCCTTCTCCATATTACTCCGAAAGGACATAAAGCGTCCTCTCCTTAGCACTAGAGTCATATACACATCCTTCTCCATATTACTCCGAAAGGACATAAAGAGTCCCCTCCTGAGCACTAGAGTGATATACACACCCTTCTCCATATTACTATGAAAGGACATAAAGAGTCCCCTGCTGAGCGCTAGAGTCATATACACACCCTTCTCCATTTTACTCCGAAAGGACATAAAGAGTCCTCTCCTGAGCACTAGAGTCATATACACACCCTTCTCCCTATTACTCGGAAAGGACATAAAGAGTCCCCTCCTGATCACCTGAGTCATATACACACCCTTCTCCATATTACTATGAAATGACATAAAGAGTCCCCTCCTGAGCACTAGAGTCATATATACACCCTTCTCCATATTACTATGAAATGACATAAAGAGTCCTCTTCTGAGCACTAGAGTCATATACACACCCTTCTCCATATTACTACGAAAGGACATAAAGAGTCCTCTCCTGA
Source organism: Discoglossus pictus (assembly GCA_027410445.1). Taxonomy (NCBI): domain Eukaryota; kingdom Metazoa; phylum Chordata; class Amphibia; order Anura; family Alytidae; genus Discoglossus; species Discoglossus pictus. Next base: position 281,212,715 of record CM050163.1, read on the forward strand.
GCACTCGAGTCATATTCACACCCTTCTCCATATTACTCGGAAAGGACATAAAGAGTCCTCTCCTGAGCATTAGAGTCATATACACACCCTTCTCCATATTACTCGGAAAGGACATAAAGAGTCCTCTCCTGAGCACTAGAGTCATATTCACACCCTTCTCCATATTACTCGGAAAGGACATAAAGAGTCCCCTCCTGAGCATTAGAGTCATATACACACCTTTCTCCATGTTACTCTGAATGGACATAAAGAGTCCCCTCCTGAGCACTAGAGTCATATACACACCCTTCTCCATGTTACTCTGAATAGACATAAAGAGTCCTCTCCTGAGCACTAGAGTCATATACACACCCTTCTCCATATTACTCCGAAAGGACATAAAAAGTCCTCTCCTGAGCACTAGAGTCATATACACACCCTTCTCCATATTACTATAAAAGGACATAAAGAGTCCTCTCCTGAGCACTAGAGTGATATACACACCCTTCTCCACATTACTCCGAAAGGACATAAAGAGTCCTCTCCTGAGCACTAGCTTCATATACACACCCTTCTCCATATTATTCCAAAAGGATATAAAGAGTCCTCTCCTAAACACTAGCGTCGAATGCACACCCTTCTCCATATTACTCTGAAAGGACATAAAGAGTCCTTTCCTGAGCACTAGCGTCATATGCATACCCTTCTCCATATTACTACGAAAGGACATAAAGAGTTCCCTCCTGAGCACTAGCGTCATATGCACACCCTTCTTTATATTACTCCGAAAGGACATAAAGAGTCCTCTCCTGAGCACTAGAGTCATATACACACCCTTCTCCATATTACTCCGAAAGGACATAAAGCGTCCTCTCCTGAGCACTAGAGTCATATACACATCCTTCTCCATATTAATCCGAAAGGACATAAAGAGTCCCCTCCTGAGCACTAGCTTCATATACACACCCTTCTCCATATTACTCCAAAAGGACATAAAGAGTCCTCTCCTGAGCACTAGCTTCATATACACACCCTTCTCCATATTACTCCAAAAGGACATAAAGAGTCCCCTCCTGAGCACTAGAGTCATATACACACCCTTCTCCATATTACTCCAAAAGGACATAAAGCGTCCTGTCCTGAGCACTAGAGTCATATACATACCCTTCTCCATATTACTCCAAAAGGACATAAAGAGTCCTCTCCTGAGCACTAGAGTCATATACACACCCTTTTCCATATTACTCCAAAAGGACATAAAGAGTCCTCTCCTGAGCACTAGAGTCATATACACACCTTTCTCCATATTGCTACGAAATGACATAAAGAGTCCTCTCCTGAGCACTAGAGTCATATACACACCCTTCTCCATATTACTATGAAAGGACATAAAGAGTCCTCTCCTGAGCACTAGAGTCATATACACACCTTTCTCCATATTGCTACGAAATGACATAAAGAGTCCTCTCCTGAGCACTAGAGTCATATACACATCCTTCTCCATATTAATCCGAAAGGACATAAAGAGTCCCCTCCTGAGCACTAGCTTCATATACACACCCTTCTCCATATTACTCCAAAAGGACATAAAGAGTCCTCTCCTGAGCACTAGCTTCATATACATACCCTTCTCCATATTACTCCAAAAGGACATAAAGAGTCCTCTCCTGAGCACTAGAGTCATATACACACCTTTCTCCATATTGCTACGAAAGGACATAAAGAGTCCCCTCCTGAGCACTAGAGTCATATACACACCCTTCTCCATATTACTCCGAAAGGACATAAAGAGTCCTCTCCTGAGCACTAGCGTCATGTGCACACCCTTCTCCATATTGTTACGAAAGTGCATAAAGATTCCTCTCCTGAGCACTAGAGTCATATACACACGCTTCTCCATATTACTATGAAAGGACATAAAGAGTCCCCTCCTGAGCACTAGAGTCATATACACACCCTTCTCCATATTACTCCGAAAGGAAATAAAGAGTCCCCTCCTGAGCACTAGCTTCATATACACACCCTTCTCCATATTACTATGAAAGGACATAAAGAGTCCCCTCCTGAGCACTAGAGTCATATACACATCCTTCTCCATATTACTATGAAAGGACATAAGGAGTCCTCTCCTGAGCACTAGAGTCATATTCACACCCTTCTCCATATTACTCCGAAAGGACATAAAGAGTCCTCTCCTGAGCACTAGAGTCATATACACACCCTTCTCCATATTACTATGAAAGGACATAAATAGTCCTCTCCTGAGCACTAGAGTCCTATACACACCCTTCTCCATATTACTACGAAAGGACATAAAGAGTCCTCTCCTGAGCACTAGAGTCATATACACACCCTTCTCCATATTACTCCGAAAGGACATAAAGAGTCCCCTCCTGAGCACTAGAGTCATATACACACCCTTCTCCATATTACTCCAAAAGGACATAAAGAGTCCTCTCCTGAGCACTAGAGTCATATACACACCCTTCTCCTGCCCCTACATTCATATTCCTGCCATAGCTCCTGAATGGTCACTCCAACAAACAATCTTTTTCCTGCTAGTAGTATAGTGGTCTTCTCCTTGTGCCTGTAGTGGAGCCTGTAGTGTAAGCATCTCATGTACTTACCAGCGACTCACTCTCCTCTATCTCGCTTAGTGTCTGGCACTTTGTAATAAGTGAAGCAAGAGTTGACATAGACTTTTGCTTTTGATTTTGGCAATTTCTGCTGATCCTACTGGTTATTTTGTGGCCAAAGTCCTTCAACATTGAATGAGTAACCTCTTGTTCTCAGTCATTTGTGGTAAATCACACCGGTCACTGCTCAAGATTACTGATGACTTCCCAGCAAAGACTCATATCCCTAGATTCACTAAACATCATGGGAGCTGCACAATAATTAACTGAAGGTTGCAGTATCTGTATAACATGTGGAGGCCACCCTGACACTTGAACTGAATGGTTGGGAGAGGGGACTAATATATTAAAGGGTGACATTATTTTTTTTTAACATTATCGCTGGTCTCTAGAGGTAATTTATCCCAGTTGTCTAGAGCGCTGTAATCACTTCTGGATTTCCCCAGTATTGTTGAGCACTCCCAGGGCTTCCAAATGCATTGGCTCTTAGTTTCTTCTTACAGCAGGTCAGGGTCATATTATTTGATTGTGAAATAACGTGATGTCACCCGAGACTGTCCATCATAAGAAACCATGCATTCGGATCAACAGTACTGTGGGAATCCTGGGGAAGTGATTACTAGTATCCACTAGAAAATGGATATATTATCCCTATACATATAATAAATAATATGTACTTTTTTGTAAAAGTCCCCCCAAAACACACACAAATTATACACACAGAGAAACGGCTGTACGTGGGTAGGATTCCTGGGTTGCTTTGCTCAAAGCTGTGTAATGCAGCAGGCATATGCTTAATGGAAGACATGTTTAAAATGGTTTATGGATTGAAGAGCGAGGCATTTGTGGGCACTTTTGCATGTCCATGTTCAGCTTCCCAGAATGCAGTGTAATAACTGGATTTCTCAGAATTCTGAGCTTTTTTGACTTGTTTTAGACTTTCAAATGTGAACAAAAATGTACTATTTATTTACTATATATATATATACATATATATATATATATATATATATATATATATATATAAAGTGTAATATTTAAAAAAACACATTTTTTTTATTTTATGTAATTTGTATCATACAAATAAAAATCTAATATTTAGCTACAGTAAAGCAAGTTTGTGATTTTTATTTAGTAACTTAAATGGTTAAGGAATCCCTGAATGTCTTAGCTGTTATCCAAAGCATGATGTGACTTCCTCAATTTATTTATAACACTTCCTCTATTATTTTCTGTTTATTCGATTAAAGGGACAGTATACTCCACACATTTCTTTCTTGCATTTAAAATATCATGTTTTAACATGAGAAAAATATGTTGTCTATAGTGTAGAAAATTTACAGTAAAGTGAGACATATTTAGATTATTTTCTCCTCGCTTTTCCTAACATGTTATAGGAAACAACGTTATTAGGAGGGCTACATGGAACAACTGGACAGGATAAAATAAAGAGAGAGTTGAGAAGAAGATTTAGAGAGGTGCACCAGCACGAGAGTGCAGTGATTATCTGGGAAACATGGAAAGGTGACGTTTCGTTTCTCAGAAAATGACACGGACTAGCAGTAGTCTGGGTTTATGGAATGGCTCCCTCTATAACACATCACTTCTCATCCAGCTGTATCTTTATTCATTTTATTATTATCGTTTATTTATAAGGCGCCATATACATAGTATCTATTAATAAGAGCACTACAAAGCCCATAATTGCATCATATCCACCCTTTCATAGTTTATACCTGTTCTCTTTTAAGTCAATAGTTAATGAAATAAGCATACTTGGTGGGACAAATGTTTTTTATCTGCCATCACAGTATATGGTTTTATTTAGCAATTTAAAAAGAAATACTATGGTAAAGTAAGCAATAATTTGTGATCCTAATATAGAGATTGCTCTATAAACCCAATATATACTTTTGAGGTGAATATGACAGAAGGAAACAACATTTCTAGTAAGCCCGTTCATCAGACAGCCTGATCCTATGGGACTTGATTTTATCGAGTTCACCTCTATAAATATGGGCTTATAAAATGACACATTGGAACAACCATTCTAGACATGATTGTGAGAGATGGACTTCGTAAACTCTACCTGAAGATATATCATGTATGAGTTTTCACCTTTGTTGTGTATGTTAAGCTTTGGACAAGTTCTGTTTGGAATATTTCTGAACGTATCGTTTATATCGATATTGTTTTTTTTATTCTGATGATACCCTACAAACTACACAGAAAATATTATGATTCATATATGAGTGTATTTTACATTGTATCACATGTGTATCATAAGAGATGGATTTCTGATGCAAGAAATGACTGGGGGTTTCCTGTCCGTGTTGAACTATCGGTTGGTTATTTGTCAAATTTATAGAAATCAGGAAAAAGAGATGTGTTGTCAGGTATGATGTAAAGTAGTGGTTCTCATCAGCTGGTCCTCGGGGACAAAGAAGGATGAGGACATTCTAACACTTTAAATTAGGGCTGGGCTGTAATATTGAAGAATTGTAGAATTCATTTTGATTCATTTATTGAGATTAATTCTAGTAAAATGTGTATTTGTAATTACAGTTTGGGTTTAGCTTGGTTTTGCATTTTCAAATCTGCTAATTTTTAGAGGACAACAGTTGATTTTGTTTAAGAAAACACACACTTGTATGTTAAGACTTCGCCATAAAAGCTGAGCAAGTAAATAGGCAGCAAAAAAATAATTCTAGACCAGGCTTTTACAGACCTAGATTCATTTTGCAATTTATCTTAATTAAAACAAATTATAATTTTGCAATTAATAGTTATTAAACAATAATAATCTTCCAGCCCTACTTTAAACATACTATTAGTCACAGTCATAGATTGATTATTAATGAATGTATGTGCTGTTAAATAAACTCTATTCATATAAGACAGAAGTACCTTTGGGGTGGAGGGCTTTCTAATCCAGTGTCTGCTGTATTTAAATCATAACTTTGTAAAAAGTACGACTTTATCAAGTAAAGTTCAGTGAAAGAGACAGGAGTGGAGCTACCAGTGGTGCTGGCGGAGCAGTGCACCAGGGCCCTCCTCTGAAGGGGGACCACGCGCTGAGTATATATTTTTTCTATACAATTTTGTGTAGGGGTAGAGGTTGAGAGGGACTGGGTTCTATGTTAAGATGATTGCTGAGAGGGACTGACTGCAATGTAGAGATAGTATATGTATATATGTGCATAAAAAAAAATTACAACCCCTCCATGTGGGAAGCCCAATAGTATGTAAATTACTTAGTAATTACATAGTAAGTATGATAAATCAGTGATCCTTTAAATCAATAAATCAATTAGCTAAGTATTATAGAATACCTTAAAATGGTGATATGATGATAATAATTCAGTTTGTAATTCCTAAGGCTTCTCAGACTTGAACATAAGTAATGTATTTATAGAATGAAAGGCAAAAATAATGCAGCCTCTTAATTTATTTCTTTTATATGTAATTATCTACCATTTTAGCTTCCATTGATCTACTTCTTGAGGTGGGAATACAAAGGAAATTTGCATCTGAAAGAAGTTGAAGTTGACAAATACAGAAGTTGACAAATACATGTGCCAGGGCTCTCATTAGCACTAGTGAAAAGCTAATGAGTTTTCTACAACAAACCCTAATTAAAATGGAAGCCTGCAGTAGAGAATAATTACTTATAAAAGTGAAAAATGTAATAGTGTAGTTGTGTTTATTTTTTTTACTCTCTAAGAACATACATTATCACATTTTATTATTTGAAGTTCTGAAAACTGCATAAGACTGACATGCTGACATCGATCTGTTATTTATTATCATACTGTTAATAAAGAATAGGTTAAATACGTCATCCAGACAAAACAGACTACATTTATAATACTACTAGCGACTTGCCCGTCAAAAACGACGGCAATAATATTTGAAGCCTGGCTATGCTGTTTGCCACACAATGCAAGGCTCTCCCCCCTCTAACTTGTGCGCCAAAGGTGCTCATCACAGGCCTCCCCCCCTCTACTTTACGGGTCTTGCGATGAGCGACAAAGGTGCTCATTGCGAGGCCCGCAATGAACGGCTTTGATGCTCATTGCAGGCCTCGGCCAACCAGCAACTTTTGTGTCCCGCAATGAGCGCCCCCCCCCCACTTTACGGGCCTCACGATAAGCACCTTCGGTGCTCATTGCGAGCTCCACAATGGGCAGCTTTGCCGCTCATTGCAGGCGTTGGCCAACCCGCAACTTTTGGCCTTTGGCGCTCATCCCTAGCTGCACAATGAGCGCCTTTGGCTCTCATTGCAAGACTCTCCTCACTCTCTCACACCTGTGTCTCTTTCCCCCTCTCCCTCCCCTGTGTCTGATTCCCCCTCTCTTCCTCCTGTGTCTCTTTGCCCCCTCTCCTTCCCCTGTTTCCCCCCCACTCCCCCCCTTGTGTCTCTTTCCACCCTCTCCCCCTTTCCCTCCCCTGTGTCTTTCTCCCCCTCTCCCTCCTCTGTGCTCCTGTTTGCATTTACGGGTGTGAAACCATTTGCAGGCTTGGGAAATTGATCAATTTGCCTTTGGCGCTCATCACAAGCCCTGCAATGAGCGCCTTTGGTCCTTATTGCGCATGCGTAAGCCTGTACATTTTACCATTGCGTGACGACAACTCACAATTACCACAACTATTATATGCGATATAAAGTAATTTCACTGATATTTAACACTGATAACAGATTATCAGTCACATGCCATGCTGGGAAATAAGCTTTTGTTGGCAGAGTTTCACTGCTTGTTACTTTTTATTTTCTATACATCTGGGCTCAAATGTAACTTTTTGTTTATAGTCTTGATAATGGGAAAATGTATTTAGAGAACAAAATAAATAAACAAATCTCTAAACATAAATAAAATAAGATTTAAAGGGCAAGTTCCACCTTCAATTAAGTGTTTCACATATTAAAAATCCCTATCAGAGAAGATTAAATATCTATGAAAAAGTTATGTAATTTTTCTAGTTTGCCAGTTACTCCTCCATGCTTGTGTAGATTTGAAGTTGCAATTTTGAAGTGCATTTTTTGTCATTAACACTGTGCCCTGTGAGATGATTGTGTCAAATGTTCAAGACCTAACTCAAGAGCCATTCAGACTGCAGGCTGTGACATGGGCGGAGCAGTGCACTAGGACCCTCCTCCTCTTGCAGGCACCAGCGCAGTCTCTTTTTTTTTTTTTTTTTTTATAAATTAAATTTATTTTTAAGAAATTATGTAGTGTAGGGGTGTATCCACACCCCTCCCCTCCCTTTTTCATATAAGTGTAATTTGTGTTTAGGTGAAAACGTACCCTTTCAAATCTTTCACTTTTATATATAATTACTTTTCACTGCTACTATGCAGATAAAAACTTCTTCTGTATTAAGTTTCCTACTACCTGTTGAAGTAGAACAGCAGAAAACAAAGTGGTAGATTCCACAGCAGCAGCATACTTGTATATAAAATGTAATAAATTATGACTATTTTCCCCATTCTAAAAGTTGTTGCCCATTTTATCAAGTGTAGTTTTTCAGAAGAGTGCAATTTAAGTAGTTCTTTAAGTAGGTGTCGACTATATCATTTTCAAAGCCAGTAAAAAACAGCACAAAATGGAAAAAATGCACCACAGAATTTTTTTTTTCTTTTTTGCATCTGAAAGAGGCCATCTGATAATGTGTCACACTGTGATTCCAGGTGTAGAATAAATTGCTCTGAATGCCTATGGGGCTTGCCCCTGCCATCCAATATGCCCTCTGTTCAAGCAGTAAGTTTCGAGGAAGTTTAACAATATTTTAAACAATATATTTTGTTCACACATAAATCAATTCTCTTAAATGCATGATAAAAACATTTTATTTAATATAAATGCACATTACTTTCGGATGTTATAATTTAAAGGGCAATTAATCTCACTTTAGGTGCTCTTCATGGTGTGAAAGAGTCCACGATTATATGCTAAAATGGCCTATTTTTATTATTACACTAACAGCTAAAACTATAATGTTTTAAGTCTATTTATAAATACAGTCTGTCCTGCGTGCTGGCAGTTTTATGATTTATAACAGACAGCCACCTGCGTGGTGAGGACAGTGATTAATAGCAGCTTTCCCCTGAACTCAGGAATGCACTCAAAAATGAACACACAACTCACCTTTTTAGGTAATTCCAGAGTGATTTGTTGAGGATTAACTCTATTTTTTCTTTTGCTCACTACATTAAAGCTATAGCTTGTGTTTGTCACGGGGCATGTTAGTAGTACATGTAAACACAGACTTTATTGAATTCTCAGTAAAAAATGCACATATTTAAAATTTTCAAAAAGTATTTCAACATGCTTTTAAGGGATCTTTACTGGGATGTACTGAATTAAGTGACCCTTTAATCATATAATACACACATTTACATTTAGTCATATATTGCTGCCAAAGAAAGAATCGTGATTGATATCTGATCCCAGGTATACTCCTTGTTTACCTTTTCCTCAGCCAAGAAAAGTAATTCTTCTCCAGTGGCCAGGGAGGGCTGACTGGAGTCCGTGTCAGGAGTCACACTCCGTGAGTCTGGGATGGCAGAGAACTCTGAGCACGGCTTACATTCAGATCCTAGAAGAGACCATGGAAAGTTACAGTAAGTTCAGGGTAAACAAGCATCTTTGTATAGTTATATTAAATGACCATGGGAGGTTACTGTTTTCACATGGAATACAATATACCTGTTTATCTATTTACTTTTATGTACTTTGTTTTATTAAGAAGTGCTTAAAAGCTCAGTTTCTCAGCCTAAAATCATAGAACTTGTACCTGTTTCGGTCTGCCCTCTATAACTCATTCAGCTTATTAATACACAGACTGTGAAGTGCAATGTTTCAAATTAGCCAGTTGTGACCTCTATTAGTTTTGCCACTGATAGTTACTATGAGATATTTAGAAGTACACTGTCTTCATGAGCTTCAGAGGGAAAACTAGTTAGAAACTATTTGTAAGATTTCAGACAGAAAAACAGAGCTTTTAATAAAATAAAGGATGCAAAAGTAAAAAGATACATATGTATATTATATTCCCAGAGAAATCCAGAAACCTGTCATGTGCTGCTAAAGATTTTCCTTTGTAGCATCTGATAAACAGAATTTGAAAATACTTCACGGGTGGTTTCTTTTCTTTTAGATGAAGGTCCTGAAGCAGAATAAACTGCTTTGAATTTACAGTTGTCTTGAAGGCTTATCCCCATCAACAAGTATGCAGGAATACATATATATATGCCAATGAGATCAACAGACACTATTGTTATGCAGTTAAAAGAGCAGCTTTAAACATCACCAGAGTTTTGTTTTGCATGAAAAAATAGAAAAAAAGTAAAACTCATTTAAACTAACATAGATTTCATTGGCTAACCGGTATGACTCACACATTTATATTACTGCACATTGGCTGACAATTGCAAGCCCTCAAATCAATTAAATATTTTAATCCGATTTTCTTCTTTCAGGTTGTTTAAAAAGAAAACACACAGTAGTACATTACTAAACATCATCTTTCAGATGCAACTATGTAAAAAGTGCTTTTAATGTCCCTTTTTAAATAATTACTGTGCATAGCGAGGTAGGGAATTCCTGTGAGGTTCAATAAAGGTTAAATATTTTAATAAATATTTTGCAGAATGCCTAAACATGTTCTTTTAAATCATGCAATAAATATGTTTATTTCCCTGTCACCTTTATTATTTACCAAAATGCATACAGTAATGTAATTTCAGAAGCTGGTATAACAAGAGGTCCTGTGTACAGGACATTGTGTAGACAATGTGCTGAGACTTACTTAGGACCTAATACATTGTGTTTTATTTTGTGTTTTGTTAGAATGAGGTGTCAGACTACATGGTGGTTTTTCCAACAGAACAAATATAAAATATTAAACCCCAGCTATAAAAGTTCAATCTTATCCAATTGTCTTAACAAAGGCTCTCTGTCCCCTCCCTTCCCACCTTTTGATAGCCAAAGAACACCCCTCATGATTCAGCTCTGAGGAAGTGATTTCATAAACACAAAATGGATCCCTTTACTTATAATCAGAGTCTTCAAAAATGCAAAATTTCCACAAAAATGCTTTATACCCATGGCTTACAGAGCTGCTAATATTTGTTTTTCTTTCTTCAACTGCAGTGGTCCTTTAAGATCTAGAGAAAGGCACAATGATATTTACAGTGGATATAAAAAGTCTACACACCCCTGTTAAAATGTCAGGTTTCTGTGCTGTAAAAACATGAAACAAAGATAAATCATTTCAGAACTTTTTCCACCTTTAATGTAACCTATAAACTGTACAACTCAATTGAAAAACAAACTGAAATATTTTAGGTGGAGGGAAGAAAAAAAAATAAAAAAATAATGTGGTTGTATAAGTCTGCACACCCTCTTATAACTGGGGATGTAGCTGTGTTCAGAATTAAGCAATCACATTCCAAATTGTGTCATCATTTAAAGTGCCTCCGATTAACCCCAAATAAAGTTCAGCTGCTCTAGTTGGTCTTTCCTGAAATTTTCTTAGTCGCATCCCACAGCAAAAGCCATGGTCCACAGAGAGCTTCCAAAGCATCAGAGGGATCTCATTGTTAAAAGGTATCAGCCAGGAGAAGGGTACAAAAGAATTTCCAAGGCATTAGATATACCATGGAACAGTTATGTGACAGGTAATTGGTTGCACCAGAACTTTTTATGGACTTCATAACAAAGGGGGTTAAAACATACGCACATGCCAATTTTCTGTTTTCAAAAAAATAGTTTTATGTGTATATTTTTCTCATTTCACTTCACCAACTTAGTCTATTGTGTTCTGATCCATCACATAAAGTTCAGATTAACAAAACATTGAACTTAAGGCTGTAATGGAACAAAATAGGTAAAAAGTCAAGAGGGTGAACACTTTTGCAAGGCACTGTAGCAGTGTTGTTGGACCAAGGTTTCCAGGAAACCCAAGGGCTTCCATTAAGGTTTCCACACAATGTTCTGTTTATTAGAACTAAATGGAGAACATAATTATTATGACATAATCAAAATAGACTATTAATCCTCATAAAGCATTTGATTTCAAATGATTACTTTTGTCATAGCACATAGATCATTCAGATTGGAGAGAAGGTCTAGTGACCTCACAGATTTCACGATCTCTGATGATACCCAGATACGTTTTGAGTATCAGTGTTGTGAAATCACTAATGTGCTATATGTCAGGATTGTCTTATGTCTATCTGAACATGGAAGATAAGGAAGGCAACAACTAATGTTGTAATGATATTCATTATCAAACATGCCATTGCTAATCTGGACTTTAAAGGAGTCACACATGTAACATACATATACACTGTGCAAATACATAATGAATTTAATAGAGAAATCCACAACGGACATACACCATGCGCAGTAGATTAGACTGAGTGCACACACTAGATGTACATCCTGCTGAGTAGACTAGTCTGAGCACACATACCAGATGTACACATTGTACAGTAGACTAGACTGAGCACACATACTAGATGTACACACTGTACAGTAGACTAGGATGAGCACACATTTAAGACGTACACACTGTACAGTAGACTAGACTGAGCACACATACTAGATGTACACGCTGTACAGTAGACTAGACTGAGCACACATACTAGATGTACACGCTGTACAGTAGACTAGGATGAGCACACATGTAAGACGTACACACTGTACAGTAGACTAGATTCAGCACACATACTAGATGTACACACTGTACAGTAGACTAGACTGAGCACACATACTAGATGTACATCCTGCTGAGTAGACTAGTCTGAGCACACATACCAGATGTACACGCTGTACAGTAGACAAGACTGAGCACGTATATAAGACGTACACACTGTACAGTAGACTAGATTCAGCACACATACTAGATGTACACACTGTACAATAGACTAGACTGAGCACACATACTAGATGTACATCCTGCTGAGTAGACTAGACTAAGCACACATACCAGATGTACACACTGTACAGTAGACTAGACTGAGCACACATACTAGATGTACACGCTGTACAGTAGACTAGACTGAGCACACATGTAAGACGTACACACTGTACAGTAGACTAGGATGAGCACACATGTAAGACGTACACACTGTACAGTAGACTAGGATGAGCACACATACCAGATGTACACGCTGTACAGTAGACTAGACTGAGCACATATATAAGACGTACACACTGTACAGTAGACTAGACTGAGCACACATACCAGATGTACACACTGTACAGTAGACAAGACTGAGCACATATATAAGACGTACACACTGTACAGTAGACTAGACTGAGCACACATACCAGATGTACACATTGTACAGTAGACTAGACTGAGCACACATACTAGATGTACACATTGTACAGTAGACTAGACTGAGCACACATACTAGATGTACACGCTGTACAGTAGACTAGGATGAGCACACATGTAAGACGTACACACTGTACAGTAGACTAGACTCAGCACACATACTAGATGTACACGCTGTACAGTAGACTAGACTGAGCACACATACTAGATGTACACACTGTACAGTAGACTAGACTGAGCACACATACTATATGTACACACTGTACAGTAGACTAGGATGAGCACACATACCAGATGTACACGCTGTACAGTAGACAAGACTGAGCACGTATATAAGACGTACACACTGTACAGTAGACTAGATTCAGCACACATACTAGATGTACACACTGTACAGTAGACTAGGATGAGCACACATTTAAGACGTACACACTGTACAGTAGACTAGACTGAGCACACATACTAGATGTACACGCTGTACAGTAGACTAGACTGAGCACACATACTAGATGTACACGCTGTACAGTAGACTAGGATGAGCACACATGTAAGACGTACACACTGTACAGTAGACTAGATTCAGCACACATACTAGATGTACACACTGTACAGTAGACTAGACTGAGCACACATACTAGATGTACATCCTGCTGAGTAGACTAGTCTGAGCACACATACCAGATGTACACGCTGTACAGTAGACAAGACTGAGCACGTATATAAGACGTACACACTGTACAGTAGACTAGAATCAGCACACATACTAGATGTACACACTGTACAATAGACTAGACTGAGCACACATACTAGATGTACATCCTGCTGAGTAGACTAGACTAAGCACACATACCAGATGTACACACTGTACAGTAGACTAGACTGAGCACATATATAAGACGTACACACTGTACAGTAGACTAGACTGAGCACACATACCAGATGTACACACTGTACAGTAGACAAGACTGAGCACATATATAAGACGTACACACTGTACAGTAGACTAGACTGAGCACACATACTAGATGTACATCCTGCTGAGTAGACTAGTCTGAGCACACATACCAGATGTACACGCTGTACAGTAGACAAGACTGAGCACGTATATAAGACGTACACACTGTACAGTAGACTAGATTCAGCACACATACTAGATGTACACACTGTACAATAGACTAGACTGAGCACACATACTAGATGTACATCCTGCTGAGTAGACTAGACTAAGCACACATACCAGATGTACACACTGTACAGTAGACTAGACTGAGCACACATACTAGATGTACACGCTGTACAGTAGACTAGACTGAGCACACATGTAAGACGTACACACTGTACAGTAGACTAGGATGAGCACACATGTAAGACGTACACACTGTACAGTAGACTAGGATGAGCACACATACCAGATGTACACGCTGTACAGTAGACTAGACTGAGCACATATATAAGACGTACACACTGTACAGTAGACTAGACTGAGCACACATACCAGATGTACACACTGTACAGTAGACAAGACTGAGCACATATATAAGACGTACACACTGTACAGTAGACTAGACTGAGCACACATACCAGATGTACACATTGTACAGTAGACTAGACTGAGCACACATACTAGATGTACACATTGTACAGTAGACTAGACTGAGCACACATACTAGATGTACACGCTGTACAGTAGACTAGGATGAGCACACATGTAAGACGTACACACTGTACAGTAGACTAGACTCAGCACACATACTAGATGTACACGCTGTACAGTAGACTAGACTGAGCACACATACTAGATGTACACACTGTACAGTAGACTAGACTGAGCACACATACTAGATGTACACACTGTACAGTAGACTAGGATGAGCACACATACCAGATGTACACGCTGTACAGTAGACAAGACTGAGCACGTATATAAGACGTACACACTGTACAGTAGACTAGATTCAGCACACATACTAGATGTACACACTGTACAGTAGACTAGGATGAGCACACATTTAAGACGTACACACTGTACAGTAGACTAGACTGAGCACACATACTAGATGTACACGCTGTACAGTAGACTAGACTGAGCACACATACTAGATGTACACGCTGTACAGTAGACTAGGATGAGCACACATGTAAGACGTACACACTGTACAGTAGACTAGATTCAGCACACATACTAGATGTACACACTGTACAGTAGACTAGACTGAGCACACATACTAGATGTACATCCTGCTGAGTAGACTAGTCTGAGCACACATACCAGATGTACACGCTGTACAGTAGACAAGACTGAGCACGTATATAAGACGTACACACTGTACAGTAGACTAGATTCAGCACACATACTAGATGTACACACTGTACAATAGACTAGACTGAGCACACATACTAGATGTACATCCTGCTGAGTAGACTAGACTAAGCACACATACCAGATGTACACACTGTACAGTAGACTAGACTGAGCACATATATAAGACGTACACACTGTACAGTAGACTAGACTGAGCACACATACCAGATGTACACACTGTACAGTAGACAAGACTGAGCACATATATAAGACGTACACACTGTACAGTAGACTAGACTGAGCACACATACCAGATGTACACACTGTACAGTAGACTAGACTGAGCACACATACTAGATGTACACACTGTACAGTAGACTAGGATGAGCACACATTTAAGACGTACACACTGTACAGTAGACTAGACTGAGAACACATACCAGATGTACACACTGTACAGTAGACTAGGATGAGCACACATTTAAGACGTACACACTGTACAGTAGACTAGACTGAGCACACATACCAGATGTACACGCTGTACAGTAGACTAGGATGAGCACACATTTAAGACGTACACACTGTACAGTAGACTAGACTGAGAACACATACCAGATGTACACACTGTACAGTAGACTAGACTGAGCACACATACTAGATGTACACGCTGTACAGTAGACTAGGATGAGCACACATGTAAGACGTACACACTGTACAGTAGACTAGACTGAGCACACATACTAGATGTACACGCTGTACAGTAGACTAGACTGAGCACATATATAAGACGTACACACTGTACAGTAGACTAGACTGAGCATATATATAAGACGTACACACTGTACAGTAGACTAGACTGAGCACACATACCAGATGTACACACTGTACAGTAGACTAGACTGAGCATATATATAAGACGTACACACTGTACAGTAGACTAGACTGAGCACACATACCAGATGTACACGCTGTACAGTAGACAAGACTGAGCACATATATAAGACGTACACACTGTACAGTAGACTAGACTGAGCACACATACCAGATGTACACACTGTACAGTAGACTAGACTGAGCACATATATAAGACGTACACACTGTACAGTAGACTAGACTGAGCACACATACCAGATGTACACACTGTACAGTAGACTAGACTGAGCACACATACTAGATGTACACACTGTACAGTAGACTAGGATGAGCACACATTTAAGACGTACACACTGTACAGTAGACTAGACTGAGCACACATACCAGATGTACACGCTGTACAGTAGACTAGGATGAGCACACATTTAAGACGTACACACTGTACAGTAGACTAGACTGAGAACACATACCAGATGTACACACTGTACAGTGGACTAGGATGAGCACATATACCAGATGTACACGCTGTACAGTAGACTAGGATGAGCACACATTTAAGACGTACACACTGTACAGTAGACTAGACTGAGAACACATACCAGATGTACACACTGTACAGTAGACTAGACTGAGCACACATACTAGATGTACACGCTGTACAGTAGACTAGACTGAGCACACATACCAGATGTACACACTGTACAGTAGACTAGACTCAGCACACATACTAGATGTAGACGCTGTACAGTAGACTAGACTGAGCACACATACTAGATGTACACGCTGTACAGTAGACTAGACTGAGCACACATACCAGATGTACACACTGTACAGTAGACTAGACTCAGCACACATACTAGATGTACACGCTGTACAGTAGACTAGACTGAGCACACATGTAAGACGTACACACTGTACAGTAGACTAGACTAAGCACACATACCAGATGTACACGCTGTACAGTAGACTAGGATGAGCACACATGTAAGACGTACACACTGTACAGTAGACTAGACTCAGCACACATACCAGATGTACACACTGTACAGTAGACTAGACTCAGCAAGCATACCAAATGTACATGCTGTACAGTAGACTAGACTCAGCACACATACTAGATGTACATGCTGTACAGTAGACTAGGATGAGCACACATGTAAGACGTACACACTGTACAGTAGACTAGACTGAGCACACATACCAGATGTACACACTGTACAGTAGACTAGACTCAGCACACATACTAGATGTACACGCTGTACAGTAGACTAGGATGAGCACACATGTAAGACGTACATACTGTACAGTAGACTAGACTGAGCACACATACCAGATGTACATGCTGTACAGTAGACTAGGATGAGCACACATGTAAGACGTACACACTGTACAGTAGACTAGACTGAGCACACATACTAGATGTACACGCTGTACAGTAGACTAGGATGAGCACACATGTAAGACGTACACACTGTACAGTAGACTAGACTGAGCACACATACCAGATGTACATGCTGTACAGTAGACTAGACTGAGCACACATACCAGATGTACACGATGTACAGTAGACTAGACTGAGCACATATATAAGACGTACACACTGTACAGTAGACTAGATTCAGCACACATACTAGATGTACACACTGTACAATAGACTAGACTGAGCACACATACCAGATGTACACGCTGTACAGTAGAATAGGATGTGCACACATGTAAGACGTACACACTGTACAGTAGACTAGACTGAGCACACATACCAGATGTACACACTGTACAGTAGACTAGGATGACCACATATATAAGACGTACACACTGTACAGTAGACTAGACTGAGCACACATACCAGATGTACACGCTGTACAGTAGACTAGGATGAGCACACATGTAAGACGTACACACTGTACAGTAGACTAGGATGACCACATATATAAGACGTACATGCTGTACAGTAGACTAGACTGATCACACATACCAGATGTACACACTGTACAGTAGACTAGACTCAGCACACATACCAAATGTACATGCTGTACAGTAGACTAGACTCAGCACACATACTAGATGTACACGCTGTACAGTAGACTAGGATGAGCACACATGTAAGACGTACACACTGTACAGTAGACTAGACTGAGCACACATACTAGATGTACACGCTGTACAGTAGACTAGGATGAGCACACATGTAAGACGTACACACTGTACAGTAGACTAGACTGAGCACACATACCAGATGTACATGCTGTACAGTAGACTAGACTGAGCACACATACCAGATGTACACGATGTACAGTAGACTAGACTGAGCACATATATAAGACGTACACACTGTACAGTAGACTAGATTCAGCACACATACTAGATGTACACACTGTACAGTAGACTAGGCTGAGCACACATTTAAGACGTACACACTGTAAAGTAGACTAGGATGAGCACACATGTAAGACGTACACACTGTACAGTAAACTAGACTGAGCACACATACCAGATGTACACACTGTACAGTAGACTAGGATGAGCACACATGTAAGACGTACATACTGTACAGTAGACTAGACTGAGCACACATACCAGATGTACATGCTGTACAGTTGACTAGGATGAGCACACATGTAAGACGTACACACTGTACAGTAGACTAGACTGAGCACACATACTAGATGTACACGCTGTACAGTAGACTAGACTGAGCACACATACCAGATGTACATGCTGTACAGTAGACTAGACTGAGCACACATACCAGATGTACACGATGTACAGTAGACTAGACTGAGCACACATGTAAGACGTACACACTGTAAAGTAGACTAGACTGAGCACACATACCAGATGTACACACTGTACAGTAGACTAGGCTGAGCACATATATAAGACGTACACACTGTACAGTAGACTAGGATGAGCACACATGTAAGACGTACACACTGTACAGTAGACTAGACTGAGCACACATACCAGATGTACATGCTGTACAGTAGACTAGGATGAGCACACATGTAAGACGTACATACTGTACAGTAGACTAGACTGAGCACACATACCAGATGTACATGCTGTACAGTTGACTAGGATGAGCACACATGTAAGACGTACACACTGTACAGTAGACTAGACTGAGCACACATACCAGATGTACATGCTGTACAGTAGACTAGACTGAGCACACATACCAGATGTACACGATGTACAGTAGACTAGACTGAGCACATATATAAGACGTACACACTGTACAGTAGACTAGATTCAGCACACATACTAGATGTACACACTGTACAATAGACTAGACTGAGCACAAATACCAGATGTACACACTGTACAGTAGACTAGACTCAGCACACATACTAGATGTACACACTGTACAATAGACTAGACTGAGCACACATACCAGATGTACACACTGTACAGTAGACTAGACTGAGCACACATACTAGATGTACACGCTGTACAGTAGACTAGGATGACCACATATATAAGACGTACACACTGTACAGTAGACTAGACTGAGCACACATACCAGATGTACACACTGTACAGTAGACTAGACTCAGCACACATACTAGATGTACACGCTGTACAGTAGACTAGACTGAGCACACATGTAAGACGTACACACTGTACAGTAGACTAGACTAAGCACACATACCAGATGTACACGCTGTACAGTAGACTAGGATGAGCACACATGTAAGACGTACACACTGTACAGTAGACTAGGATGAGCACACATACCAGATGTACACACTGTACAGTAGACTAGACTTAGCACACATACCAAATGTACATGCTGTACAGTAGACTAGACTCAGCACACATACTAGATGTACATGCTGTACAGTAGACTAGGATGAGCACACATGTAAGACGTACACACTGTACAGTAGACTAGACTGAGCACACATACCAGATGTACACACTGTACAGTAGACTAGACTCAGCACACATACTAGATGTACACGCTGTACAGTAGACTAGGATGAGCACACATGTAAGATGTACACACTGTACAGTAGACTAGACTGACCACACATACCAGATGTACATGCTGTACAGTAGACTAGGATGAGCACACATGTAAGACGTACACACTGTACAGTAGACTAGACTGAGCACACATACTAGATGTACACGCTGTACAGTAGACTAGGATGAGCACACATGTAAGACGTACACACTGTACAGTAGACTAGACTGAGCACACATACCAGATGTACATGCTGTACAGTAGACTAGACTGAGCACACATACCAGATGTACACGATGTACAGTAGACTAGACTGAGCACATATATAAGACGTACACACTGTACAGTAGACTAGATTCAGCACACATACTAGATGTACACACTGTACAGTAGACTAGACTGAGCACACATACCAGATGTACACACTGTACAGTAGACTAGGATGACCACATATATAAGACGTACACACTGTACAGTAGACTAGACTGAGCACACATACCAGATGTACACGCTGTACAGTAGACTAGGATGAGCACACATGTAAGACGTACACACTGTACAGTAGACTAGGATGACCACATATATAAGACGTACACACTGTACAGTAGACTAGACTGAGCACACATACCAGATGTACACACTGTACAGTAGACTAGACTGAGCACACATACCAGATGTACACACTGTACAGTAGACTAGGATGAACACATATATAAGACGTACACACTGTACAGTAGACTAGACTGAGCACACATACCAGATGTACACACTGTACAGTAGACTAGACTGAGCACACATACCAGATGTACATGCTGTACAGTAGACTAGACTGAGCACACATACCAGATGTACACACTGTACAGTAGACTAGGATGAGCACACATGTAAGACGTACACACTGTAAAGTAGACTAGACTGAGCACACATACCAGATGTACACGCTGTACAGTAGACTAGGCTGAGCACACATTTAAGACGTACACACTGTAAAGTAGACTAGGATGAGCACACATGTAAGACGTACACACTGTACAGTAGACTAGACTGAGCACACATACCAGATGTACACACTGTACAGTAGACTAGACTCAGCACACATACTAGATGTACACGCTGTACAGTAGACTAGGATGAGCATACATACCAGATGTACATGCTGTACAGTAGACTAGACTGAGCACACATACTAGATGTACACGCTGTACAGTAGACTAGACTGAGCACACATACCAGATGTACACGCTGTACAGTAGACTAGACTGAGCACATATACCAGATGTACCCACTGTACAGTAGAATAGACTGAGCACACATACCAGATGTACACGCTGTACAGTAGACTAGACTGAGCACACATACCAGATGCACACGCTGTACAGTAGACTAGGATGTGCACACATGTAAGACGTACACACTGTACAGTAGACTAGACTGATCACACATACCAGATGTACACACTGTACAGTAGACTAGACTCAGCACACATACCAAATGTACACACTGTACAGTAGAATAGACTGAGCACACATACCAGATGTACACGCTGTACAGTAGACTAGACTCAGCACACATACTAGATGTACATGCTGTACAGTAGACTAGGATGAGCACACATGTAAGACGTACACACTGTACAGTAGACTAGACTGATCACACATACCAGATGTACACGCTGTACAGTAGAATAGACTGAGCACACATACCAGATGTACACGCTGTACAGTAGACTAGACTCAGCACACATACTAGATGTACACGCTGTACAGTAGACTAGGATGAGCACACATACTAGATGTACATCCTGCTGAGTAGACTAGTCTGAGCACACATACCAGATGTACACGCTGTACAGTAGACAAGACTGAGCACGTATATAAGACGTACACACTGTACAGTAGACTAGATTCAGCACACATACTAGATGTACACACTGTACAATAGACTAGACTGAGCACACATACCAGATGTACACGCTGTACAGTAGAATAGGATGTGCACACATGTAAGACGTACACACTGTACAGTAGACTAGACTGATCACACATACCAGATGTACACACTGTACAGTAGACTAGACTCAGCACACATACCAGATGTACACACTGTACAGTAGACTAGACTCAGCACACATACTAGATGTACACGCTGTACAGTAGACTAGGATGAGCACACATGTAAGACGTACATACTGTACAGTAGACTAGACTGACCACACATACCAGATGTACATGCTGTACAGTAGACTAGGATGAGCACACATGTAAGACGTACACACTGTACAGTAGTCTAGACTGAGCACACATACCGTACTAGATGTACACGCTGTACAGTAGACTAGGATGAGCACACATGTAAGACGTACACACTGTACAGTAGTCTAGACTGAGCACACATACCGTACTAGATGTACACGCTGTACAGTAGACTAGACTGAGCACACATACCAGATGTACATGCTGTACAGTAGACTAGACTGAGCACACATACCAGATGTACACGATGTACAGTAGACTAGATTGAGCACATATATAAGACGTACACACTGTACAGTAGACTAGATTCAGCACACATACTAGATGTACACACTGTACAATAGACTAGACTGAGCACACATACCAGATGTACACGCTGTACAGTAGACTAGGATGTGCACACATGTAAGACGTACACACTGTACAGTAGACTAGACTTGACACACATACCAGATGTACACACTGTACAGTAGACTAGGATGACCACATATATAAGACGTACACACTGTACAGTAGACTAGACTGAGCACACATACCAGATGTACACGCTGTACAGTAGACTAGGATGAGCACACATGTAAGACGTACACACTGTACAGTAGACTAGGATGACCACATATATAAGACGTACACACTGTACAGTAGACTAGACTGAGCACACATACCAGATGTACACGCTGTAAAGTAGACTAGACTGAGCACACATATCAGATGTACACACTGTACAGTAGACTAGACTGAGCACACATACCAGATGTACACACTGTACAGTAGACTAGACTGAGCACACATACCAGATGTACACACTGTACAGTAGACTAGGATGAGCACACATGTAAGACGTACACACTGTAATGTAGACTAGACTGAGCACACATACTAGATGTACACGCTTTACAGTAGACTAGGCTGAGCACACATGTAAGAAGTACACACTGTACAGTAGACTAGACTGAGCACACATACCAAATGTACACACTGTACAGTAGACTAGACTCAGCACACATACTAGATGTACACGCTGTACAGTAGACTAGGATGAGCATACATGTAAGACGTACACACTGTACAGTAGACTAGACTGAGCACACATACCAGATGTACACACTGTACAGTAGACTAGACTGAGCACACATACCAGATGTACACGCTGTACAGTAGACTAGACTGAGCACATATACCAGATGTACCCACTGTACAGTAGACTAGGATGAGCATACATGTAAGACGTACACACTGTACAGTAGACTAGACTGAGCACACATACCAGATGTACACACTGTACAGTAGACTAGACTGAGCACACATACCAGATGTACATGCTGTACAGTAGACTAGACTGAGCACACATACTAGATGTACACGCTGTACAGTAGACTAGACTGAGCACACATACCAGATGTACACGCTGTACAGTAGACTAGACTGAGCACATATACCAGATGTACCCACTGTACAGTAGAATAGACTGAGCACACATACCAGATGTACACGCTGTACAGTAGACTAGGATGAGCACACATGTAAGACGTACACACTGTACAGTAGACTAGACTGACCACACATACTAGATGTACACGCTGTACAGTAGACTAGACTGAGCACACATACCAGATGCACACGCTGTACAGTAGACTAGGATGTGCACACATGTAAGACGTAAACACTGTACAGTAGACTAGACTGATCACACATACCAGATGTACACACTGTACAGTAGACTAGGATGACCACATATATAAGACGGACACACTGTACAGTAGACTAGACTGAGCACATATACCAGATGTACACGCTGTACAGTAGACTAGGATGAGCACACATGTAAGACGTACACACTGTACAGTAGACTAGACTGAGCACACATACTAGATGTACACGCTGTACAGTAGACTAGGATGAGCACACATGTAAGACGTACACACTGTACAGTAGACTAGACTGAGCACACATACCAGATGTAGACGCTGTACAGTAGACTAGGATGAGCACACATACCAGATGTACACACTGTACAGTAGACTAGGATGAGCACACATGTAAGACGTACACACTGTACAGTAGACTAGACTGAGCACACATACCAGATGTAGACGCTGTACAGTAGACTAGGCTGACCACATATATAAGACGTACACACTGTAAAGTAGACTAGACTGAGCACACATACCAGATGTACATGCTGTACAGTAGACTAGACTGAGCACACATACCAGATGTACACGATGTACAGTAGACTAGACTGAGCACATATATAAGACGTACACACTGTACAGTAGACTAGATTCAGCACACATACTAGATGTACACACTGTACAATAGACTAGACTGAGCACAAATACCAGATGTACACACTGTACAGTAGACTAGACTCAGCACACATACTAGATGTACACACTGTACAATAGACTAGACTGAGCACACATGTAAGACGTACACACTGTACAGTAGACTAGACTGAGCACACCTACCAGATGTAGACGCTGTACAGTAGACTAGACTGAGCACACATACCAGATGTAGACGCTGTACAGTAGACTAGACTGAGCACACATACCAGATGTAGACGCTGTACAGTAGACTAGACTGAGCATACATACCAGATGTAGACGCTGTACAGTAGACTAGACTGAGCACACATACCAGATGTAGACGCTGTACAGTAGACTAGACTGAGCACACATACCAGATGTACACACTGTACAGTAGACTAGACTGAGCACACATACCAGATGTACACGCTGTACAGTAGACTAGACTGAGCACACATACCAGATGTACACACTGTACAGTAGACTAGGATGACCACATATATAAGACGTAGACACTGTACAGTAGACTAGACTGAGCACATATACCAGATGTACACGCTGTACAGTAGACAAGGATGAGCACACATGTAAGACGTACACACTGTACAGTAGACTAGACTGAGCACACATACCAGATGTACACACTGTACAGTAGACTAGGATGAACACATATATAAGACGTACACACTGTACAGTAGACTAGACTCAGCACACATACTAGATGTACACACTGTACAGTAGACTAGACTGTGCACACATACCAGATGTACACGCTGTACAGTAGACTAGGATGAGCACACATGTAAGACGTACACACTGTACAGTAGACTAGACTCAGCACACATACTAGATGTACACACTGTACAGTAGACTAGACTGAGCACACATAGCAGATGTACACACTGTACAGTAGACTAGGATGAACACATATACCAGATGTACACGCTGTACAGTAGACTAGACTGAGCACACATACCAGATGTACACGCTGTACAGTAGACTAGACTGAGCACACATACCAGATGTACACACTGTACAGTAGACTAGGATGACCACATATATAAGACGTACACACTGTACAGTAGACTAGACTGAGCACATATACCAGATGTACACGCTGTACAGTAGACTAGGATGAGCACACATGTAAGACGTACACACTGTACAGTAGACTAGACTGAGCACACATACCAGATGTACACGCTGTACAGTAGACTAGGATGAGCACACATGTAAGACGTACACACTGTACAGTAGACTAGACTGAGCACACATACCAGATGTACACACTGTACAGTAGACTAGGATGAACACATATATAAGACGTACACACTGTACAGTAGACTAGACTCAGCACACATACTAGATGTACACACTGTACAGTAGACTAGACTGAGCACACATACCAGATGTACACGCTGTACAGTAGACTAGGATGAGCACACATGTAAGACGTACACACTGTACAGTAGACTAGACTCAGCACACATACTAGATGTACACACTGTACAGTAGACTAGACTGAGCACACATACCAGATGTACACACTGTACAGTAGACTAGGATGAACACATATACCAGATGTACACGCTGTACAGTAGACTAGACTGAGCACACATACCAGATGTACATGCTGTACAGTAGACTAGACTCAGCACACATACCAGATGTACACGCTGTACAGTAGACTAGACTGAGCACACATACCAGATGTACATGCTGTACAGTAGACTAGACTCAGCACACATACTAGATGTACATGCTGTACAGTAGACTAGACTGAGCACACATACCAGATGTACACACTGTACAGTAGACTAGACTGAGCACACATACCAGATGTACACGCTGTACAGTAGACTAGACTCAGCACACATACCAGATGTACACACTGTACAGTAGACTAGACTGAGCACACATACCAGATGTACACGCTGTACAGTAGACTAGACTGAGCACACATACCAGATGTACACACTGTACAGTAGACTAGACTGAGCACACATACCAGATGTACACGCTGTACAGTAGACTAGACTCAGCACACATACCAGATGTACACGCTGTACAGTAGACTAGACTCAGCACACATACCAGATGTACACACTGTACAGTAGACTAGACTGAGCACACATACTAGATGTACACGCTGTACAGTAGACTAGACTGAGCACACATACCAGATGCACACGCTGTACAGTAGACTAGGATGAGCACACATGTAAGACGTACACACTGTACAGTAGACTAGACTGAGCACACATACCAGATGTACACGCTGTACAGTAGACTAGGATGAGCACACATGTAAGACGTACACTCTGTACAGTAGACTAGACTGAGCACACATACCAGATGTACACACTGTACAGTAGACTAGGATGAACACATATATAAGACGTACACACTGTACAGTAGACTAGACTCAGCACACATACTAGATGTACACACTGTACAGTAGACTAGACTGAGCACACATACCAGATGTACACGCTGTACAGTAGACTAGGATGAGCACACATGTAAGACGTACACACTGTACAGTAGACTAGACTCAGCACACATACTAGATGTACACACTGTACAGTAGACTAGACTGAGCACACATACCAGATGTACACACTGTACAGTAGACTAGGATGAACACATATACCAGATGTACAAGCTGTACAGTAGACTAGACTGAGCACACATACCAGATGTACATGCTGTACAGTAGACTAGACTCAGCACACATACCAGATGTACACGCTGTACAGTAGACTAGACTGAGCACACATACCAGATGTACACGCTGTACAGTAGACTAGACTCAGCACACATACTAGATGTACATGCTGTACAGTAGACTAGACTGAGCACACATACCAGATGTACACACTGTACAGTAGACTAGACTGAGCACACATACCAGATGTACACGCTGTACAGTAGACTAGACTCAGCACACATACCAGATGTACACACTGTACAGTAGACTAGACTGAGCACACATACCAGATGTACACGCTGTACAGTAGACTAGACTGAGCACACATACCAGATGTACACACTGTACAGTAGACTAGACTGAGCACACATACCAGATGTACACGCTGTACAGTAGACTAGACTCAGCACACATACCAGATGTACACGCTGTACAGTAGACTAGACTCAGCACACATACCAGATGTACACACTGTACAGTAGACTAGACTGAGCACACATACTAGATGTACACGCTGTACAGTAGACTAGACTGAGCACACATGTAAGACGTACACACTGTACAGTAGACTAGGATGAGCACACATGTAAGACGTACACACTGTACAGTAGACTAGGATGAGCACACATACCAGATGTACACGCTGTACAGTAGACTAGACTGAGCACATATATAAGACGTACATTCTGTACAGTAGACTAGACTCAGCACACATACTAGATGTACACACTGTACAGTAGACTAGACTGAGCACACATACTAGATGTACACGCTGTACAGTGGACTAGGATGAGCACATATATAAGACGTACACACTGTACAGTAGACTAGACTCAGCACACATACTAGATGTACACGCTGTACAGTAGACTAGGATGAGCATACATACTAGATGTACACGCTGTACAGTAGACTAGACTGAGCACACATACCAGATGTACACGCTGTACAGTAGACTAGACTGAGCACATATATAAGACGTACACACTGTACAGTAGACTAGGATGAGCACACATGTAAGACGTACACACTGTACAGTAGACTAGGATGAGCACACATATAAAAAATTCCCAATTTCTAAGAACGTTCCTGCTGCCAATGCTGCCGTCCTTGGATATATTTTACCAGGGACAAAGTCCTCAATCAGAGAGCTGTTGAAAACAGGAGCAGTTGGAATCCTTTATAAATAAATAAACTTAAAAAATAACAGTCCTTTGTCAGTTAAATGGTTAACTTTATAATGTACTGGAAGTTCGGCTTAGCACTGATATATAATGCTGCGCACAGGCCGGGTATGTAAACAAAGAGAGAGGCCATAACTCTCAGTTACGCCTGATATGTGGGCGTGTGTCAGAGCTCATCATTTTCACGATCATGCCATTAATAAATAATTGTGTTTCTTCTCAGTAACATCCAGCCAAGAACACAGAGTTCTCCCAGGTGTCGCTGGGCCCTAAACGGATAAGTAGGGGAGTTGTATATACAGAAGTAAGCATTGTTTGATCTTTCGGGTGACATTAGAAACATAGGGCCTCACTTATACAATAAAATTAGACAAGGTGATGAAAATGGTAAAAGAGGGGTCACATTTTAAATCTGGATTATTTAGAGTTTCTCAATCAGGCATTTGGTTGTTTATAACAATCTCAATATACATAACATTACAATCTTTTGAAAACACTTAAATTCTATTTAAGAATGGTATTTTCCATATTCCTTTGAAAATGTTCTAATATCAACCCTCTACTCCTTGAGGCTGCCAAGTAGGCTCAATTAATACAATTCTTATTTTCTCTCTATACATTTTTTTTACTTCATAATGAACTTTTACTATACTAGAAATTTTGTGCATGTCCATTTACAATAAGAACAGTATTGCTAGGTGAGCAGAACATAATAAATACTATATTTCAGTATAATTCAGTGAACAATATAAAAGTACTCCAGTTTTTGATGGTCAAAGCTTTTGTTAAACTGATCAGACAATTATTATAGAAAGAAAAAAAGGGTTGCCATGTGACCAATTGACCTCAGGTCTTACATCCATTAGTATAGAACAACCACAGCATCATGGGACCCAGTTTACACAATTAGTGTAATATGTACCTTGACAAACAATAACAGTATGAACAAAGAAAGAAGATAAGCATGTCGGTGAAATACTTCCTCTTGTCAGTTCCTTTTTAAAAGTGTGCACTGCCTCTCTTCCCACCTCATTCTCTTCCCTCCACAGCATGTGATTCTGGGGCTCTTAACCATATTGGGGACTGGCTGGTTGCCTTCTGATACCCATGGGGAGCACTTCTGAGATTCTGAACACTTACAGCAGGGAGATATTGTATGTGGCATAATACATTTTTATTTAGTTTTCCACTGATTAACAGTATATGTTAACTGCAATTAAGTTTATCAGTATCCTTATCCATAACTATTACTAATGGTAGTGGTATGCTTGATGTGTTGATGTGTCATCACTGAGGACCAGAAGATAAGATCTCAGGGAACCGCACCAGCCTTAGGACTGACCATTGAAGGCCACTGGTCTAAAGCCATATATGTCCAAATCAAATGCCAGATTAATTTTGCTCTTATTTTTCTGTATTGACCAAATTATAACTGCTTGCAGCATCAATAAAACCTAGGATGCTCCATGGAAGCCCTCTATTCTCAGGATCATATTTATTCTCTCTGGGACTCATAGGTTAGCGAAAGAAAAATTAAGACAGAGAAAGAAAAATGAAAGGGAAATAAACAAGGGAGAAAAAACATAAGAAATAGAGGAAAGGTGAGAGAGAATGGAAAAGGAAGACAATATAATTGAGGGGAGAATATTAAGGAAGAGATGGAAAAAATTATGTGAAAAATTAGATAAAGTTGAAAATAGGAGATGAAGTAGAATGATGAAGAGAGGGCAGATGGCTAAAAGAAGAGAAATGGGATAGAGTACCATATTGGACAAAGAGTAAGGAGAAGGAAACAGGGTAAATGAAAGAATCAGAAAATTTACATGGGAAAGGGAGAAGAAAAGAGATGAGATGGAGAAGTGGCAGTTCAAATTAAAGTAGTAACTACTTTGTAGAACCATTTTTTAATGTTGCCCTTGATTCCCATTCTAGGTCCTGGCCTTTTGGGATATCCTTCTTCCGTAAAGACGTTTTTGCAGCAGGATAAAACATATAGGGATAAATATCTGTTTATTGACGTTTATATTTATGTAAATGTAATCCCAATATCAGCAGTCCCCCATTTGTACAATAAAGTCCCCAGGATGATTTGAAAGATCCTCCTCTTGACTATCTACTCTATATTTTAATGCTGCTGGTGTTGAACTTTCTGCCAAGCAGCAAGACCTGTGACAGTAGATGATTATAATCTGAAGAAATATCTGTATTTCTACAAGGAGAAGACTCACTGGCTCCAAGTGAAGCACCATCCAATTAGACTCAGATAAGCCTCCATTTCAGTTCTTGATTATTGTATGAATAATGTTTGTACATAATTGTTCACTTAGTGTCAGAATTTGAGACTCTTTATATTTGCTGTATATTTATAGTACTTCTATTTTATGATAACAACTTTACAAATTTGTATCTGCAGCTATTTGCCATCAAGGATGATATCTGTGAAGTCAAAGGGCCAGACAAATTGCTAGATTTCCATTGTGAGAATCCTGTCATGAAGAGTTATATGGGAGTATAAAGAGCCATCACATTTCTTAAAGTGGCAATGAAAGCGCTTTTCATTTTAAATTTATTTTAGTTCACCAACTAATATTAAAAATACATGTGCAATCAGAGTCAAGGTTTTTGCCAGAAGATGTAATTTAAAAACATAGGGCCCTATTCTTTTTGCCAATTCGTAAAATTATACACACTTAAAATTGCTCTTAAAATTGCCACCGATTCTATTAGTTCCTCACAATCCGATTACGATTTCCCCGCCTGCAATCACTATGGGCTAGGCAAAGATGCAAAACCTGCCTTAGTACTCCATTAGTTTTAGCATAGCACAAATATTACGAGCTCTAAATAATTAAAGTTACACAAAATAGATATTCTATTAGACTCGTAGCCCTAGATCGCAAATAAAGTCTGACCCGCAACAGAAGTATCACGCTTCTGTCAAACATTTTAGGAGTACTAAATAGGACTTACAAGGGCTTTTCAAACACTTATTGGAGCTGTAACAGCAATTAAACACACAATACTGTACTTTAAAAGAGAATGAATGGAAATGCATTATAATTAATTGCACAACAGTCTTAAACCCACAAATATGAAAAATAATTATAATTATAAGAAATTATTATAAAAATAATTCAAAATATTATTTTTGAATATTGATCCCAGGACTTAAGGGGTTAATACATATCAGAACCCACATGGACTAGAACAGGTGATCTAATGTATTTTATAGATTGATAGATTGCGAGAGAAAATAGCCTCTGATTGCAGATTACATGTAACTTCCATGTTTTACTGACATCATGGTGACAATCTTATTTACTATTGGCTGTGTCTAAGAAGTAAATTACAGGCTTGCTTAAATATTGTCAGATCATACAATCACGCCACCTGAAATCAGACTTAAAAAGGCCGGGTATACGAGTTCATGACTGAGGTCGTAATTAGGCAGATTTGGTAACCTGTGGCATTGTATTTTTTAATTACATTTTCTGGCTAAAGATTTGTTTTACTGCTATTTGCACATGTGTTTAATGTTAGTTAATGGTGTATTAAAAAGATTTAACATGAAAAGAGCTTACACTGGCCCTTTTCCCCCTCACCCTATGAAAACCGAGTAATGTGGAGCTCAGCTAAACAGCAGGACTAATAGTGGGAACTCTAAAGCTTTTATCTTGAGACTTGGGATTTCAATGGAAATCGCAAAAGAGCAACATCTTCAATGTGCTCTGCACACAATCATTGCTTGGTACTGAACAGATAATTATTGGACAATATGGAGCTCTCAGTGCAACCCCATGCGCAGACACAGCAAATGTCCAAGATAGAAATGAATAAGAATAAATAAATATAATTAAAAATATTTTAATATAAAAAAATGGAAGTTTTACAAAATTAGATTAAAATTGAGTACTGTATGGTTAAATGATATACCCTTATAATAATACTCATTGTGCCATTCACATTGGCAATGATAAGAAGACCAAGCTACGGTAATTACAATTTTATTAATTTATATGTGTACTTCCACAAAAAGTGGGGCCTTTGCTATGTCACTTTAATTCACCGCTTTCCCCCACATGGAGTATTTTGCTATGTACCTACTAAATGTGTTAAATAAACATATACATGCTGCCATTTTATAGCCTTTCAAGTATCATAGGTTGACTGTGACTGGACTAGAAGCTTCATTGAATGGGATTCTGGGAGTTTTAGTTTTTGCCTTTGCTTTACTACTGCAGCATCTGACAAGTTCCAGAATCTAATGCTAAAAGCCCCTTAATCCCACTTCCATCCTCACAACAAACTAAACAGAAAGTTGGGTGTGTGACAACTGGAAAATCCTCTATTTGTAAGGGAGCCATGATGAGCTCAGATGGAAGATCCTATAATAATGCTCATGAGGAACCAGAATCACAAATAATATTTGGACTATAAAGATTAGGTAATAAGTAAAGGATGGTCTCACTGAGACACCAAAGCGTTAACATGCCTGTATCTCCATTCCCAAGCATTTTAGGGGTCTATATTTCCTACAGCTGCCCCAGGATGGATGTGTCTGAGCAGAAGATGCACATAGTTTCCTATAGGGATAAGATAGAGATGGATTTAGTGTTGATGTGAGATGTTTCCATTGCATGCGATCCTCTAGCACCCGGCAGCATGCTAGGAGCTGGAGGGTCGTGTTGTGCACTGCCAGAGAGCAGAGAAGGGACAGATGCCGTGTCTGTGATCCCTCTCTACTTATCCTGCTGGAAAACAGAGGTGCTAAAGCTGGGAGAATTCAGACACTTGTACTTCTATTGTGCTTGAGTCAGACACAGGGAATTCTCTACCAATGTAAACTCCTTCTAGCAAAGTCTTGGGATATGAAATGAACAAATATTCAGTGACCTTTAGACAAAATATAAATTAGGTATAACCTGTTTGGTTTAAAACTTTTATTAGTCCTTTTCAGCCTTTTTAAATTGTGATTCTGCCAATTGAATATGGCGCTATATAAGCACAGAGCATATTTTTTTTACAGAAGGTTTTAGTTAGTGACCTTCTATCCAAAAGCAAGGTCTTCACTAACTAAAAACTTCTCTAAAAAAATATGCTCTGTGCTTATATAGAGCCCTATTTAATTGGTCAAATCACAATTTAATAAGGCTGATTATTAGTAGTCTTCAAAGGAGCGGTTTTCCTTTATCAGGTGCATCTTATACTTTTTACTCCAGATGTTATATAGGGAGCCAAAACATTTACTAGTGTTTTATTGGTTGGGACAGTGTGCAGATGACTGCTGATAACTATTGTGAGTTACTCTGTTGTACGTTTATTCTCTACACCATCAGATTGGTGGTTGAAAGGTGTGTTATTATTATTATCGTTTATTTGTAACGAGCCAACATATTCCGTAGCGCTATACATAAGTTAAGTTACAGGCAATGACAAGTTCAAGATTCACACATTGCAATGAATGGAGGGCCCTGTCTTTGAGCTTGGAATCCAGTGTCCATAGCGCTTTCCCTAAGGCACCTTGCAGGATTGAAACTCGCAGACTTACAATCTAAGGAATTGTAAGAATTGTATGTAAGTGTTTCCTTTTTAAAATTGCTGCAAATGTGATAGAGAAAAAGGTTGGTCTTGAAAAGTGTTCACATTTATCCCTTAGTTGCTGTATTTTTAATGAGGCTACTCCAAAAATTCAACTGAAATCTTAGAAACATTGATTTGATGACAAATAGGAACCAAAACATCCCATATGATCTGCCTCTTCCATTTATCTAAAAGTTTGTCTTAATTAAGCCTCAGGATATCCCAGACTCTGTAGTTTAGAGCTGATGGATACATTTAATGGACACACAGCTCTGACTACTGGACTCTTCAGCCCCATTCACTTGACGGATTGGCCACATAAAGCATCTAAGTGGCTGACAAGCCTCCATCATCTTTATCTATACAGGTGATTATTGTAGCTTCAGCGGCTGTAGCAGCAATAACTAAACATGTCTATATTTTTGGGAATTCTTGAACAATTTTAAACATTTAAACAGTTTTTCCACAATTTTCAATTTTGTATCTGATGTCATGATGCACTGCGGTTTTGGTGAGTTACAGGTTTTGTTAATATCATCTAACAGACAGAGTGCCAGATGTTTTTTGGGAAAATCTGCTAACATCACCATCACTCCACCCTTTAGTAAATATGGCCCAAAGTGTTTAGCATTTAGTTGCCAGTGTTAACTGCTACCTAAATGACACTTGGCTACTTTTGTTAATGCTTGTTTTACTTGTATTATTATTCTCTAGCCCTTTACATGTTTTCTTTACATTTTAATGAACATTTCAGTTTAATACAGAATTTTCCTCACCTATGAAAAAACTATTTAGTCTGAAACATCTTCTGGCAGGATACTGTAAAGGTAGTTAAAGAGACAAATGTATAAAGCAGTACGGGAACTAAAGGAGCTGCTATATTTGTTACTCCACTTTCATCTCTACTTCAGATCTCTTTACTCATGTATTTATACATACATATAAGAATAAATGCAGATATGTTTATATTGTGCTATACAAATAAATGCACATAAACACACAAACATATATAAATTCTCAGAAATATATTGAATATACATGAATATATGTGCAAGTACGAAAATATGAACATATCTCTTTCACTTTCTTACTGCCCATCTATCTATCTATCTATCTATCTATCTATCTATCTATCTATCTATCTATCTATCTATCTATCTATCTGTCTATTGTGTGATATAAATAAGAATAATAGCAGATGGCTGAGCATATATACGCCTCTGTGATCCATCTCTATAACATAATATTTCCATGTTTAGCCAGTTGCAATTATATTTAAACTGATGTGGATTTTTCATTTCTGCAAGAATATATATATATATGTGTGTGTGTCCACATACCTGTGTATTCATATATATAAATATATAACAATGCACGTGTGTAAATGTATGTCTATATATTAACACATATTGTAAGTGGATATATAGATTGTAGTGGGCATTAAGCCAATGCCTTCCTCTTTATATGGATGCCTGGCGCCTCTCTGTCAGTGTAATGACAGCAGAGTGTGTTAGGCTAGCGTGCCACCGAGAGGGCAGTGTGGCTGACACAGGGCAGCTTTCATACGGATTCAGCACCTAAAACACATACTGCTTAATGGATCTTTGCTTGACATCCATAAAAGGATACAGTGAGGGGGGGAATGTGTCCCTCAGACCAGAGGAATCCCCAGCGCCAAGAACTAAATGCACTGATTAACCCTGACTGGAACATGAGCAAATCAACTATTAACCCTTGTTTAGCGATATTTGATACTACTTTCTCCTAGAATGGTTGCTGCACTTCTCTGGCTTTCTAGTAAACACCATTTATTATTAGTTGATTACTGATTATATGCTATGTGGAAGTGCTGCTGGTAACGGGTGATGTAACCAGTCTGAACTTCAGTAGTGATAAGGATCACTTCTATAACTCTCACAGCATAAATGAAAATACAGGGATTTGAAGAATAGGGTGAATAAAGTGAGCTCTGAAAGTTAAAGAAATAGCACAAAATGTGTATCCTCCTCAACAGCCTCATGGGCCATTACAAAATATACATGGGCATGTTTTCAGAGGCTATACTGGTGGGCTTCGGCCATCAACCAGAGGTTAGACCTCAATTGTCTCTTGGAATAATGGCCCTACCTCAGGATGTTGAGTACATGCCCTTATCCTTTCAATCTCACAGTGTCCCATCAATCCTGGGCCTCTGCAGTTTTCCACTTGTCTCACTAATTAAGAGTGGTGCCAATGAATCTCAGTGAATGAATGGGAAGCACCTCTATGAAGAATGTCCAGATTTTCTGATGGCTATTGTCTGGAGATAGTATGTCTCTCCCCTGGTGATCGATGTCTAAGAATGCATAGCAAGTCTATTCCCCACAACCCATCTACACATTGTAAATCCTTCAGTTCAACCTCACCTATCTGGTTTCCTTCTGAGTGAATCGGGTCAAGAGGCTGTACATATTTATTAGGCCATCGGGTTGCTCAGGTCGGTTAAGACAATGTTTCCCAACTCACGCTATTGATTTCAAATGGCACAGTTTGGGCTGCTCAGTTATGGTTAAGCTTTTTCCCTTGAAAAAAGACACATACATACATATATACCTCCTCAAAATGGTGGGATAATATGTTCAAAGTTTAATTTGATACATTGAAAAAATTGTAACATTATTTGATATGGATTAAAGGGGAATAGATGAAGATGGAAAATGTTTTGTAGGGCAATGATTGTGATATCATGTACTGGGAAAGAGGGACATGTCTTCCTATTCCAAATAACAAGATGGTGACCGCACAGGACATTCAAGGGCCATGTAGATTTGAACCAACAGAATGAAAATTAGTTTTCCATATTAAATGACCACTGTGCTCATATTTTTCTATATGTTCTTTTGAATAACAAAACTTGATAAATATAGGTATTTTCCACTTTTATATGCCATTATTCCTTCCTGCAGAGTTCCATTTATATTACTAAGTATGTTTCTTGCAGTGCGTGCTTGTAAACTAGTGAGCTTTAAGTTATAGCTAATGAGAGCATTCCCAGATGTATCTGCCACCTTACCATTGTTAAGAAACACATTTTCTGTGTATTCAATCTGCTCCCACCTAAGGAGGTTGATCACTGGAACTAAAGTGGTAGATTCCACAACAGCATAATTGCATATAAGTAATACATTAGAGGTTGTATTTTATTTTTTTAACTCTAAAATCATGTTGCTTCATTTCCAGTGTAGACCTTCAAAAGGGTTTATTTTAAATAACTGACCACAGTGGTCCTTTAACAAAAAACAGAAAAGGCTAGTTTCATTAGTTTATTTGTATTTCTTTTTAAAGATGTCTTTCATGAACACTACAAGATTAAACTAAACCAATTCAAAAAAGTTTCTTGCAAAACAATAAAAAGTGACCAAGGTATCAGCTTGATAAGGACAAGAAAGAGTTACAGCATGTGGTTCCATAAGGTACGTTTGCTTTCCCTAACTTTTAAGGTGATAAATTTGTGGCTTTGTGTGAATTTAATGAAGTGTACTGACCGTTTTAGTGCAGCAGAGACAATAATATTTACGCTCATTTATACAGTCTTCTTGTTTTATAGGCTGTGTGAATCACTAAGGAGGGGTGTGCTGTGCCTTTCTGGACCACTGTGATTTGTGATGCTGTCAGAACAGCCGGCTATGACTTGTTGGTACAGCAGTGCAATCGTAAAATGGCCATCTTTGCTGATTTTTCTTTATGGTCTTTTGAATATTTAAATTTGGTAAAGGGCAAAATGTTTCAATATTAAAGAAATATTTAGCTTTCATGCACAAGTATTCTTTACTTGCAGTGCCTATTTCCTTAACTTAGCTGCTTCTCTAAGAAGCTCTTTTAGCCCATTAGTCCTGTTGAAATCACTGGCAGTTTTAGCTGCCATATTACCAATGTGTAGATAAAAGTACTTTTGCATTCAATGTCTCCTCCCATTGTTGAAAGTAGATCATCAGAAACTAAAGTTGTAGATTTAATTACAGCATAATTGCATATAAAAGATAATCCAATTAAAAAAAAAATAATTTGAAAAACTTGAAAAATCTGAAAACAATGGGCCTCATTAAATTCCATAACATTTGCAGCAGTTACACAGCGATTAAATTGAACAAGCCTGAAACTACATGTTCGAAAGCCCACACCATAAACCATGCTTCCATATGTAGCATTTGAGGGCATGAGCATGATCAGTTAAGCAAGCCTGTAAATTGTAATTTAGATGGAGTCAATAGTAAATGATACCATCATCATGACGTCAGTAAAACATGGTGTTTAAACCACAATCAATTAGTGTTTAGAAGTCCGTTTTGCGATTGAATCCAGAAATGTTGCAATATAAAAAAATCTATAAATTTACTATTCTAGTCCATGCAAGTTCAATGATATGTATTAACCTATTGATTGTTGGGATTGATATAACACGGAAATTACACATAAAAAAAAATGTTTTTATTGCACATTTGCAAACTTGAGACTGTTGTGCAATTAAGTCTAATGTCTTTCATTGCTTTCCCAGTATTTTAAAGTACAGTATTGTGTTTATATTTGCTTTTACAGTGCTACGGACAGATGTTTAACCCACTTGCGAGTCCTATCTGGTACTCGTAGGGTTTTTGGCTAAATTTGCCATTTACAGGTGTGAAAACATTTGCAAGATGAGAAATTGTAGCAATTTAATAGCATTTTGCGATATTAGTGATTGTAGAATTTTCGGGCTTGAAAGATCAAAGGCTTAGCTGGGTCAGAGTGGCAATTTTGACAGCCCATTTTCAGCCTGTAACCTGCAGTTCTGGGTAGTGAAAAGAGGACAATTTAATAGCTGTAATTTTTGCCGGCTACATTACGGGCTACAGTAACTACAATTTGGACAATTTAATGAGGCCCAATGTTCCCATTATCAATCTCATTTTTCAACATAGTATATTTCAAATATAGGATTACAATAGATCTTTAAGGGAATTCTTACATGTCCTTTTCTTAGATGATATATTATCATTAAATACTGAACTACAAGAAGTTATTTGTCCTCATACAAAGTAGTTGGTCACATGAACATCTATGGGATTCCCCTTCCACAAGATATTATTCACCTATATTAAACATTAATAGAATACAACTGACAAGAAAATATATAATTGTGTAATACATTAATGGGGTACACCTCACCAAAAATTGTCTTTTTGATTGTCTTCTCTTAGTTATGATAAATACTAGCGACTTGCCCGTCAAAAAATGACGGCAATAAGATTGTAAGGCAGGTAATGTTGTTTGTGTGTGACATTAATTTTGTTGGTGTTCCAAGATCCTTTGGCGCTCATTGCGAGCCTCGCTCTGAGCGCTTTCGGCGCTCATCAAGTGGCTCGCAATGAGTGCCTTTGGCGCTCATTGCAAGGGTCTTGGTTGTTTGTGTGCTATGAGCAGCGTTGTGTTTTTTTTTTTTTGGGGGGGGGATTTCTATTATTTTTATTTTCAAATTTAAAATTTCCATTTACATAAATAATACCTTACATATTATATACACAGCCAGACAAAAATACGGAAGGCATACATTTGTGCCCTGACATTATAACAATAATCATAAGAGTGTAACTGTTCTTTCATGTTTATTGCTAATAATAGACTTTAAGTGTATCATTGTATTAAACTTACATATGGCTATGAATGAAATCCAAACTTTAATATTTGGTTGAATATTCTTCAACCTAATGGAGAGATTAACCAGTTAAACTTCTCTCTTAAATTACTTACATATCCTATCACACCCTTTCATTCCACTCATATTCTAGCCAGCTTGGTGAAGGTAGGGAGGAAGAGCCAGGGAGGGATCGATCTGCCAGGGAAGATATGGTGTCTTCGTGAGATTACCCCGTAGAGGTTACTTAAAAATTGAGTCCCAAACTACCCATTTTACAGGGTCTTGTTTTAGCTGAAATGCCATATTAAAATCCCTCTCTAGTTCCCTATTGTATCCCATCATGGCCAATATTTCAGTTAGTTTTGGAAGATCCTCTTTCTTCCAATTTCGTGCAATTGCAGTTTTTACTACCTGAAAAATTTGAGTCATAAACGCTTTATTTTTTATTTCCATCTTAGGGGGAAAAATATTAAACAAGGCCATCTGCGGTTTTACTATCATTTCTGTCTTAAATATAATAGATAAGTATTCAGAACATTCCTTCCAAAGATGAAGGGTTATAGGGCATTCCCACCATATATGGAACATATCTGCAGATTTCCCACAGTTCCTCCAGCATAATTTAATTTCTGGTTTAAATGTTATAAAGTAGATTTTGGAGGGAACCCAGTACCATCTATTAAGTAATTTAAATTGAATTTCTCTCTGGTTTGTATTTTTAACAAACCTATTTAGAGATTTTAAGGCTTGTTGCCATGACTCTTTAGGTATCCTTAGCTGCATATCTTTAGCCCAGAGGTCCATAGGTCTAGTTGTATCCGTTTGTATTTGCTTATAAATGATCTCACTACACTTAGAAATCAAGGGCCCTATTAAATTCCAGCCTCGTAAATAAGAGGCTTCTACTTAAGCCCTACGTACTGCAAAGTTTCTCTAACTTACAATGCTATTAAATTAGCCCTGCTGCGAGCAACGTGTGAGCTACGCAGCAGGGCCGTACGTATCTACACTGCGTAAATGTACATGAGGAGTGACAGCCTGCGAGATGATATCGCAGGCTCCCACTCCTCATCAAGTGCTGCGGGGGTCCTAAAAGGGACCTCCGCGGCAGTCCCCCACATAAGCATTGCCGTGGGGGGTACTCCAAACCCCCCCCAGGCACCTAAAATGAACCCCCCCTCAATGCGGGGGTCCCTGTCGGGACCCCCGAAGTGTCCTCACATGAACACCTTGCTGCAGGGGTCCATAGGA
The DNA here is from genome assembly GCA_027410445.1 of Discoglossus pictus. NCBI lineage: Eukaryota > Metazoa > Chordata > Amphibia > Anura > Alytidae > Discoglossus > Discoglossus pictus. The sequence continues at coordinate 281,253,764 of CM050163.1, forward strand.
ACCCCCGCAGCCCCCACACATTAACCCCTTGCAGCGGGGGTCCCCGATCGGCACTGATCAGGCCCCCGCTGCATTTAAAACTTTTAAATTCCCCGCCGCGGCTCCTTAAAGGGGCCGCGGCACACTATTACCCAATCCCGGCCGCGGCACTTAAAATTAACCCCCCTCTATGCTGGGGGTCCCCATCGGGACCCCCGAAGTGTCCCCACATAAACCCATTGCAGGGGGGGGTCCCCGATCTGCATAGATCAGGCCCCCCGCAGCATTTAAAACTTTTAAATTCCCCGCCGCGGCTCCTTAAAGGGGCCGCGGCACACTATTACCCAATCCCGGCCGCGGCACTTAAAATTAACCCCCCTCTATGCTGGGGGTCCCCATCGGGACCCCCGAAGTGTCCCCATATAAACCCCCTGCAGCGGGGGGCCCCGATCGGCACCGATCGTGACCCTGCTGCAATTCAATTTTAAATTTCCCGCCTCGCGGGTCCTCAAAGGACCGTAAAGGTCCTGAAAGTACTCGCACTAAAAATATTAACCCCAGGCAACTATAATTACCCCATTAACTCATGATGGTCAATCCAGACCACCATAAGGCCTAAATTAACCCATTAAGTAATGATGGTCAATACAGACCACCATAAGGCCTAAATTAACCCATTAACTCATGGTGGTCAATCCAGACCACCATAAGGCCTAAATTAACCCATTAAGTAATGATGGTCAATACAGACCACCATAAGGCCTAAATTAACCCATTAACTCATGGTGGTCAATCCAGACCACCATAAGGCCTAAATTAACCCATTAAGTAATGATGGTCAATACAGACCACCATAAGGCCTAAATTAACCCATTAACTCATGGTGGTCAATCCAGACCACCATAAGGCCTAAATTAACCCATTAAGTAATGATGGTCAATCCAGACCACCATAAGGCCTAAATTAACCCATTAACTCATGGTGGTCAATACAGACCACCATAAGGCTCTATTTAACCCCATCAGTCCCATAAGGGTATATTATTACCATTATGGGCCTGTTACAACCCAACATTAACCACATAAGTGCCATGATGGTCCTCAAGGACCATCATGACACTAACTACAAACACTACACTATAACCCCCAATAAACCATTTAATCTAAACTAACCCCCCTCTACACTAATCTTTTAACACTTACACTACCTACCTACACTACCTACCCCCTAATAAACCTCCCCAACACTCTAATTACAAAAAACAATAAACCTACAGCACAGAAAACAAAAAACCTACAGTACAAAAAACAAAAAAACCTACAGTACAGAAAAAAAAAAAATTACACACCTGAAAAGGAAAGACAGATAAACACAATACAATAATACATATAATACATTACATACATTACATACAATACATGACATTACATATAATATATTAAATATAATATATTAAATATAATATATTACATATAATACATTACATACATTACATACAATACATGACATTACATATAATATATTAAATATAATATATTAAATATAATATATTACATATAATATATTACATATAGTCCTAATCAAATACCCCCTATCTATCTAACATACAATCTATTTAATTTAAAATAAATCCTAACTATATCAAATACATCCCCCTATCTATCTAATATACAAAAAATCCTAACTACATACACAGACCCTTATTCTAAAATAAAATAAAATAATTACAGTCCTAACTACATACACAGACCCTAATTCTAAGCTAAAATCAATAAATTAAGACCACTTACCTTTAAGATGTTGCTTCAGATCACTAACCTATGGGTCAAACAAAAAAAAAAATTAGTACAAAACATTAACATCAAATAAATAAACATTATATACATTCTACATATTCAACTCACCTTTACAGCATGTCCAGTCACTGTTAAGCTCTTCCGGCGCGGCCCTGTTAAAAAAAAAAAACACAATACATGAATACATGAATACAATATATAAACAATAAATAAAATACACAAATAAACATCTAAATATACATTTAACTTACCTCCCCGCGATGTCCCCGGCCTTCTCTCCTTCAGCCCCGGCTGGGCCGCGGAACCATCCGCGCTCTAAAAAAAAACTAAAAAAAAAACTAACGGAGGTCTGCACTGGCAGACCTCCCCGACGCTACTGAACCTCCCGGAGTCGTTTCCGGGAGGAAATTGGCATTGTCGGCTTGTGATTGGCTGAAAAAGCTGTCAGCCAATCAAAAGTCGTCAATGTAGGAGCCAATCAGGATGCGCAGATGTCTTCTACCAATCACTCCGTGGGGGTGTATCCCATAGTGATTGGCTGAAGGCATCTGAGCGTTGTGATTGGTTCCCATAAAGATAGACAAGTGTTTTAGCCAATCAGGGTGGGATATTGGGGTGTATCCCATCCTGATTGGCTCACACATTGACGACTTTTGATTGGCTGAAATTGATAGACAGCTTTTTCAGCCAATCACAAGCCGCCAATGCCAATTTCCTCCCGGAAACGACTCCGGGAGGTTCAGTAGCGTCGGGGAGGTCTGCCAGTGCAGACCTCCGTTAGTTTTTTTTCTTTTTTTTTTTTAGAGCGCGGATGGTTCCGCGGCCCAGCCGGGGCTGAAGGAGAGAAGGCCGGGGACATCGCGGGGAGGTAAGTTAAATGTATATTTAGATGTTTATTTGTGTATTTTATTTATTGTTTATATATTGTATTCATGTATTCATGTATTGTGTTTTTTTTTTAACAGGGCCGCGCCGGAAGAGATAAACAGTGACTGGACATGCTGTAAAGGTGAGTTGAATATTTAGAATGTATAGAATGTTTATTTATTTGATGTTAATGTTTTGTACTAATTTTTATTTTTTGTTTGACCCATAGGTTAGTGATCTGAAGCAACATCTTAAAGGTAAGTGGTCTTAATTTATTGATTTTAGCTTAGAATTAGGGTCTGTGTATGTAGTTAGGACTGTAATTATTTTATTTTAGTTTAGAATAAGGGTCTGTGTATGTAGTTAGGATTTTTTGTATATTAGATAGATAGGGGGATGTATTTGATATAGTTAGGATTTATTTTAAATTAAATAGATTGTATGTTAGATAGATAGGGGGTATTTGATTAGGACTATATGTAATATATTATATGTAATATATTATATGTAATATATTATATTTAATATATTATATGTAATGTCATGTATTGTATGTAATGTATGTAATGTATTATATGTAATATATTATATGTAATATATTATATTTAATATATTATATGTAATGTCATGTATTGTATGTAATGTATGTAATGTATTATATGTAATATATTATATGTAATATATTATATTTAATATATTATATGTAATGTCATGTATTGTATGTAATGTATTTAATGTATTATATGTATGTATTGTATTGTGTTTATCTGTCTTTCCTTTTCAGGTGTGTAATTTTTTTATTTTCTGTAGTGGGGGGTGGGGTTGTAATGTATTTTTTTGTTTTCTGTAGTGGGGGGTGGGGTTGTAATTTTTTTTTGTTTTCTGTACTGTAGGTTTTTTTGTTTTTTGTACTGTAGGTTTTTTGTTTTTTGTAATTAGAGTGTTGGGGAGGTTTATTAGGGGGTAGGTAGTGTAGGTAGGTAGTGTAAGTGTTAATAGATTAGTGTAGAGGGGGGTTAGTTTAGATTAAATGGTTTATTGGGGGTTATAGTGTAGTGTTTGTAGTTAGTGTCATGATGGTCCTTGAGGACCATCATGGCACTTATGTGGTTAATGTTGGGTTGTAACAGGCCCATAATGGTAATAATATACCCTTATGGGACTGATGGGGTTAAATAGAGCCTTATGCTGGTCTGTATTGACCATCATGAGTTAATGGGTTAATTTAGGCCTTATGCTGGTCTGGATTGACCATCATGAGTTAATGGGTTAATTTAGGTCTTATGGTGGTCTGGATTGACCACCATGAGTTAATGGGTTAATTTAGGCCTTATGGTGGTCTGGATTGACCATCATGAGTTAATGGGTTAATTTAGGTCTTATGGTGGTCTGGATTGACCACCATGAGTTAATGGGTTAATTTAGGCCTTATGGTGGTCTGGATTGACCATCATGAGTTAATGGGGTAATTATAGTTGCCTGGGGTTATTATTTTTAGTGCGAGTCCTTTCAGGACCTTTACGGTCCTTTGAGGACCCGCGAGGCGGGAAATTTAAAATTGAATTGCAGCAGGGTCACGATCGGTGCCGATCGGGGCCCCCCGCTGCAGGGGGTTTATATGGGGACACTTCGGGGGTCCCGATGGGGACCCCCAGCATAGAGGGGGGTTAATTTTAAGTGCCGCGGCCGGGATTGGCTAATAGTGTGCCGCGGTCCCTTTAAGGAGCCGCGGCGGGGAATTTAAAAGTTTTAAATGCAGCGGGGGGCCTGATCTATGCAGATCGGGGACCCCCCCTGCAATGGGTTTATGTGGGGACACTTCGGGGGTCCCGATGGGGACCCCCAGCATAGAGGGGGGTTAATTTTAAGTGCCGCGGCCGGGATTGGCTAATAGTGTGCCGCGGTCCCTTTAAGGAGCCGCGGCGGGGAATTTAAAAGTTTTAAATGCAGCGGGGGGCCTGATCTATGCAGATCGGGGACCCCCCCTGCAATGGGTTTATGTGGGGACACTTCGGGGGTCCCGATGGGGACCCCCAGCATAGAGGGGGGTTAATTTTAAGTGCCGCGGCCGGGATTGGCTAATAGTGTGCCGCGGTCCCTTTAAGGAGCCGCGGCGGGGAATTTAAAAGTTTTAAATGCAGCGGGGGGCCTGATCTATGCAGATCGGGGACCCCCGCTGCAAGGGGTTAATGTGGGGGTGCTGCAGGGGTCCTGATAGAGACCCCTGCAGCATGGGGATGTGTATAGGGTGCAGGGGGGGAGCCTCACGCTGCTGTCTCGGGCTGTTCCGAGGCAGCACGTAGAGGCTTTCGGATCCCTTGCGTGGACTTTTTGTCCACGTAGGGATTCTTACGATATGCGAGACTCGTGCATAGATTTAAGGCTACGTAGCTCTCTCGGAGCCTATTCTCGGCCATTTTCTCGCAGTCATATCGTAAAGCAGGCTGCGAGAGATTCGGTTCTCGCAAACAGCAGGAAAACTGCCTTTTGCGAGCACCGAGAGAACTACGAGGGAGAATTTAATAGGGCCCCAAGTGTCTAGTATTTTGGGACTTTATTAAAATGTCAACGTTGTTTAAGCTTTGCCGAGTAATGTTTTTATTTATATTCTTCAAAACTCGTGAAATTTGATGTGAAGTGAACCAAAGTTTAGTTGATATATTATATTTCAACTTTAGCATGTTATAATCTAAAATTTTTCCTTTTCTTTATCTATAATGTATTTTCTATGCCAATGAATAATTATTAAAATAAGAAATGAATATACTTTACCTATTGTGAAGTAATATATGCAGGAAGCATTGTGTTGAAGAGCTGGCAATCTGTTTTCATGATGCTGCAGTATAAGAGCTGTGGATCTGCTGTGTAAGTGTCATGCATGTGTGCAGTGTGTAGTGTAAATAGTGTGCGTGCGCGAGCCAAATCCGTTAGGGTAGCTGTGTACTTCCGGATTATGTAAGTTAGTGTTGTAAAATGGCGCCTAATGTGTGGGCTGTGGCTGATTTTGCATCCTTGTTTGCGGATGTCATCCGACTTTTTCATAAAATCCGTAGGTGTTTGGTGGTGTTTTGCTAGTTTAGGGTGCTTTAGCCTCATTTTCGTTTTGTTAGGCGGACATATTTTCTCTCGCTTAGGGGATTTTCGGTTGTCTAAAGTTTGTAATTTTGACTTAAATCGAGGTTTAAGTACACTTGCAGAGGTCCTTGGTGCCCCCCCCCCCCCCTGCTCTGGGTAACCTTTTTATGTATTTGTTGTGTGTATTTCTTGAGTTTTTAATGTTTTCATGTGCGCAGGTTTTGGGTGGTATGGTCGTATTTTTGCGAGGTGGTAATGGGTTGTACCGTGTATTTTTGTGTCGTAAGTCCGTAAATTTTGCGAGGTTCGCAGTTGCTGGCAAGGAACGCCTTCATGCCCTTAAGACACACTCACCAGAGCACCCCTTTTAATTACACCAGTACCATGGAGATTTTGGACTCTATTGACCTATTTCTGAATACCACACTCTTTTATAGCATGATACAGAGGGAGGCATATATTCACAATATGCTGACAAGGTCTGGAGTTTGGCCTATAAATGGATTGGGAAACACACTGCATACACTGTCATGAATCATAGCCCTAATGTGTTTCCTAGGACTAACTGTCCCCTTAGTCCTCAGCCTTTCACCATGATTAGGCCCCTGTGGCTTACCTTATTGGTACACTAGGACTTCCACTTGATAGGCTCCTGAGGCCTCAGACAATTGTTTCCCTTCTCCTGAGCTTATATTTTATGTATATGTCTCACTTATAAATGTGTGTCTGTTGTTTGTAAGTGTTGTGTACCTTAAAAATAAGTGTATATTGATGCAGGCAGGAAGAATTACTTTAGGTCTGCTCTGACAATGATTCATCTTTCTTTGTTCCAAAAACTCTTGTTACCTCATGACCCATGAAGTCATCTATGGGATGCAATTCTATAAGAAATAATATGCCATGGCACACATTGATAAGACCACAAATACTAGGAGGTATTTATGAATTCATAATATTGTACTGTATGGACCTGCATTCCATGTTAAACTTGATTTAAAGCCTACGGTCAGACCAGGTGCATAGTATCTGGGGAAGCTTATTTCCCCAAGGTTATATGAATAGGGGACACACAAAATAGTGAAATTAAACTTACTCATGCATTACTGGAGTAATAACATATCAGTACATACCACGTGGAAATAAAAGTAAAATGAGTAAATCCCATCACATTTGGGTTAACAATGGTCTAAAGATCAAGATAAGGAGTAAAAAACAGGCATTTAAATTATACAAGAAGGAGGGAACAGAGGCAGCTTTAAGTGAGTACAACAAATTTAACAAGACTTGCAAAAGAGCTATTAGAGTGGCTAAAATAGAAATTAAAAGTTAATTGCAAAGGAGAGTAAGACTAAACCTAACCAATGGTAGAGATATTTCAACAAAATGGGGATGCACTACCTTCACCAAATAATTAGAAATCAAAAGGAGACTTGAAAAAAATATATTTTTTTTCTTTCTTTAAAAAAATAAAAAAATAATAATATCTAAATGTTAATACAGCACCAGGGCTTGAGGGAACTGGGTTCTGAAATAGCCATACCCTTATTTCTAATTTTGGAAAAAACTAACTCTCCACAGGCTTGCCACCAGAGGATTGGAGAACATTAGATATGATATATTTATTTAAGGAGGGAACTAGAGCAAATCCAGGGAATTATAGACTAATGAGTTTCACCTCTGTAGTGTATGTAAGCAAGATAACAAGTAGGAGTCACCACAGATTTATGAGGAATAGGTCCTATCAAACAAATCTAATTAATTTATATGTGGATGTAGGGACTTGGATCAAGGCAACTCAAGGCAAGACTTTTTGGAGTTTGTAAAGGCTTTTGATACAGTGCCATATGGAAGACTATTGTGCAAACTAAAGGATACAGGAATTGTAGTAAAATATCACATGGATAGAAAACTGGCTAAAAGATAGACACAAATGAGTTATTTTATATGGGTCATACTTAGATTGATCTGGTGTAGTAAGTAGGTTTCCTCGGCACAAATCTAAGGGTATTACAGTCAGAAAATGATTTAGGAGCACGTGTGGACAACCAACAACTTGACATTGTAAAGCTAGAAAAGGTACATCGAAGTGCAACAAACTTAACAAAGAGAATGGCGGGATTAACCTATCCAGAAAAACAAAAAAAATGAAACTAACTTTCTCTAGAAAAAATGTACCTAAGCTGGGATATAATTACTTTAGATAAATACATGCAGGGTTGATATAAGGCTTTGTCAGGTGAACTTTTTTGCAAAGAGGTTTTCAATTGACAAGAGGAAGTCTCTTTAGGTTAGAAGAAAACAGTTTTCATCTGAACAAATGAAAAGGGTTATTCAAAATAAGGGCAGTCAGATTGTGGAACCCTCTACCAAAGGAGGTGGTGACAATAGATGTAATAGATGACTTTAAAAAAGGACAAATAGAGTTATGCTAGGTAACTAGGATAGAATGGATACTCAGGCAGTAATCCGATTACCAAGAATTCATTTTTTATGAGACAATTGGCAATGTTTCAATGGGATTTTTTTTTGTTTGCCTCCCTTTGGATCAATTAACAGTTCACATAATACAAGGATCAGAGGAAATCTAAACAGTTTGAACTTGATGGTTCTTATGAACTCATTTTTAGACAAAACTGTCTGATCTCACCACTGATAACCTCTGAGAAGAAATTATTGTTTAAAAAAAAACATAAAATATTATTAATAATTAAAAAGGCAATGCTGGGACTGTGATTTTTTAGATGCTAAACAAACCGTTATTGCACCTATGTTTAAAATATACTCTTTTGAAGAATTGCATGTAAAATAGGCTAAATGTTTTTGGAATGTAAAAAAATAATACAGTCTCTAATTTAATATATGTTTAAGTTGGGGAAGAATGTGTTACAAAGGAACTTATATAAAACACATTCAGGTCTGCAATGTATATTAAGAAGACAATATACTGTATAAGCATTGCAAACATTTTATGATTCAAAATCTTTTATGTCACTGTTTATGTGGTAACTGTAACCATTTGAATTCTTAGGGTCTGTGTAATAGATGGTAGAGCGCATTGCTAAAATTTCTGATTTATAATGAGGAAACTGGGGATAGGGGCAGGGAAAGTTAACAGGGATGGAGGAGTTAAGCATTAGCAGTATGTATGAAACCCAAAACTAGTGGTAAACAGTAAAGGAAAAAATACAAACTAATATTTCCTAAATAGGCAAACTTTATATAGTGGACATGTAATGTACCTCTCCAGCTTATTACTAAGAGTAGACATCATATAAAGTTGGTTAAAGGGCCAGTTAATTCAGCACAACTTGGAGCACACGGCTGTAAAGGTTTCCTAAAAACATTTTGAACTACTTTTTGAATTTTTGAAATAGGTGTTTTTTTCACAGAAAAATAAATGAAGTATCTGTTTACAGAGTCACTGACAGTGCCCCCAGACAAACCCACAACAACAGCTCTGTGCAGAAAGCATAATCAGAAAGAGTTAACCCTTCACAAATTCATCTGTGCAAAGAAATGACTGCTGGAAACTCCTAAATTTGTTATTTTTGGGTTAACTGATTGCTGCTGCATTCCTGAAGTTCAGAGAAACACTATAAATCTTTGTGTTCATGGAGCCTTCACTGCTCAGTGTTATGCTGCTGCATATTTTTAGCTGTTTGTAGTGTAATAAAAAAACAAAAAACAATAGATAATTTTAACATAGAATCATGGGCTCTTTCACACCATGAAGAGCACATATAGTGAGGTACATGGCCCTTAAAGATGATACTAGCTGTGATGTCCTGCTGATAGTGTCCTGTGCCTCACTGGAAGGGTAGTATATTCTTAAATTCTCTTTTTTATCTAAACCAAAAACCAAAGTGAGCAATGGGCAGTGGAGGTTACTTTTTCCTTTATAAAAGAGTTTAGGCGTCTAATTATCACAATAGCCGATGTAATAGCTAGGTAAATATGAGGCTTGTGTACATAGTTGGATATTATTTAATTACGGTTCTGAGATGGTCGGAAATTGGTCACTTTAAATTGTAATGCAAGTGAGATGTTTGAAAACATCTGTTTAATCTATCCATTCCCTCAGAGGCAGAGCGTGTATAGCTGTTTTGGTGTACAAGGGAGTTGGGCTGAAGCAATGGGGTAAGATGCCGCGGTAGATCCTTTGTTTGTGAGACAGGTTTGTAGGTCTGTCAGTTCACCTGGCGTATACAAGTATCTCTCTACTTATCAGACCTGTATGTTTCCATGATCAATGCATGCTGTCCGTGATGAAGAGCGATGTGTCTTGCGTTCCAGGACCATCAAGTATATATCATTCCAGTTGCTGGTCTTCAATGGCAATACAGAGAGATCTCTGGTTAGTGCACCAGTTTACAACCACTTGTGTGGTGCAGGTGATGGGGCTCCAGGTGTAGCTGAGGCTAATTCCGTTATATTGGTAGTGAGGGTAATGCTGTCATCCACTATAGTAGTCTGTCTAATATTGGCTGGCCCCCTTCATGGATACAATCATATGTTCAGTAAGTGCCACAGGATTGGTGGACAGCATAACTTGAGTTAATGAATACAGTACTTCACTTGGGCCCATGTTAGTGGCCACCGGCTAATGCCTATGCTTGGGACACAGTAAAGATAGGGACAGAGAAATTTGTTTGCATCATTCCCTGATTGTGGACAGTCAGAGCCATGCCAATGTATTCCCTAGTGGCATGACCCAGAGGAGAGAGGACCCCGTACACCCCAAAGACTCCTGCTTTTAGCTTGTGAATTGTGATGGATTTCGATATCTACTATATAGCAATAGACATTGCTATATTTATCTTATATAAAAATAGCTTTTATGATAAATGCACATGAAAAACACTTTTTCTTTGTGGTATCTGAAAGAGGATACTTATTGCACTTAATGCTGTTTATAACTTTTCACAGCACATATTTTACAACCAAAAAGTCCTGGTGTCAGACTATGGTGGTGAAACTGTACATAATGCGCAGGTACTAACTGCTCCAGTCTTTATATATAGGACACCTCACATGACAGTTATGTTTTTAATCTGGAACACAACTGTCAGTTTAACCCCTTGTGTGCCGGTTATGTCAGGAGATTTAGTTTATACAGAATCTTAGGTGATCCTTATACTACAAACAAATGTCCTTTCCAGCTCCTGGTTTATGTGTCTTCATCTAAGCTTTCCTGCCATTACAGGCAATATATCAATATAGAACAACACTGAACACATTCAGCCCTATCCATGTCATCATGGCTGCAACAATAACAACGTCCATGTACACAATACTTTATAAAATGGGGGGAAATTACACAATAATATATAACATTATACGGTATTAACTATTGCCAGCCCAGGGCCCATAGCATTTTAACAGATTTACAGTCTAGGGGCCCAAATGGATATGGCACCTAGATTTCCAGTTAAAATCAGAAATCCAAATCTCTTCTGATGGGTGGGTTTTGTACAAAGTATGGGCACTCCTCTGTGGGTTGAGCACATGGCACTCGGTTGGAGGGGGTAGGTATGGGGCTATGACTCATAGAGATTGATGTATCTCATCAAACTGACGCTTTAACATTTTCTGCAGCAGCTCAATGAAGAGTTTAGCAAAGATTTGTTCATTTAGATGAATGTACATGGCGGTTCCTTGTAAGGGGTGAGGGGAGCCTAAAAGGCTTGGTTTACAACTGTTGACTTTTTGGGGGTACAAGCATCTTGAAACAAAAGAATCTTGGTACACAGATTTGTCTCTCTTCCTCTTCGGTACCATTGATTTAGCTGGATGGGTTGGGAAATGATGGGTGTTTTCAACCAATTCCCCCTGGACTTCAGAAAGTTGCATCCATTTTGGGCTGCTTCTTCCTGGAAGTCTATAAGAGTTTTTTTGTTTGTTTTTTTAAATAAAAAACTAATTTTAAGTTGGATCCAAACTAATATGTTTTATGAAAAAAAAGAGTTGATGGTAGCAAATAGAGGTAGTGTGTCAACCAAAAATATTCAAAAATGAGTTACAGAGCTTTTAAAACGACAAATATATATTTGATGAGCAACTCCTTTAATACATTTTCTACAAAAAAGGATTCCAACTACCGGTAATTTGTTCCAGCTCAAGAAAAGTAATATCACCACAGTTCTGCTGTCACTGAAAGCTTGTAGGTACTGGGGCTGTGCAGCACTATGGGGAGTAGTCTTTTAATATCTTTTAATGAAAATATGCTGTTGTGGAATCTAACATTTTGTCTCTTCTGATCTACTTCCTGAAATGGGAGGAGCCAGATAATGCATAGTGGGAATGGGACAGTTAAAACTGTCAGTTCTTTCAACTAGACTAAGTACAACACATTAGTTTACAAGGTCACACTACCTTGACAAAATCAGATAACAAAATAAAATGGAACCCTGTAGTAAACAATAATTGAATATACTCGTTTATAATTTTGCAATCTAAAACATTTCACCCATAATCAAGTTTAGTTATTCAAAAGAACATATAGAATATACTAACCACAGTCGATATTTAATTCTGAACAAGTCTGCCTCTCGTTGCCCACATCCACCTGCCCCCCTGCCATGCTGCTGTTTACAGAGTGCTATATATACAATGCATAAGTAGAAGCAGCTCTGCTCTTGGAGGAAGCTTTCATGGGCTGCCAAAAAGAGTCCCTCTTAATTTAGAGAGCTGAATCTCAGCCCAGCTCTGTGCTTCTGACTGTTTATACTCAGAGGAGCAGAGAGTTCATTCACAAGATAACTTGGGCAAAATATCCACCATCAACACATGCCATGTGCTGACAGCAATCCTGTGGATAAACGATGTGCTAATGGCTTGACATATTTAGCAGTCCCTGCTAGGACCAAAGTGTACTAATGGCACTGACATGTTTAAAGGCTTAGTTCATCCGAGAACCAAGGTGCACCAATGGCAGTGACATGTTTAAAGGATTAGTGCATCCGAGAACCAAGGTGCACCAATGGCCGTGACATGTTTAAAGGCTTAGTCCATCTGAGAACCGAGGTGCACCAATGGCCGTGACATGTTTAAGGGCTTACTGCATCCGAGAACCAAGGTGCACCAATGGCAGTGACATGTTTAAAGGCTTAGTCCATCTGAGAACCAATGTGCACCAATGGCCGTGACATGTTAAAAGGCTTAGTGCACCCGAGAACCAAGGTGCACCAATGGCAGTGACATGTTTAAAGGCTTATTCCATCTGAGAACCAAGGTGCACCAATGGCCGTGACATGTTTAAAGGCTTAGTGCATCCGAGAACCAAGGTGCACCAATGGCAGTGAAATGTTTAAAGGCTTAGTCCATCTGAGAACCAAGGTGCACCAATAGCCGTGACATTTTTAAAGGCTTAGTGCATCCGAGAACCAGGGTGCACCAATGGCAGTGACATGTTTAAAGGCTTAGTCCATCTGAGAACCAAGGTGCACCAATAGCCGTGACATGTTTAAAGGCTTAGTGCATCCAGGAACCAAAGTGCAGCAATGACAGTGACATGTTTAAAGGCTTAGTGCATCCAAGAACCAAGGTGCACCAATGGGAGTGACATGATAAAAGGCTTAGTCCATCTGAGAACCAAAGTCCATTAATGACAGTGACAGGTTTCAGGACTTAGTGCTTTGTCGGACCAGTCTAAGAACGAGGCAAAGGACTGTGAGCATGTAGGCCACCTCTAGTTAGTTAATTAAATGCATGTTTAAAAAGTCAACAATTAAACTGTCTGTAATTAAAATAATTGCAAATCTGGGAACCACGACATAGTCAACTCTTGCATCTGGTAGCTGTTTACATATTTAGGAGTTGTGACTTATCTCAACTTACCCCTATGAGGTGAGCATGTGCGGCAGTGCCACCACATAATGTCATAAGTGATTTCAGTGTTTTTTAGTCCTTCCTAGGATAAGCTGAATGTTTAGATGCAAAAACATGTGTTATCTGTATTTTTTATGGACCTATCTAGTCTAGTATAAACTGAGATAATTATGTAGCAGAGTTCTCAGGAACCATAGGGTTTGCCAAACACTACTGAATAATGTCACAAACTCTGAAAGTTTTTTTTTTATAATAGTTTATAAAACGGCATTGCAGTGAAATCACCATGTTATACTACAAGGTATCTAATAACAGAAAAGCCAGTTTGTTACACTATATTGACCATTACATTGGATGGGAGGAGTGTGGGTTCCTGAAACTTTCACAATGTCTGTTTTACTGCTTACAGTGTGATTCCCACACGTGTTTAGGGGCTAATTTCATCACTGCTTTAAACCACATTATCGGTAAGAGTTTATTTTGAGAATACACATTTTCAGTCTAAGTTGCACAGGACTTGAAGGCCTGTAATTTGTTTTTCTTGATTTTGCTATATCTAAAGTTATCAGATTAAAGTTTAAAGGACCACTGCAGTTCAGGAACAAAGACTCTTGTTTGACAGGTAGGTACCAAACTAACAATATTAGCAGCTGTGTTATGAACATATAACATTTTTGGGGAAAATCTGAATTTTTGAAGACTCTGTTTATGAGTATATGAATCCATTTTGTGTTTGTTACATTACTTCATCAGAACTGAATCATGAGGGTGTGTGTTTGACTATCACTGGAGATATGGTCAGGAAAGGGGGAACAGAAATACTTTTTTTTAAAGATAATTGGATAAGACTGAAATTGATACCATTCTCCTTCCCCCTTGCTTGTGGCCAGAATCAGATTCCTTGCTTCAGGAAATGAACCATATCTAACCAGAAGTGTAAAAACCCTCTCACACAGACTACTTTTATCTATTTCTTATTATTATTATTATTGTTTGTTTGTTAGGCGCCAAAATATTCCGTAGCGCTATACATAAGTTAAGTTCCAGGCAAAGACAAATGAAATATTAACACATTACAAAGATGGAGGGCCCTGACGTTAAGCTTAGAATCCGGTGTCCCTAGTGCTCTCCCCAAAGCGCTGTGCAGGATTGAAAACTTGCAGACGTACAATCTAAAGGTATTGTGTGTGGTACAGGAGGGTGAGAGAGGTGCTGAGCATGTTAGGATGGAAGGTGATACGCTTCTTTAAACAGATGTGTTTTTAGTGAGGGTTTTGAAGGTTTTGAGGCATGAGGATAGTCTGGTGGAGCGAGGCAAGGAGTTCCAGAGAATAGGGGCAGCACGAGAAAAGTCCTGAAAGCCGGAATGAGAGGAGGTGACAAGAGTGTTAGAAAGAAGAAGGTCGTTAGCAGAACGAAGAGGGTGGGGGTGTATTTGGAGATGAGAGCAGAGATGTAAGGGGGTGCGCTGTTGTTGAGGGCTTTGTAAATTAGGCTTTTTTCAAGTACTGTATAGTATAGTTGCTTTTCAAATGTTTTCCATAGCAAATTATATTGAATCTGAATCTGGGTTTGAGTTTTTGATTGTTGTATCTCATAGAGCAAATTGTCAAGATGATGCCCAGTTTTCATTAAATGTCGTAATTACCTCCAAAACAATTTGTACTATTTTTCTATATAGTTGTTTGAGTAACAAAACTTTATAATAAATATTTTATTGAAAACTAAAGAAAAAAATAAAAGAAGTAAAAGCACCCTTTAAAATGTCAACTTTGTATTCAATTAATCTCTGTCTGGATTTGAGTTTTTGATTGTTGTATATCACAGAGCAAATTGTCAAGACAATGCCCAGTTTTCACTAAAATGTCCTAATATTTTTTCCAAACATTTGTGGATTTAAAGGATTACAGTGGTCCACTTTTTCTATATGGTCATTTGAATAACTAAACTTTCTAATATGTATTTTTTAGGGGGAAAAAAGTAAACACAACCTTTGAAGTGCCAACTTTATAAGTGATTATTCTTTACTGCAAGTTTAACTGTGCTATTTATTTATGTCTATACAGTGATCCTCTAATTACCACCTCTGTTCCATTCTCTTTTCCTCTGACACAAACTCTCCATTTTCTTCTCTACTTAACTTCTTCCATGTTCCATTTTTTTCCCTTGTTCAAAGTCAAGGGGTTGACTCAAGCCACGACTGAGTGCTCTTAAATTTAGTTTATGCTTCTTAAATCCATGGAAAAGTTATACTTAATGTACAATTTAAAGAGAATATTGAGAAAGCCATTCCTGGTAACCTAAAAACAACTTCCATGCTCCTTTTTTGAGGATCATTTAAAGCAACATTGGTTTCAGACACTTGAGAAATACTTTTTAAGAAGTCTGGGAGTAGAAAAAGGCAGAAGGCATTTACTAGGATGTGATCCAGCAGCCATTGCTTTTCCAGACAGTAGCTCTAGTAGCTGAGGCTGGATTATCATTATGGCCAGCTATACTCCAGGTGTCATTATGACTAATGGACTGCACCTGTTCTTAGACCTGTGCTAATCTAGCCTTTATCACATATATAGTTGTGAGCATACGAGTTGTTGCTAACGCTTGCAGGCTCGCGTAGCGAGCCGCAGCACTCGCGTAGCAAGGGCCGCGGGCGAGGGCCTCAGTTGCTGGCATGGAGCGCCAAAGGCGTTCCTTGCCCGCAACTGCAACCCTCGAAAACTTTAATTTGCAACGCAAACAACACGACACACCAACTGCGACCCTCGCAAACTTTACCTTGCAACGCAAAAAACATACGAGACACGTTACCACACATTATGACCTCGCAAAAAATGGACGCAACTCGCAAACATGACAAAATTCAAAACACAATAAATACACACAGCACATACATAAAAAGCTTACCTACAGCAAGAGGAAGCATCCAGGACCTCAAAAAAACAACTTACAACTTAATTTAACTAAAAATAAAAGAGTTAAGACACTAAAAAAATTGGCTAAGCGAGAGAAAAAATGGCTGCCGAACAAAATTAAAACGAGGCTACAGAACTCTAAACACACAAAACACCACAAGAAACTCGCAAAATACCACAAACAAACCTACGGATATTCCGCTAAGACGCATATCACACATTACCCGCCATTTTACGCCAATGCGGAAGTACACAACTACGCTAACGGTTTGGTCTCGCGCACGCACACTATTACACTGCACACATTCAGCACGCTTACACAGCAGCTCCACACCACTAATGCTGCAGCAACATCAAAACAGATTGTCAGCTCTTCAACACAATGCTTCAAAATAGGTAAAGTATATTCATTTATTAATTGTATTATATATTTCAGTAGTACACACAAAACACCATTAGCTACCTTACAATTTCATTGCCGTCATTTTTTGACGGGCAATTCGCTAGTTGCATATAAACATCAGCATTTCAATGAAATTTCTATGAACATTCTCGTGATTTGTTGCCTGCCTATTTGTTGATATTTGCTCCTATTGCTTGGTTCTGCTAATTGCTGTCTGCCATGACAAATGTCGGTAGTACCCCATAGATGGCTAAAGAAGAGCGTGCTAAGGAGTAGATTACTTCACATTCTATGATATGTGTGGTTAGCTGCAGAACTGAGTCAAGAAAGGCACTAAACAAGTGGGTATTTTGGTTGTTCTTTAATGTCAGCTATGCCTATTGAATTGAAATGTCTAACCTTGCTGTTGGCCCAGTTCTATACTCCTTCCACACACCAAAAGGGTTGGGCACATTAGATCCACTAAAGCATCCAGCAATAACACACCTTCTAAGTGTCATTTTTTATATAGGAGGGTCCAGTGACTTTAGTAAATAAGTATGTAATGGAGTTGGAACACGAATCCAATATCTCCGCTGGCATACAGTAAAATATCCAAGAAGCACTACAGTCTCACCATCCCCAACCTCCCATATTGGACGACACTCAATTTGGAGTCAAAGACTACTGACTTTATTTTGTTATGTGCAGAAATATATATACACATCTCTTCCCACAGGCAATACACATCCCCCATAGTTAGCCACACAATACACATAGAGGGACAATAGGTGGGTCACACCTCCCTGAGGCTACCTGGCTACTTTGATACAATCAGACATTGATTAGATCATCCTTCCCTTTGTTCCATCTTCACAATGTGAACACTTCACACAATGGACCTCTCTTGCTTATGAGGAGCCCTTGTAATAGGATTATCTATTATGCCAAGGTCTGTAATAGTCTGGGCTAATATTCTGCAGAGCATAAACCAACATACATACAGTATAACAGTAGGATCATATTTTAACCATAATAATTAAATAACCATAAAACAGGGTAAAACAGTGATGGATTCCGTTACAAAGTATATATCCTCATACCAAATATTTAAATTTAGCTTTTCAGCTTCATATTTAACCCAATAAAAGTTTAACATGTCTCTTTGACCTACTGTTGACACTTTTATAAATGCTAGAGGATATTTTTAAAGGCTTGTATGTGAGTCTGAAAGTTCTTAATGTAATAAAAAATAAGTAGATGATAATGACCTTGAGGAAGGAAAAAAAGTTGGAAACAGGTCCAGAGCAACTCAGGACAGATCACTCAGGACAGAATATAATATCTGAGATCCATTTTAGGTCTAGCCAAAATAAAGATGGGAGGGTTAATAATAGCATACAGTTATATAAACCATTCTAATTATTCAAACTTTAAACACTTTAATAAATGGCTCCAAAGTCATTAAGTTAGGTTAATATGGGTTATTTTCTGAACTTGAAGTGGGTCAGTACATAATTGTGAATGATAATATGTTCATGCTTATATGCCTAACATGTCCCCTGTTTCCCTTACCCCGACTGACTTGTCACCTGACGGGGCAACAAGAGTTTGAGGGTTGTTGAGTCACCACTTAGGCTTGTTCTTGACCCAACTGGATAGTACAGAACTATTGGTTCACAAAGTCCTTACCCCTGACACTTCCCTACTGACACAGCCTCTTATAGGGTTCTAGAGGTTATGAAGGAAAATTTAAGGAGGGAGCTGGATGCGGCGTTAGAGCTAGCATTCATCAAATCATCCTATAATCCTTGGGCGTCTCCTGTGAGGTTGGTCCCTAAGAAGGGACAGGACAACTATATGCGACTAGATAACAAGATGGCTACTGACCCTTACTTTATTCCTAGAATGTATGAACTGCTAGATAGGCTAGGACGGGCAACCTACATGACCACTCTTTTTGTCTAAGGGCTCTTAGGATTTGTCTAAGGGCTATTGTCAGATCCCACTTGCTGAAACCACTGGAGAAGTTGGCATTTGCATCCCCATTTGAGCTATACCAGTTTACGGTTGTGCATTTTGGGATGAAGAATGCCCTTTCCACGTTCCAATAGCTTGTTGACCACCTACTCCATGGGTGCCAGGAATTCACCACTGTGCCTGGATGACATTGACATTTTCAACCATACCTGGCAGAACATGTGGACCACCTAGCCACAAACATCGGTCAGATGCAAAATGCAATACAACTTTAAAGTCTGTATTTGTTTTAAACTTTCTAAAAACATTTTGAACATTATTAATTCAAGTTCTTCATAAGAGCATACAATAAAAATACATTTTATATGCATGTAAAGGCAAAAAAAATAAAAATAAAATGAATTAAATTGTACTTATTATTCACGCCTGAGATTCTCATTGTGCATTTTCCTTATTCCTTCTGGTAAATTAACAAAATGTAATGCATGTCTCTGCACATGCACATGTGTCCAAGTTATCATGTGTGTGCCTCATTTATGACTGTGCATGCTCTGGGACAATTTTGCATATACAATTTTCCCTAAATTAACACTGCATTCTTCATTAGTAGTTTGGCTGCTGCAGAATGATTGCCTGCCTCACTCATTATTATTATTATTATTTATTACCCTTTATTTGTAATGCTCTAATATATTCTCTAGCGCTACATAGGGGTTAAGTACAAAGAAAAATACAATATGTGGAGGGGCCTGTCTTTGAGCTTAACATCTTACTTTGTGCTTTTTTCAAAAGCACTTTATAGGATTGAAAACTCATAAATGTACAATCTAAAGGGAGTGGGAGAGGCAGGAACCTAGAAACAAGTAACAGATAAGGACTTGGATGGGCCAGGCAGGGAGTAAAAGTTGAGAGCGATAGAAAATTAAAGAGAAGACAATTCTGTCGCTGTAAGACAGGTGTAAAGTTTACCTGGGTAGAAGATGTAAGAAGTTGGGAAAAAATCTTATAGGAAGGAAATGTGAGAGGGTGCTGCTAGTATACAGTTTATTGTACTCATCAAATATAATTTTGTAGCAATTTGACAGTGTGTAGCAGAAAGGCATAATATGTAAAATGTTCATTATTTTCATTCACTTATTTTGCTTGTTTATACCAGTTTTAGTGCCCACAGTCAGATAATAGTGGGGAAATTGTGGGTTACTTTAAGTGCATTTCACTGTATTTGTAATTCTAGTCATAATACTTGGCTCTAGAAGTGTTTGTCACAAAGGAATAACAGATGTTAGTGTAGTAATAATAACTCATCTTAACAAATGTACAATAGAAATGATACCTGCTGTCAAGTAATATTCTCTACACAATGGACCAAGCTTGTAAAAATATCAGTGACTCAGTATGTGCTCTGTAAAGAGGCACTGCTCGGCTCTTACAGGGACATAGGGCCATATTCAATTTGAAGCCCGCAACTCAATCGCAGCTGGCGGAATGTCTGCGGGTGTGTTGCGGGTTCCTGCTCATCTCCGATTGCAATGCTATTCAATTGCTGAAGCCCGCAAGTTACTGTCCCAAAGCTCAAACTGTAAACCATGCACTGGGTCGTAGCAATTCAGGGCAGGGACATGATCAATTCAGCAAGCCTGTAACCACCCATTTCAAATCAGCCAATAGAAAAGGAGACTGTCATTATTACAGCAGTAAAGCATGGAGGTTACATGTCAATCAATTAGGTTCGGGGTCCGATATGCGATCAGACTCTCAAACCCTCAAAATACAGAATTATGAAAATGAATGCCAATACTGTTCTAGTCTATGTATTAACTCATTGATAACCGAGATCGATTTAACCCTTAATTAAACATAAAAATAAATCTCAGATCTTGCCCATTTGCAAGCTTGAGGCTGTTGTGCAATTAATTCGAATGTCTTTCTTCGCTTTCCCCCATAATTTCCAGTGCGGTATTATTTTTTTATTTGCATTTACAGTGCTACGAACAGGTGTTTAACCCCCTTGTGGGTCCTCTCTAGCACTCATAGGATTTTCTCCTTCATTTGCCTTTTACGGGTGTGAAAACATTTTCGGGCTAGGGGAAATTGAGCAATTGAACACCGATTAGCGATTTTAGCCATCGTAACTCTTGTGAAAGTGAAAAATCAAAAGCATCGGGAAGGTTGTAAGTTACGGGTTTAACCATGGCATTTTTTTCAAGGCCGTAACTTGTAACCCCTTCGGAGCCCGCAAAAAGAAGCTAATTGATTAGCAAATGAACTTGCAACCACACTTACGGGCTACAGTAACATGCGAAAACTCAATTGAATCGGGCTCATAGTACGCAATACTTTGCATGCAAATTACATAGTTTGACACTGATCATTTGAAGTAGGCTATAAAATGAAGTGTGCCACGTGTACAATCTAAACTAGATTATATTGTAAATTGAAGCATTTCTTTCATAACATATTTCAGTGACAAAATACAAGATGTTTTGTTGCTTTACAACTATACACACAAAAATATATCACAGATTTAACACTGTGCGAACACAGGTGCAACAATTGGTGTAATGTAACAGGATGTAGAGCCTCTAATTTCCTCACCTATATTCACACAGTGTTAAACCTAAATCCTGACCTCTCTGGGGTCCATGAGAAGAGGTTTGGGAATCACTGGTCCAAGGCCTTGACATCGCCACTATTCCCTAATCAACACTGAGTTTGACCAAACCCAAAACGGGGAAAACAAAGTAATCAGATGTATGGGGAGTCCACCCATTTGAGTACTGCTTAATGAGGCCAACTAGTAACATGATAAAGACCCACACATTACTATGTGAGTGTCAGTGGAAAAGTTATGCTCTGAGGAATGTGATTTATGTTATGTATGGAGATCATTTCCTCTGGAAGTCATGGAGTGTCATGAGGAAATGCTTCTCTATACACATTATAAAATTATGGGTATCTCAAGATATAAATAACTGGAACATTTTCCACCGCAGGATTCCAGCGCTATGGTATAGAGATGACTGGCGCTTTATCCTTATTGTCTTTAGGAAGTCGCTGGAATCCCTCAATTGACAATGTTCCTGTGCTATGCACTATCATATATATTGGTTTCCAAGGATGAACATTTGGCAATAATGTAAATACAAAATTAAATTCCTTAAAGTATTTTTTATACAGCTTAATATATACATACTAGCGACTTGCCCATCAAAAATGACAGCAATAAAAAGTGAAGCCTGGCAATGCTGTTTGCCACACAATGGGAGCCTCTCCACCTCTACTTTAATGGCCTTTGGCGCTCATCACGGGCCTCGCAATGAGCGCCTTTGGCGTTCATTGCAAGTCTCTCCTCCGGTCTACTTCCTCCCTTGTGTCTTATTTCCCCCTCCTCTCCATCTCTTGTGTCTCATTTCCCCCCTCTTCCCCCTCCCTTGTGTCTCCCCAACTGTGTTTTTACCCCCCTCTCCCTCCTATGTCTCTAACCCCCTCCCCTGTGTCTCTTTCCCCCCTGTGTCTCTTCCCCCCTCTCCCTCCCGTGTCTGTTCCCCCCCTCCCTCGTGTCTCTTCCCCCCCATTTCCCTCCCTTGTGTATCTTCCCCCTCCTCTCCACCCCAGTGTCTCTTCCCCCTCCTCTCACTCCTCTGTCTCTTCCCCCTCCGCTCACTCCCCTGTGTCTCTTCCCCCCTCTCCCTCCCATGCGTCTCTTTCCCCCTCCCCTGTGTCTCTTCCCCCCTCTCCCTCCTCTTTGTCTCTTCCCCCTCCCCTTACGCCGCGGTTTGCACATGCGCTGTGCATTGCGCTATGTCTCTTCCCCCTCCTCTCACTCCTCTGTCTCTTCCCCCTCCGCTCACTCCCCTGTGTCTCTTCCCCCCTCTCCCTCCCATGCGTCTCTTTCCCCCTCCCCTGTGTCTCTTCCCCCCTCTCCCTCCTCTTTGTCTCTTCCCCCTCCCCTTACGCCAAGCTTTGCGCATGCGTGATTCACAGTGCCCCTTGTGCATGCTCACGCCGCATATTGCTCGTGCATGGCTCACGCCTCGCATTGCCCATATGCGGCTCATGCCGGACTATGCGCAGACCCTGCTCACGCTGTGCAGTGTGAGCGCCATGATCAGGCGCGGTTGAGTTTACATATCCAATTTGTCATCAGGGTGAGGACCCTGTATGTGCTCAGTACAGTACACTGGGTGTCCAGGGTGTGTGCTCAGTCTAGTTTAATAAGTGTGTCCAGGTTGTGTGTTCAGTTCCATACAGTTGGTATCCTATATGTGTGTTCAGTCAAATCCAGTGTGTAATTTGAATTGTCCAGTATGTGCTCAGTTCATTCCAATAACTGTATGTGAGGTCTGTGTATTATATCATGTACTCTGCCCAGATCACTGAGTATGTTCATAGTGCGAATAGACATAGGGCATTCTCAGCATACATTACTAACGTTTTTTTGTGACTTTGCAGCCATAGTGAAATTAGCTGTCCGACAAGTATGCTGGAATCATGTTGAATGTTCCAAGTCCAAACTGGTTTGTGAAGATATTTTGTTTTATTTTAACCTGTAATTGGTTAGAGGAGTCATGAAACAGATGCTGACCCTTTTTGAAGATCTCCAGGCTTTCCTTAAACTTGAATGGTTTATACACTATGACTATATGGTAGAGGCATTAAATTCTCCTCCACATGTTTTCGTGACAACTTCAATTCATGTGGACTTCATGACACATGGAGAGTGTTGTATGGCCAAATTGGGTCTATACTTTCTACCCTTCTCTATACAACAGCTATACTAGACTGAACTATATTTGGACCACCTGACCTTTTATTTCAACATTAGACAATACAGAGATCACCCACTGTCATGGTCAGATCACACTCCAATGGATACTGAACAAAACTCTGCTCTCAGATTATTACGTTCTTAAATGCACCATGAAACTTTTAAAAAACAACCCCAACTGCCCCACCTGAAACTAAAAGAGAACCAGAAAAACTTAAATTACACAAAGTCTCTCAAGCTATGGTGAAAACAACTTTTATTTGACTGTGGCAACAAAGCACATTCTTTACTGCCCACAAAGCTTAGAGGTATCACAACAAGATCCCATACAAAAGCCATGTGAAAACCAGACAACACAATCTCTTATTATTTCTCAGAAATAACTACCACCTTCACAAAATATTACTCATCACAATAACACCTACAGAAAAAACAACAATTGGACATCCAAAGCTTTTTGGATTCCTGTGATCTCTTTAGACTGGAGTCCCAAGACTTATTAAATAATTTGCTGAGGGGTTAGGTACAAGTCAAAGACAATTTCAAACAGTGCAAAGGAGGGAGAGCCCTGTTATTGAGCTTTCGCACAATCATCCAAAACACCAAGCCCAGTCAGATTCACCAACATTTGCTACAAATTTACTAGATTTTTAGTAGAATATTTTTTTTATTTTTTTTTATTGTGAAGCAATCAACAAATAGGACAAAATAACAGAAAATAAGTCAATGTGCATAACTATTCACCCCCTTAAGTCAATACTTTGTAGAGCCACCTTTTGGGGCAATCACAGCTCCAAGTCGCTTTGGATAAGTCTCTATAAGCTTGCCACATCTTACCACTGGGATTTTTGTCTATTCCTCCTTGCAAAACTGCTCCAGCTCCTTCAAGTTGGATGGTTTGCAAGCAATCTTTAAGTCTGACCACAGATGTTTTATTGGATTGACTAGGCCATTCCAACACATTTCCATGTTTCCCCTTAAACCACTGTAGTGTTGCTTTAGCAGTGTGTTCGGGGTCATTGTCCTGCTGGAAGGTGAACCTCCGTCCTAGCCTCGAATCATGCACAGACTGATACAGGTTTTTCTGAAGAATATCCCTGTATTTAGCACCATCCATCTTTCCCTCAACTCTGACCAGTTTCCCAGTCCCGGACGCTGAAAAACACCCCCACAGCATGATGCTGCCACCACCATATTTCACAGTGGGGATGGTGTTCTTTGGGTGATGTGACTTGTGTTTGCGCCAGACATAGCGTTTTCTTTGATGGCCGAAAAGTTAAATTTTAGTCTTACCAGACCAGAGCATCTTCCTCCATTTTGGGAGTCTCTCACATGCCTTTTCGTAAACTCAAAATGGTCCATTTTGTTTTTTGCTGAAAGTAATGGCTTTCTTCTGGCCACTCTGCCATAAAGCCCAACTCTATGGAGCGTACGGCTTATTGTCGTCCTATGTACAGATACTCCAGTCTCTGCTGTGGAACTCTGCAGCTCCTCCAGGGTTACCTTAGGTCTCTGTGCTGCCTCTCTGATTAATGCCCTCCTTGCCTGGTCCTTGAGTTTTGGTGGGCGTCCGTCTCTTGGCAGGTTTGAGTTCGTGCCATGTTCTTTCCATTTGGTTATGATAGATTTGATGGTGCTCCTGGGGATCATCAAAGATTTGGATATTTTTTTTATAACTTAACCCTGACTTGTAGTTCTCAACAACATTGTCCCTTACTTGTTTGGAGAGTTACTTGGTCTTCATGGCAGTGTTTGGTTAGTGGTGCCTCTTGACTAGGTGTTGCAGCCTCTGGGGCCTTTCAAAAAAGGTGTGTATATGTAATGACAGATCATGTGACACTTAGATTGAAAACAGGTGGACATCATTTCACTAATTATGTGACTTCTGACGGTAATTGGTTGCGCCAGAGCTTTTTATGGGCTTCATAACAAAGGGGGTGAATACATACGCACATGCCAATTTTCTGTTTTCTATTTCTAAAAAATCGTTTTATGTATCTATTTTTCTCATTTCACTTCACCAACTTAGACTATTTTGTTCTGATCCTTTACATACAATTCAGATTAACAAAACATTGAACTTAAGGCTGTAATGTAAAAAAATAGGTAAAAAGTCAAGGGGGGTAAATACTTTTGCAAGGCACTTTATATTTAACCTTTGCATATACACCTTGGCAGCCACTATATGTAGGCACACTGACAGTTTTAGCATTCAGATCAATAAAGACATGCATAAACTCATATTGTTTTGTCTTTTCAAATAAAAAACCCCCCACTATGGCTGACCTACCCAGCAGCCATCTATCCCCACTTTAATGTGTTAATATTTTTTTATGTTGATCACAAAACATGTATAGTGCTACATAATAATAATAATAAACTGGCATTATTTGCCCTAAGACACCCCTTCCAAACCCCATGTACACTTAAAAAAAAAAAGTGTCCTGATCTTGAACTTCCTACTCTTTAACCTCCCTCTTGAACAAGTGACTCTTTTACAAAAAAAAAACTTCACCTATTAGTAGAAATCAGGCAACAGGAAAATCATTGTCCAAATCCTACCATACACTTTACAAGCACAACAACCAAAATTTATATATAATCTTAAAATATAATTAACATCAATGACAAGCCTCAAAATTAATATAGTGTTACCTAAACAAGTCTGTAGACAATTGCAAACTTTGTTCACCAAACTTGTATGTGTTGGTTGAAAATCTAGAGTTTTCAAGCAGACACTTACTCGCTCCCGAGATCAGGGATGATTAGCCACACCAGAGATACACAGATAGCACTCCTATCTGAAATAGGTCACCAGATGGTTTCTTCCTTTAGGCTTGAGAAGATGCACACTGGGCCAAACAGAACCCCCTTTGCTATTGTGGCCTCATTTCTTCCAACCAACTGCGCTTAAGAGTCACAATTTACAAACAATCTCCTTTACCATTTCCATATGGAAGCAGTGTAACAGACAATACAAGAATATCAAACATTCTTATCCATGTCCACCTTTCTCACTCCTTCATCCTACTACTCACTTAAGAACCAGATGGTACAAGGAATCCAATGACTTTGCAACATTCTTATGGGTAACAAATTTCCTAACTGGGAAGATTTCTTCTCAAAATTCAGATCCCTGACATTATGTTTTTGTTTATCACAAACTCAAACACATATTAGCACCTATTTTAGGCACAAACCATCTTTCTCCAATGACCTTATTCAAACACATTTGTGAGAATTCAAGGATGTCAAGTAAACAACTAATTTTGAAACGTTATACTGTATATTTCTTGCATACTCTGTACTACTGGGAAAACCTCCATATGTGCCTTTCTTGGAGACTGAATTGACACCAAAAGCATCTCAGACTGATGGCAGGAAGCATGGTAAACCCTAAAATCTCACCTATATGCACAACAATAAAGAAAATGGAAGAACTGATTGCCCACATCTACCATAATGAGACTCTTCCACAGGACCTGGCAATATAAAGGTATCTGACTTGTGGAGTGGCCTCCACAGCTAGGACCTCTTTATTCTCTACCATACCTTTACCCCTTTATACTACCATTTCTACCCTTACTGACCCACCCTTCCATATACATTTTTTTTATCCCCTTAAAAATAAATCTTGCACAATTAGACTAGGCCTAATATTAATTCAACTCTGGTCACGCTATATGCCAACTACTTTGCTACAGGTTTCTTTCATTTCTTGTCATTATAAAGCTGAGAAGTTGTTATCTCTCACTTTTGATCTGAATGCAAAGTATATATATCACATATAATAGTTGTCAAACTACGAATCGTTGCAAAACGAGCTCGCAAGAACTGCATCCCTCGCGAAGCGAGGGGCTGCATTTGCAGAAGGTGGAGGCTCCAACGTCGGCTGCAATGAGCCGAAGGCTCATAGCAGGCCGCAAATGAGGACCCTCGCAAAGCGAGGGGCTGCAATTGCAGAGGTGGAGGCTCTATGGCGCCTCACAAGCGGTTACAAACACCCACAAAAGCGCCACTTTAACAAAATAGATCTAACATGCAATCACTAAATACGAACTTACACAAAAACATACGAAGCGCGGGTCTTAGAAAGCAAAATTTATGGACTTAGCCAAAAATACGACACGTGACTTAGAAAAAAAAACATTACGAACTCGCAAAATTACGACCTTAACGGCCGAACGGCGCACACCTGAAAACATTAAAAACACAATAAATACACACAAAAAATACATGAAAAGCTTACCTACAGCAAGGGGCGGCACCCAGGACCTCTGCAAGTGAAGTTACACCTCAATTTAAGTCCAAATTCAAGAGTTTAGACACTCGAAAATCACCTAAGCAAGAGAAAAAATGGCAGCCGAAAAAAACGAAAACAAGGCTACAGGACCCTAAAGACGCAAAACAACACCAAGCACATACGGCTTTTCCAAAAAGCAGTACGAGGTACAAGATACACTTTTAGCAAGGACGCAAAATCAGCCACACACGCGTACCACATACACATTCGCCGCCATTTTACAACACTAACTTACACGATGCAAGTACCCAGCTTCCCCTTGCGCACGCAGCCTATTTACACTACACACTGCACACATTGCTGATACTTATACCTCAGCTCAACAACAGTGCAAATCTACAGTACATTGTATGCTGCAGGAACATCAAAACAGATTGCCAGCTCTTTAGCACGATGCTTCCTGCATATATTACTTACAAATAGGTAAACTATATTAATTTATTAATTATTTAATTGACATACAAAAATACATATACACAAAAAACCCCCCAAAAAAACATATCGCAATAAACACAAAAGATATTCACTGCGCACCTCACAACAAGCGCCAACGCTGCTCATAGCACACAAACTACACCAGGGGACAGCCTTGCAATAAGCGCAAAAAGCAGATCAGCACCGAAGTTACAATGACAGCAAAAGCGCCTCTAATACAAAAAACAACAACATCCAACATCCTCACAATGAGAGCCAAAGGTCCTCAGGGTAAAAAACGGTTTACATTATGTCTCAAACAGCATTCCCTGGCTTACAATTTCATGCCCGTCATTTTTTGACGGGCAATTCGCTAGTATATGTATATATATATATATATATATATATATATACATTGTTTATTGTACGCTTAAGCTACAGATTCTCCAGTCACTCTAAAAATAAAACACAATAATAATATATACTGTTTCTTGTACAATATCTCTTTTATAAATAACAAATAAAAAAATGAGGCATTGTGTATGGATAGTATATCTTGATTAGTTTGTTGTAAGGATGCATAAAGTGTGTTAATATAAAAACAGGATTGTCTATATTTGTTGCAGTTTTATTCTTATAACAGGAAAATTGACAGGGAACTATTACTCAGACATAGGACAGTCCAAGGTTCCTATGAACCTGATTCAAAACACTGCAATATTGGTCGTTTTCAACTTATAATAACAGTGTAATAAAGTATATATAAATTTACTAGACAGATGTATTTATTATGAATATGAATCGTGGTAATTTAATCTGCTGAAGTTATAAAAAAAATCCATATTAGCATTGGTGGTAACAGAGAGGATACTATTAGTGGTTATGTTGTATGGATTGGGGAAATTGCTTCATGGAGGTAAAATAAAATAGTTCACAGGGATGAAGCAGAATAATGTCACCCACATTCTCAGAACTGACCATAGTACCAAGCATTTACAAAGTACCTTTTAATCTTTGCAACATTCATTTTTACGTATACGTTTCCAGTACAACATTTCTGAATAAGTGTGCTCTCAAGGAGACACCTGCAAATGGGTGGAATGTTACAATATTACATTAGTATTAAAAAAATAATGTAATAGTTTACAGGTCTCAAAGTTAAAGAAACTCTCTACAAAATATATACTACCGTAATATAGTATGACACTGATATAAATGAAGGTTCAATTTAGTGACAAAACTTATTTTTGACACCAAACTTCATCCTGTCGGTGACAGAGCAGGACAATCCACTTTTTTCCAATGCCATTATAGTATTTATTGTCTTGTCAAGCCATAGCTAATGTAGTAATAGTATCTAATTGGATGATAGCATTCTGAATATACTTGAAAATATCCGGAATAAATTGCTGAAATGTAAATAACCAAATGATTTTCAGCAAAACCAAAAAGAGCCACTGTAATGATCCAGTTTTCATGACTTTTAAGTAGTAAGGAAGATTAGTATAAGCAACATTTCAATGTATTGATATTTTGAGAGAAAGCTTACACAGAGCCATCAGTAATGCTGTAATGTAAATAGGTAGCTGCAGTGAGGTATGTTGCAGGCTGTGCCACAGTTTGAAAAAGATGGGAGGAACTCAAGTCCAAGCATATTGGGGGAAAAAAGTAATTTTTCAGTGTTTTCTCACAATGATCAACATTTTAACTACAGTAAATGAAAAAGTTGTCAGTTTTATCATGAAAGCTGAACCATTATAGTGTCCCTTTAATGGCACATTGTATCAGTTTGCAAAAACACACTACCTATGAGTTTGTCCAGTGTCTCTCCTTGTGGTCAGGAGATTGTCACAATATTACTGTGAGCATAGATAAGTAAGCCACTGATTGCCACCTGCACTTAAACGCATGGGGTCTAATACAAATGCGATTTGGCCAATTGAATAGGGCTCTATATAAGCACAGAGAATATTTTTTTACAGAAGTTTTTAGTTAGTGAAGACCTTGCTTTTGGATAGAAGTTCACTAAGTAAAAACTTCTGTAAAACAATATGCTCTGTGCTTATATAGAGCCCTATTCAATTGGCCATATGCCATAGGCCCAATGTCCTGAAAGTCCTCTGTGATACTGGCCTACGAGGACAGGATTTGGACAGCCCGAAAAACCACTTTAATGTCATAATGTAATTGAAAACAAAACTCCAGTCAAACTTTACTAACATGAAGAAACAATTCTTCAGCCTCTTAACAAAAAGAACTTCAAATCAAATTAGTGGAATAGCCGATACATGTCAAATATTGCATGTTGTATGTAGAAGTCAAATTGCTGAAAGGGTGAAGATGTTACAAATGGAAGCTTTATGTATCCCAACTAAATACGATAAACTGCTAATACAATTTTGTTGTGCAAATTCCACTGTAGCTTCTTGTATCTTGAAATGTCCCAAATTTTCTATCTTTTATTTAAAAAGACTTCTTTATTGAATTAAATGCTATGTATTTCCTTGAAGAATGAGCTATAGCGTACAAATGTACAACAATATTATTTCTGAGGCATCTGGGTGGTTCTTCTCTTGATCTGATAAGATCTGATATAGTGGCAGGAAATCTTGTGAAATTTATACTGTTCTGAACTAATTTAGTGACTTGTGTTTTTACATGCATGATATATATTTTTCAATAACTGTATTTAATTACTATGGGCCTCATTCAAATGCAATTTGGCCAATTGAATAGGGCTCTATATAAGCACAGAGCATATTTTTTTACAGAAGTTTTTAGTTAGTTAAGACTTTGCTTATTGATAGAAGTTCACTAACTAAAAACTTCTGTAAAAAAATATGCTCTGTGCTTATATAGAGCCCTATTCAATTGGCCATATCACAATTGAATGAGGCCCAATGTCCTGAAAGTCCTCTGTGATACTGGCCCACGAGCACTGGGTTGTACAGCCCGAAAAAACACTTTAATGGCATAATGTAATTGAAAACAAAACTCCAGTCAAACTTTACTAATATGAACAAACAATTCTTCAGCATCTTAACAAAAAGAGAAAGAAGTTCAAATCAAATTAGTGGAGTAGCAGATACATGTCAAATATTGCATGTTGTATGAAGAAGTGAAATTGCTGAAAAGGTGAAGATGTTACAAATGGAAGTTTTATGTATCCCAACTAAATACAATAAACTGCTAATACAATTTTGTTGTGCAAATTCCACTGTAGCTACTTGTATCTAGAAAAGTCCCATATTTTCTATTGTTTATTTAAAAATACTATTTTATTGAATAAAAACGCTATGTATTTCCTTGAAGAATGACTATGAGCTATAGCGTACAAATGTACAACAATGTTATTTTTGAGGCATCTGGGTGGTTCTTCTCTTTTTCTGATCATATCTGATATAGTGGCAGGAAATCTTGTGAAATTTATACTGTTCTAAACTAATTTAGTGACTTGTGCAATTTGGCCAATTGAATAGGGCTATATATAAGCAAATTTTTTTTACAGAAGTTTTTAGTCAGTGAAGACTTTGATTTTGGATAGAAGTTCACTATTTAAAAACTTGTACAAAAATGTGCTCTGTGCTTATATAGAGCCCTATTCAATTGGCCAAATCGCATTGGAATGAGGCCCTTTGTAATTACTTCAATATCAAGGAAATGCAGCTATTTGTAGCATACGGGTTTCAGATGGTGTTCTGAATGTGTTTTCAAGTTACCTTTTCTTACAAAGATATCAGAGAACCTTAGTGAATGTGCCTGTGAGTAGGAGTAAATACATAACATAGCTGGGATGACAAGATTACTGTGATTCGTGTCACTCAGTAGTCACAATGAAACGACGAGACAGCTGACACAGAGGAGCTGACACTCAGAACTCAAATGACTGACCTTACTGCTACATGTTCACTTTAAGGACAGTCTATTCTATCTCAATATTCCTTTCACATCTTCCTAAAACACCAGCCCTTTTCTTTAAGGTCTGGTTAGTAGAGTCACAGTATAGCCTACAACTCCAAATGACCTTGAATATGCCATGCTGTGTCACTGCCTCCCAAATAACAATCAGAGTGTACGTCCTTTACACTATGGTCTATAGCAGCATTGAATAACAGGCACTGTGTGTGGCCCTTAGACGTTACCCAGTTAGCTCTTCACTAGTATATATACCATATTATCTTTCTAAATCTAGACAATGTCACTCTCTCTTATATTCCCCATTATATATAGCTCTATTACCCCTAATCTACCTGCACTGCTTTCTGCAAGGTGTAAAAAGCATTGTGCAGCACATTGTAAGGACATAGGGCTACATATAAAAGTCCTATCATTGGCATATAGTCACTACAGAACTTCCTCATTAGGACACTTCTCCAATTCCTATGTCATTCTTTTTCCACTGTATATCCTAGGACCTGGAGAGCAAGCACTAGTTAGAAAGTTTCAGCTTAGGGAATAAAGTCCACTGCACAACACCAACACATGATACTTATTATTACAGTAACTGACTGCCCTCTCGTTTCTCCAGCCCTGGCACACTTTTCACCATTCATGCTATTGACCCCTGACCCTTATTTGGTCCCTAGTGACCCCTGTGGATGATAAACCATTCACACACTTTTCCATTGGTTCTATGTTTTTTCTGTACCTCGTTTAAATGACCACCTCTTCATCCATAGTTTGGAAAATGATGGCCAGGAGTGGTTTAGCAGAGAGTCAGACATCTTGTCACTGCTCTGTCACAGGGACATTGGAGTCAGCTGTGTGCCTGGGGATGGCAGGCTCGCTCTGTACCATCAGCACCAAAACAGCCCAGGATTCCCATCACAGCTCCAAATTAGGGTCTGCCTGGAAGGGGAGGTACAGCTCGGGATGCTCTGCATTGCTTAGCCAAAAGAGAAATGTTTAACCCCACACTGCCCAGAAACTTGTTTTATGGGATGGGCAGCAGTGCAGTCCTAAAGAAGGGGTGGTGAATACATAGAATGGCTCCCCAGTAGATGCAATAGAAGCTCGTCATTTTGCACAATTTAGTGTTTGTAACCAAATAAGTGTTGAAGGTTTAAAGAGTACATGGGTCAATCTGTTGTTTTGTGCAATTAGATTCATTGGGACGTATGGACTCAATTTTAAAGTGTTAAGTCTTGAAGATGTCAAATTTTAGTATTCAAGTTCCATAGGATAACACAGGAATTGTTGTTCTCCAAGATGCATCTAAGCTAATGTTTCTCTGCATATCAGGTAAAAAATGGAATGTAAAGACAAACACATTAAAAAGGGAAGATTGTTCTATCTATCTATTTATCTATCTATCTACGTGCCAACTAATATAAAATATATATGTAATTGTCATTTAAACTTTTATCATAAATAGTGGTGTTTTTCTGCCTAGGCCTGTGAGGCCCTGGCCTAGTCCAGCGCCTTTTTAAGTGGCAGCAGCCTGCCTCAAATTATGTCCAAATACACAGAAATGACCTTAAAATACAGGGGCATTTTTGTTTATAAGAGCAACTAACAGTCTCTGAAATACTTTAAATATCCAGAAAGTAGTAGTAGTAAATGAAGCATCAGAGGATGTACAAATCTGAGTGGGCCTAGGAAAGCATTAATCCTAAATACACCCCATGTTGTAAGGAAAATTTATGATGAAGGAATTACATGGTACCCTAGGAAACAATGTAGTTTATTGTATCTACTAATTACAATTTTTAGACATGCAAAACACATTCAAGCATCATGGAATTGCAACTATATACAAATAAGATTTCAATCAATATATATTTTCATTAATTCAAAAAAGCTGCATTTTAAAGAACTGTGTGATTCAAATTTTTAGTGAGCTGTGGCATCACATGCAAGAGTACATATTAGCACACTGAAGGGTATATTAAAGTACATGCATAGCACAGATCATGAATCAAACAAATTGCCATAACATCTTACAGCACCATATAAATGAGTCATAGATACAACTAAGCTGCTCTGCTCAGTACATTAATACACTTATACTGTGCACCATATCATATTTTTGTGCTCTGTTTGATAAGATCCAGAATCATTTCACACAATGCTCTTTATAACAGAATACATGTAAGAATGCATCACTGTATTATACTTTAGCAATGTAGATGTTCAGTGCTGTCCTCTAGTGGCAAACATAATTCTAGTGGAGTAAAAAAACAGATGTAGGTACTGGAACGGACATGAATGCATTTTTAGGGAACACAATATCTTTGATGATACCCACGTTTATTGTTCTCAAGCTACTAAAAGATTAGCATCTCAAAAACTAAGCTGCTACCGTTATTTACTGTTATTTATGTAATTTACGTTTACTCAGCACAGGATCCCGCATTGGGTAATACTGTGCACTTTCCTACAGATACAAATTCAGTGACTAACTAAACTGTGCCGATTTCACTTTAAGAACATCTCCAGAATATGCCCCTTTCATTCACTCAGTTTATCCTGTCTTTATCTACTGCAGCTTAATCCTCACTGAACTTCCCATGAACCATCTATCCCCACTTCAACCCATCTTGAATTGCTCTGCAAGTCTAATCAACCTTACTCACCACTCCTCCTTCATTGCACCTGCCACTGACTTGTCATAATCTACATAATAAAATGTAATGCCTTAACCTAACCTACAATGCTCTAAATAATCTTGCAGGGCCCTATTTCTTTGCTTTTATCTTCAAGTGCTATCCAAATTGTTATTTTATTCCGCTGAAGAACTACTCATTTTCTCTATTTACCTTGTTCCACTCCTGCTTATAAGACTGCTACCATGCTGGGTCCTTTCCCTCTTAACCTACGCAAAATTTGACAGGCAGCAGTTCCTCCCCCAACCGATAGATGGCGCTGCCGATTTTCGGATCTGCTGCACATAGCATATAAGGCGCACAGACAGAACAGGCCTTGAGCTATGAGAGGCGCCCCGAGGCCCTTGTGGGCAGAGTGCTCGCGCTGAACATAGCGATGGCCTCGCTGTTGATTTAGCGTTGTTGAGTGGCGCCATTTTGGAGGGGGGAATAGTTATTTGCCTGCCCTGAAATCTGATGGCGCCCTCTAGCGGATAGCTCGTGTAACTGCAGCTTTCACTGCTGACGAGCACATGCGCAGGCACAGAGGGATAGACGCCCATGCTGCTGGCACTCTTTAGGATTCCCTATCTCACTTTGCTAGTCTCCCCTCCTATCTTTCAAAGCTTAAGTATTCTTTAAAACTCTACCTTTTCAAATAAACCACTCTCATATGATCTTCCCATCTAAAACCCTACAACAGATATCAACTGTCTAGCTTGTTCATTCTTCAGCACGACCACATTGTCACATTCTCTAAAACTACTTTTTAATATGCATCTTCTCCCATTACATTGCTATCACTTGTCCAGCTGTGTCCTTTAGGATCCAAGCTGTCAGGAGCAAAGACCTCCACTTCTTCTGCGTATCAACATATTTTAAAAGTGACTATTTTTTGTATATGCTTTTCAATTATAAAACTTGATTATGTTAAATTTTATAATGATGAAACTTGACATAACTCAAAATACATCATTGTCTATATCAGACACAACAAAAATTGTTTTATAATTATGTTGGTAGAAAGTAAAAAAAAAGTAATAACAGACATTTGTTTCACTTTTTATATGCAATTATTCTTTTCTGCAGGCTTCCATTTTATTTAATACATCTACTTCTCATCAAAATGGTGTGCCCTTGTAAATAAATGTGTTGTCCATTAAAGCTAATGAGAGCACTAGCAGATTTATCGGCCACCTTTCCATTGTGCAGATACAAATGTTGTGTGGTTCCTCCCACCTCAAGAAGTTGTTCACTGGAAACTAAAATGGTAGATTCAACAGCAGCATGATTGCATGAAAAAGTAATACATTAGAAGCAGTATTACTCAATTGTATACGTTCTAAACATGTGTTGTTTATTTCCAAGTGTTGTTCTTTAAGTGGTTATTTTACATTGTTGATGGCAGTAGTCCCTTAACTGCATCACATACATATCCACATGTATTCCTGCGTATCCCATTATTTTTCCTTTGATAAATATTCACATATTTTGGTGATTTCCTCTTGCATGTCCTCCCATTCTTACAAGTGTAATATCTCATTCAAGTTTGATGGCTCCTTTTTCCCATTTCAACTACAACTCCTACACCTCAAATATTCCTTACTGTTGACAGCTGTGTCTTCACTCCTCATCTGAAGAACAAATCCAGAATACACTATTGTCTATACCAGGCACGCCAAAAATGGCCCTGAACCATTAACCTACAAATCACACTGAAAATGGTGCTGAACCATTAACTTACAAATCATGGGCCCTATTAAATTCTCCCTCGTAGTTCTCTCGGTGCTCGCAAAAGGCAGTTTTCCTGCTGTTTGCGAGAACCGAATCTCTCGCAGCCTGCTTTACGATATGACTGCGAGAAAATGGCCGAGAATAGGCTCCGAGAGAGCTACGTAGCCTTAAATCTATGCACGAGTCTCGCATATCGTAAGAATCCCTACGTGGACAAAAAGTCCACGCAAGGGATCCGAAAGCCTCTACGTGCTGCCTCGGAACAGCCCGAGACAGCAGTGTGAGGCTCCCCCCTGCACCCTATACACATCCCCATGCTGCAGGAGTCTCTATCGGGACCCCTGCAGCACCCCCACATTAACCCCTTGCAGCGGGGGTCCCCGATCTGCATAGATCAGGCCCCCCGCTGCATTTAAAACTTTTAAATTCCCCGCCGCGGCTCCTTAAAGGGACCGCGGCACACTATTACCCAATCCCGGCCGCGGCACTTAAAATTAACCCCCCTCTATGCTGGGGGTCCCCATCGGGACCCCCGAAGTGTCCCCACATAAACCCATTGCAGGGGGGGCCCCGATCTGCATAGATCAGGCCCCCCGCTGCATTTAAAACTTTTAAATTCCCCGCCGCGGCTCCTTAAAGGGACCGCGGCACACTATTACCCAATCCCGGCCGCGGCACTTAAAATTAACCCCCCTCTATGCTGGGGGTCCCCATCCGGACCCCCGAAGTGTCCCCATATAAACCCCCTGCAGCGGGGGGCCCCGATCGGCACCGATCGTGACCCTGCTGCAATTCAATTTTAAATTTCCCGCCTCGTGGGTCCTCAAAGGACCGTAAAGGTCCTGAAAGGACTCGCACTAAAAATATTAACCCCAGGCAATTATAATTACCCCATTAACTCATGATGGTCAATCCAGACCACCATAAGGCCTAAATTAACCCATTAACTCATGGTGGTCAATACAGACCACCATAAGGCCTAAATTAACCCATTAACTCATGGTGGTCAATACAGACCACCATAAGGCCTAAATTAACCCATTAACTCATGGTGGTCAATACAGACCACCATAAGGCTCTAATTAACCCATTAACTCATGGTGGTCAATCCAGACCACCATAAGGCTCTAATTAACCCATTAACTCATGGTGGTCAATACAGACCACCATAAGGCCTAAATTAACCCATTAACTCATGGTGGTCAATACAGACCACCATAAGGCCTAAATTAACCCATTAACTCATGGTGGTCAATCCAGACCACCATAAGGCTCTAATTAACCCATTAACTCATGGTGGTCAATCCAGACCACCATAAGGCTCTATTTAACCCATTAACTCATGGTGGTCAATACAGACCACCATAAGGCTGTATTTAACCCCATCAGTCCCATAAGGGTATATTATTACCATTATGGGCCTGTTACAACCCAACATTAACCACATAAGTGCCATGATGGTCCTCAAGGACCATCATGACACTAACTACAAACACTACACTATAACCCCCAATAAACCATTTAATCTAAACTAACCCCCCTCTACACTAATCTATTAACACTTACACTACCTACCTACACTACCTACCCCCTAATAAACCTCCCCAACACTCTAATTACAAAAAACAAAAAACCTACAGCACAGAAAACAAAAAACCTACAGTACAAAAAACAAAAAAACCTACAGTACAGAAAAAAAAAACAATTACAACCCCACCCCCCACTACAGAAAACAAAAAAATACATTACAACCCCACCCCCCACTACAGAAAATAAAAAAATTACACACCTGAAAAGGAAAGACAGATAAACACAATACAATAATACATATAATACATTACATACATTACATACAATACATGACATTACATATAATATATTAAATATAATATATTAAATATAATATATTACATAAAATATATTACATATAATACATTACATACATTACATACAATACATGACATTACATACATTACATATAATGTATTACATATAATATATTACATATAATATATTACATATAGTCCTAATCAAATACCCCCTATCTATCTAACATACAATCTATTTAATTTAAAATAAATCCTAACTATATCAAATACATCCCCCTATCTATCTAATATACAAAAAATCCTAACTACATACACAGACCCTTATTCTAAAATAAAATAAAATAATTACAGTCCTAACTACATACACAGACCCTAATTCTAAGCTAAAATCAATAAATTAAGACCACTTACCTTTAAGATGTTGCTTCAGATCACTAACCTATGGGTCAAACAAAAAGAAAAATTAGTATCTCTCGCAGCCTGCTTTACGATATGACTGCGAGAAAATGGCCGAGAATAGGCTCCGAGAGAGCTACGTAGCCTTAAATCTATGCACGAGTCTCGCATATCGTAAGAATCCCTACGTGGACAAAAAGTCCACGCAAGGGATCCGAAAGCCTCTACGTGCTGCCTCGAACAGCCCGAGACAGCAGTGTGAGGCTCCCCCCTGCACCCTATACACATCCCCATGCTGCAGGGGTCTCTATCAGGACCCCTGCAGCACCCCCACATTAACCCCTTGCAGCGGGGGTCCCCGATCTGCATAGATCAGGCCCCCCGCTGCATTTAAAACTTTTAAATTCCCCGCCGCGGCTCCTTAAAGGGACCGCGGCACACTATTACCCAATCCCGGCCGCGGCACTTAAAATTAACCCCCCTCTATGCTGGGGGTCCCCATCGGGACCCCCGAAGTGTCCCCACATAAACCCATTGCAGGGGGGCCCCCGATCTGCATAGATCAGGCCCCCCGCTGCATTTAAAACTTTTAAATTCCCCGCCGCGGCTCCTTAAAGGGACCGCGGCACACTATTACCCAATCCCGGCCGCGGCACTTAAAATTAACCCCCCTCTATGCTGGGGGTCCCCATCGGGACCCCCGAAGTGTCCCCACATAAACCCATTGCAGGGGGGGCCCCGATCTGCATAGATCAGGCCCCCCGCTGCATTTAAAACTTTTAAATTCCCCGCCGCGGCTCCTTAAAGGGACCGCGGCACACTATTACCCAATCCCGGCCGCGGCACTTAAAATTAACCCCCCTCTATGCTGGGGGTCCCCATCGGGACCCCCGAAGTGTCCCCACATAAACCCATTGCAGGGGGGGCCCCGATCTGCATAGATCAGGCCCCCCGCTGCATTTAAAACTTTTAAATTCCCCGCCGCGGCTCCTTAAAGGGACCGCGGCACACTATTACCCAATCCCGGCCGCGGCACTTAAAATTAACCCCCCTCTATGCTGGGGGTCCCCATCCGGACCCCCGAAGTGTCCCCATATAAACCCCCTGCAGCGGGGGGCCCCGATCGGCACCGATCGTGACCCTGCTGCAATTCAATTTTAAATTTCCCGCCTCGTGGGTCCTCAAAGGACCGTAAAGGTCCTGAAAGGACTCGCACTAAAAATATTAACCCCAGGCAATTATAATTACCCCATTAACTCATGATGGTCAATCCAGACCACCATAAGGCCTAAATTAACCCATTAACTCATGGTGGTCAATACAGACCACCATAAGGCCTAAATTAACCCATTAACTCATGGTGGTCAATACAGACCACCATAAGGCCTAAATTAACCCATTAACTCATGGTGGTCAATACAGACCACCATAAGGCTCTAATTAACCCATTAACTCATGGTGGTCAATCCAGACCACCATAATGCTCTAATTAACCCATTAACTCATGGTGGTCAATACAGACCACCATAAGGCCTAAATTAACCCATTAACTCATGGTGGTCAATACAGACCACCATAAGGCCTAAATTAACCCATTAACTCATGGTGGTCAATCCAGACCACCATAAGGCTCTAATTAACCCATTAACTCATGGTGGTCAATCCAGACCACCATAAGGCTCTATTTAACCCATTAACTCATGGTGGTCAATACAGACCACCATAAGGCTGTATTTAACCCCATCAGTCCCATAAGGGTATATTATTACCATTATGGGCCTGTTACAACCCAACATTAACCACATAAGTGCCATGATGGTCCTCAAGGACCATCATGACACTAACTACAAACACTACACTATAACCCCCAATAAACCATTTAATCTAAACTAACCCCCCTCTACACTAATCTATTAACACTTACACTACCTACCCCCTAATAAACCTCCCCAACACTCTAATTACAAAAAACAAAAAACCTACAGCACAGAAAACAAAAAACCTACAGTACAAAAAACAAAAAAACCTACAGTACAGAAAAAAAAAAACAATTACAACCCCACCCCCCACTACAGAAAACAAAAAAATACATTACAACCCCACCCCCCACTACAGAAAATAAAAAAATTACACACCTGAAAAGGAAAGACAGATAAACACAATACAATAATACATATAATACATTACATACATTACATACAATACATGACATTACATATAATATATTAAATATAATATATTAAATATAATATATTACATAAAATATATTACATATAATACATTACATACATTACATACAATACATGACATTACATACATTACATATAATGTATTACATATAATATATTACATATAATATATTACATATAGTCCTAATCAAATACCCCCTATCTATCTAACATACAATCTATTTAATTTAAAATAAATCCTAACTATATCAAATACATCCCCCTATCTATCTAATATACAAAAAATCCTAACTACATACACAGACCCTTATTCTAAAATAAAATAAAATAATTACAGTCCTAACTACATACACAGACCCTAATTCTAAGCTAAAATCAATAAATTAAGACCACTTACCTTTAAGATGTTGCTTCAGATCACTAACCTATGGATCAAACAAAAAGAAAAATTAGTACAAAACATTAACATCAAATAAATAAACATTATATACATTCTACATATTCAACTCACCTTTACAGCATGTCCAGTCACTGTTTAGCTCTTCCGGCGCGGCCCTGTTAAAAAAAAAAAAACACAATACATGAATACATGAATACAATATATAAACAATAAATAAAATACACAAATAAACATCTAAATATACATTTAACTTACCTCCCCGCGATGTCCCCGGCCTTCTCTCCTTCAGCCCCGGCTGGGCCGCGGAACCATCCGCGCTCTAAAAAAAAAAAAAAAAAAAAAAACTAACGGAGGTCTGCACTGGCAGACCTCCCCGACGCTACTGAACCTCCCGGAGTCGTTTCCGGGAGGAAATTGGCATTGTCGGCTTGTGATTGGCTGAAAAAGCTGTCAGCCAATCAAAAGTCGTCAATGTAGGAGCCAATCAGGATGCGCAGATGTCTTCTACCAATCACTCCGTGGGGGTGTATCCCATAGTGATTGGCTGAAGGCATCTGAGCGTTGTGATTGGTTCCCATAAAGATAGACAAGTGTTTTAGCCAATCAGGGTGGGATATTGGGGTGTATCCCATCCTGATTGGCTCACACATTGACGACTTTTGATTGGCTGAAATTGATAGACAGCTTTTTCAGCCAATCACAAGCCGCCAATGCCAATTTCCTCCCGGAAACGACTCCGGGAGGTTCAGTAGCGTCGGGGAGGTCTGCCAGTGCAGACCTCCGTTAGTTTTTTTTTAAATTTTTTTTAGAGCGCGGATGGTTCCGCGGCCCAGCCGGGGCTGAAGGAGAGAAGGCCGGGGACATCGCGGGGAGGTAAGTTAAATGTATATTTAGATGTTTATTTGTGTATTTTATTTATTGTTTATATATTGTATTCATGTATTCATGTATTGTGTTTTTTTTTTAACAGGGCCGCGCCGGAAGAGATAAACAGTGACTGGACATGCTGTAAAGGTGAGTTGAATATTTAGAATGTATAGAATGTTTATTTATTTGATGT
Source organism: Discoglossus pictus (assembly GCA_027410445.1). Lineage (NCBI taxonomy): Eukaryota > Metazoa > Chordata > Amphibia > Anura > Alytidae > Discoglossus > Discoglossus pictus. Next base: position 281,296,259 of record CM050163.1, read on the forward strand.
TAATGTTTTGTACTAATTTTTATTTTTTGTTTGACCCATAGGTTAGTGATCTGAAGCAACATCTTAAAGGTAAGTGGTCTTAATTTATTGATTTTAGCTTAGAATTAGGGTCTGTGTATGTAGTTAGGACTGTAATTATTTTATTTTAGTTTAGAATAAGGGTCTGTGTATGTAGTTAGGATTTTTTGTATATTAGATAGATAGGGGGATGTATTTGATATAGTTAGGATTTATTTTAAATTAAATAGATTGTATGTTAGATAGATAGGGGGTATTTGATTAGGACTATATGTAATATATTATATGTAATATATTATATGTAATATATTATATGTAATATATTATATTTAATATATTATATGTAATGTCATGTATTGTATGTAATGTATGTAATGTATTATATGTAATATATTATATGTAATATATTATATGTAATGTCATGTATTGTATGTAATGTATGTAATGTATTATATGTAATATATTATATGTAATATATTATATGTAATATATTATATGTAATGTCATGTATTGTATGTAATGTATGTAATGTATTATATGTATGTATTGTATTGTGTTTATCTGTCTTTCCTTTTCAGGTGTGTATTTTTTTTATTTTCTGTAGTGGGGGGTGGGGTTGTAATGTATTTTTTTGTTTTCTGTAGTGGGGGGTGGGGTTGTAATTGTTTGTTTTTCTGTACTGTAGGTTTTTTTTGTTTTTTTGTACTGTAGGTTTTTTGTTTTCTGTGCTGTAGGTTTTTTGTTTTTTGTAATTAGAGTGTTGGGGAGGTTTATTAGGGGGTAGGTAGTGTAGGTAGGTAGTGTAAGTGTTAATAGATTAGTGTAGAGGGGGGTTAGTTTAGATTAAATGGTTTATTGGGGGTTATAGTGTAGTGTTTGTAGTTAGTGTCATGATGGTCCTTGAGGACCATCATGGCACTTATGTGGTTAATGTTGGGTTGTAACAGGCCCATAATGGTAATAATATACCCTTATGGGACTGATGGGGTTAAATACAGCCTTATGGTGGTCTGTATTGACCACCATGAGTTAATGGGTTAAATAGAGCCTTATGGTGGTCTGGATTGTCCACCATGAGTTAATGGGTTAATTTAGGCCTTATGGTGGTCTGTATTGACCACCATGAGTTAATGGGTTAATTTAGGCCTTATGGTGGTCTGTATTGACCACCATGAGTTAATGGGTTAATTTAGGCCTTATGGTGGTCTGTATTGACCACCATGAGTTAATGGGTTAATTTAGGCCTTATGGTGGTCTGGATTGACCATCATGACTTAATGGGTTAATTTAGGCCTTATGGTGGTCTGTATTGACCACCATGAGTTAATGGGTTAATTTAGGCCTTATGGTGGTCTGTATTGACCACCATGAGTTAATGGGTTAATTAGAGCCTTATGGTGGTCTGTATTGACCACCATGAGTTAATGGGTTAATTTAGGCCTTATGGTGGTCTGGATTGACCATCATGACTTAATGGGTTAATTTAGGCCTTATGGTGGTCTGGATTGACCATCATGACTTAATGGGTTAATTTAGGCCTTATGGTGGTCTGTATTGACCACCATGAGTTAATGGGTTAATTTAGGCCTTATGGTGGTCTGTATTGACCACCATGAGTTAATGGGTTAATTTAGGCCCTTATGGTGGTCTGGATTGACCATCATGACTTAATGGGTTAATTAGGCCTTATGGTGGTCTGTATTGACCACCATGAGTTAATGGGTTAATTTAGGCCTTATGGTGGTCTGTATTGACCACCATGAGTTAATGGGTTAATTAGAGCCTTATGGTGGTCTGGATTGACCACCATGAGTTAATGGGTTAATTTAGGCCTTATGGTGGTCTGGATTGACCATCATGACTTAATGGGTTAATTTAGGCCTTATGGTGGTCTGGATTGACCATCATGACTTAATGGGTTAATTTAGGCCTTATGGTGGTCTGTATTGACCACCATGAGTTAATGGGTTAATTTAGGCCTTATGGTGGTCTGGATTGACCATCATGAGTTAATGGGGTAATTATAGTTGCCTGGGGTTAATATTTTTAGTGCGAGTCCTTTCAGGACCTTTACGGTCCTTTGAGGACCCGCGAGGCGGGAAATTTAAAATTGAATTGCAGCAGGGTCACGATCGGTGCCGATCGTGGCCCCCCGCTGCAGGGGGTTTATATGGGGACACTTCGGGGGTCCCGATGGGGACCCCCAGCATAGAGGGGGGTTAATTTTAAGTGCCGCGGCCGGGATTGGGTAATAGTGTGCCGCGGTCCCTTTAAGGAGCCGCGGCGGGGAATTTAAAAGTTTTAAATGCTGCGGGGGGCCTGATCTATGCAGATCGGGGCCCCCCCCTGCAATGGGTTTATGTGGGGACACTTCGGGGGTCCCGATGGGGACCCCCAGCATAGAGGGGGGTTAACTTTAAGTGCCGCGGCCGGGATTGGGTAATAGTGTGCCGCGGCCCCTTTAAGGAGCCGTGGCGGGGAATTTAAAAGTTTTAAATGCAGCGGGGGCCTGATCAGTGCCGATCAGGGACCCCCGCTGCAAGGGGTTAATGTGTGGGGGGCTGCGGGGGTTCCTATGGACCCCTGCAGCAAGGTGTTCATGTGAGGACACTTCGGGGGTCCCGACAGGGACCCCCGCATTGAGGGGGGGTTCATTTTAGGTGCCTGGGGGGGGTTTGGAGTACCCCCCACGGCAGGGCTTATGTGGGGGACTGCCGCGGAGGTCCCTTTTAGGACCCCCGCAGCACTTGATGAGGAGTGGGAGCCTGCGATATCATCTCGCAGGCTGTCACTCCTTTACGTAGTGTAGATACGTATGGCCCTGCTGCGTAGCTCATACGTTGTTCGCAGCAGGGCTAATTTAATAGCATTGTAAGTTAGAGAAACTTTGCAGTACGTAGGGCTTAAGTAGAAGCCTCTTATTTACGAGGCTGGAATTTAATAGGGCCCCATGTTTGCCCTTGTCTCCAAATCCTCCCCCAACTGCCTGCTTCCTATTTCTTCCACACTGTGTACCTCCTCATGCTCCCTGTAGGACCGTTCTCAAGCTGCACCCCTTCTTTGTAATTACTTAACGTTTTATTCTTCCTCTTTTCTTAGCTGAGAAACCTCCCTACAGATGCATTCACCCATCATCTTTAAAGGCCACTGTAGTCAAAAATGTAAAATAGTCTGTTACGAAGAACTACACTTGAAAATAAGCAGCATGCTTTTAGGAAGTAAAAAACATAAAACAGTGTGGAATTTATTACCTTTACGTGGAATTTGTACTGCTATTGAATCTGCCATTTAGATTGTGGTGATGAACTTCCTGAGGTGGGAGACTCTGTATACACATGAAATTTGTATATTTACTGGGAAGATGGTATATACAACTCCCAGTGCTCTCATTAGCTGTAATGTAATGTTCATTACCCCTGTTGGGAGAGAAGCTGGTTTATTAAAGAAAATGAAATTGTACAGTAAAGAATAATTCGATATTAAATTGAATAGGTAAAGTCTGTGTTTATTTACTTGGCCAAGTGAAGGTGTTCACAAAAAATCAATTGCCAACCACGGAAATATCCATGAACACATAACCAATACATTTTTAGATTTTTGTCTCCAAATGTGACTCCCTTGGCCCACATCAGTCACTTAGCAAAATTTCACTGCAACTCCTAATAGCCAAATCAATTAAAATCTCAAATATCTAAAACACAGGTAATATTATTTGGCGGTTACAACACGGTTTCTACAGAAACAAATTACCAATACCAACAGTTCTGGAGAATAATTAATCATATCACTAACTTGTCCTAATCATGACCCCCAAATGTAGTAATTGTACTTGGCTTATCTCGATAATGAACTGTAAAACCGCTACTGAAACTTCTACAAAACATCTACAAAGAGGCAATATTATTATTATTATTTTTATACAGATGTTTAGTAGGGACATTATTCACATTATTTGAGAATTAAAGTGACATTTTAAAGTACACTCTTTAAATTTTTGCCATTATAATTAGAACAGGATGGTAGGGCATATCCATTACTTTCTTAGTAAAATCTTCCCACTCACAAATAGCAGCGAACATATGTTGTGTCTATCATAGTTTACATTTCCAAAGTCTCCTCTCATTGGACAAGAGAGATGTTGGAAAAGACAGGGTATGTCATAATACAATAAGGGAACTGCCCAATGTTTTCATTTTTTATTATGAGCATGTAATCTCCTGCAAGAGTCATACCTGCTACTGGAACCCCAATGTCTCTTGATATACTCTACATCAGATATTAGGTCACCTATGATATACACAGTTAATACTGCTGGCACTAGAACTTAATGTTCTGTGCCTTCTATATAACTGATGCAGCCCTCCAGACAGGTAGCGTTGATCCCATGTGAGTAGCAATTGCACAAGGCATCCCGTATGAGTTGTGACCACCAGGATCAGTGGAAGAGCTACTGCCAATGCAAAGCACCAGGGCCAACAACAAGCTAGGGGTCTTCTGCTACTGATAGTAGTCTGGAATAAAGGTGACACAATTTAAAAGGAGGAGAAGAGTATATAATTATTTAACACACAGATGATCTGACCATTTACATACATTTTTATTGACCCCTAAAGGCACCTACCTTGTATAGCGATGTTGCTAGGGGGACCCAAGTTATTTTGCACCAAGACCCTAACTCTGCCATTACCCTGGATATATAAAGCCTGTTCTTGGATGTCTCTCCTTCTTCTGAGTTGGTAATGCATTCTTCCTGTGCACTGGTCTACACACATATTAAACTGTAGTTATTTCCCCATATCCTGATGACCTCACATGTTCCTTGAACAGATATAAATCCACCAGACTCAAGGCTTAAAGAGACATACACCTAAACTCACAACACTTTGCAGTTATATGAGTTTTCCCACAGGTAAGTTGTAATCAAATGTGTCAACAAAGCAATTATCTGCCACCAAAGCTTAAAGGACCACTGGAAAATCTGGTTAAATGTTTTACTTTGAACCAAATTTAATCTCTTGTGTCAACATTTTAGAGAAATAGTTTGTCCCCCATATTCTCCTGCACTGACATTAACCCCCATCTTCTTTAGCTGTAGGTTGCAATAGAATATGCACAGATCATGTCACTGTTGGGGGTGGAGCCATCCACATAGCTGGGCTCTACCTAAAAATGGCTGGGGGAAGCTCTCTATATTTAGTGTGATTGTATATATATATATATATATATATATATATATATATATATATATATTGTGAGAATGTAAGGATTTGGGGACAGATTATTGAGGGCCGTTATGTAAGCCATAGGCTGAACTGCTCCTTGTATCCAGCTCTCAGGGAGTTAAAACACTTAAATTCACCTGGTCCAGTGCTTAACTATAAAAACCCCAGGAAGCCCCAGTGAAGAGGAGGGGTGTGCTGCTGATTAGGCTCTGGCCTGAGTAGTTTGGAAGCTGAAGCCAGAAGCTGAGGACTTGCCTAGGAGACAAGCTGGAAGGAGCCTGTAAAGTACAGCGATTTGAGAGGAGTGACAGCTGCCTGAATTGCTGCGGGGATGACCAAGGTGAACTGTTTGGAGAAGCCAGGTGGTGAGTGAGATCCTGCGGTTTCTTGGAGCAGAAAGGTACAAGTCCAGCTTTATACCTGAGCTATAGAGAGTGACTGAAAACAATACCTGTGGGATATCGTGGACTGTTGTGACCAGCACTATTTTTACTAAAGAGTACTATTTGGAGAAGCGGTGTGCTGAGCATGGAGCTGACAGAGGCCCTGTTTGAAGGTACCAGACTGATTATGCCCCAGGGAAGATGCTGAGTGTTTAACCGGTTCATAGGCAGTAAGTTTTTACTGCAAAGTCAAAGGGTCCCTGGGGTGAAGCATACGGGAGAGACGGGCGGGCCCTATGCTTCATCCGCGGCTACTTATTTAGAAACGTGGAAAAGGCTTCCGATATACAAGAGAGGATTTGTATCCTGGCCACAAGGTGGCAATATAACCATAATTAGAGACTATTTGTGTCCTGGCCACAAGATGGCAATCTATCAATAATCAGAGACTATTTGTATCCTGGCCACAAGGTGGCAATTCCTAATTTATAAGAGACTGTCTTACTCCTTGCCACTAGGTGGCGCTGTTTCCATGAAATTACTCCTTTCCGAGTACAACGGAGTTGGAGCTCTGCCCTGAAGACACCGTGGTGTAGAGTTTTGTCCCTGTTGCAGATAAGCTGCACAGGTATAGTCAGGGCGTTCCTGTGTCACAGTCAGTGCGTTTATGTAGATGTTTATTTTCATTATTTAAGCAGAGTTACTGCTCCAGTTTGTTTTTCTTATTTCATAATAAACCAATTTGCTGCATTACCAGAAAGTATCTGTTTCTATCTAAAGAAACCACAGCTATACACGGCCATCCTGGTCACAATATATATATATAAAACAAATAACACATTAATAAGCCCATTTGCATGTCTAAAAGGCGGGGACATGCAAATGAGAATACAATGCAACTTTATACATTGCTCCCTTAAAGTATATGCCCGCTGTATTAAATAGCTTTTTAGCAAAGCACCGGGTTGGATTTTGCACAAACCAAGAATCACTCATATACAGAACTGCTTCAAGCTTTTGGCTATCATCAGTATGAGGTAGATTCTGGTTTGTGCAATAGATTTTGTAGGATTGGGTATTCCACAACAATCATTTAGTGTATGGTGAGCACTAGAGTGAGAGAAGCTCTCCACCGTACAGAGTACAGAAAACGAATAGTACATTAATAAGCCCATTTGCATGTCTAAAAGGCGGGGACATGCAAATGAGAATACAATGTACCTCACTCACCATACACTAAATGATTGTTGTGGAATACCCAATCCTACAAAATATACTGCACAAACCAGAATCTGCCTCATACTAATGATAACCAAAAGCTTGAAACAGTGGTGGGGTGGTTTCTCAACCTTTTTGGCACAGTCTTCAGATTGGTGTCAGGAGGGCTTTTGCATTGAGGACCCTTTGGTTCTATTTCTTGTTGCTCCCTTTTGGCCTTGTATCGCTATCATTAATAGTAATATATTGTTTTAATTGACCAGCAGCCCTATTAACTTCCCTAAACGTGTTAAACCGTAGCCCATAACATAGCCTACAAGACTCACGGCTATAAAATTATCCCCATAAAGCAACCCGCCAATGACTTGTGGGCGAAAAAACCCTACGGGACTTTGAAAATTGAACTCCACAGCCGCAAATCCTTTGTTCTCTCAAGCTCGTAACTGTTTAGTTGAAATCACGCTATTAAATTACAACAAAGTCCCAAAGATGCCTTGGTGTTCAAGCCCGTAATGCGCAAATGGAGGCAAAAACATTAACAAATAGGACCCGCAAAGGGTATACAGACAATTTCTCAACACTGTAAAAGACAATATAAACACACCAGTGGACTTTAAAATACGAGGAAAGCATGGAAAGGCATGACAATTACTTGTACAACAATCCCCCAATAAAAATGTGAGTTGGCTGTTGATCCATGTGCCTCTGCTCAGCCTCCGTGTGTTTTTGCGGCCCTTCCTGATGGGATAGAGTAGATTAGTGTGGTGTATGTTCCCCTGGTCCCCTTGTGGATTGCTAAGTGGTGGTGGTGCAGTGGCTTGTGTACCTGAATGAAGCTTTGAGCTATACCATGTAGGTGGGCAGGTGATAGCAGAGAGGTCAGACAAATTACAGTCCACTAGAGGAGGAACTGACAACCCACTCCAGTATCACCAGTCATATTCCTGTCAGGCCCTCAAGGGAATGTTGATACTCCACAATATCACTAACTGGACATTTGCATGTGTAATTACCCTTTATGTTGATTATATATGATATATATTATTATATGTCTATCGACTTGCCCGTCAAAAATGACGGCAATAAAATTTTAGGCCATGGCAATGTTGTTTGCCCCAGAATGTAAGGCTTTTGCTACTCTGAATACCTTCGACGCTCATTGCGAGCCTCTCCCCTCGAGTACTTCAAGTTTCATGCTTTGCAACGATCATCTTCGGCGCTCATGGCAAAGAAAGATGTATACGTACAGCGTTAAATATACAATTTTTTTTAGTGCAGTGTAAATTAGAAAATGTTTTCAGGTCTCCGAGCATAATAAAGTGATTTAAATATGTAACTGCTTTGAGAGTCCTATCGCTGGCCGCCAATGAGCAGTAATCCAGATAAGTGCAGTGTAAAATCTATTTTTTTTTAGTGCAGTGAAAAGTATACATTTTAATTTTCCATTACTAATTAATACAGTAATTATTAAATTAATGTACGTTAATAATTAATTATGAATGAATAAATGTATTAGGAAGCCGTTAAGGCCCAGAATTCATAAAGTAACGGCAGTGTAAAATATGCTATATAGGATTTTTTTTTTGTATATATTTTTTAATAATAATTAATTAATTAATATACTTGACCTATTTTAATTAATATATCCAGCAATCAATATCCTGAAGAGCTAACAATCTCTTTTGATTTTCCTGCAGCATACAATGTACAGTTGGACTGTTGCTGCCTTGAGGAGAAAGTGTCAGCAATGTGCCAAGTGTGCAGTATAAATAGGCTGCGTGCGCGAGGCCAAACAGTTTGTTTAGTCGGGTAAAGCTCCATTTTCAATTCGTAATATTATTAGTTGCAAGCTAGTGTTTTTTCTTGCTTAGCCGATTTTCGAGTGCCGAAACTCTGCAAATTTGGCTTAAATTCGTGTGCAACCTCACTACCAGACGTCCTGGCTGTCCCCCCATGCTGTGAGTGAGATTTTTTTTGTGTGTTTTTCGTGTTGTTCGATTTGTGCGGTTCGGCCGTTAACCTCCTGTTTTTCCAACCTCGTAATTTTGTTTGTAAGTCCTGTGTCTCGCAATTTGTTTTTTCTAAGTCCCGCGTTCCTCCGCTGCTTGCAGCCTAAGGCAATGCCGCGTTTCCTAACTGCTTGGAGGCTAAGTCCCGCGTACCTAAATGCTTAAAATGGTCGCCTTGCTTCGCGAGGCTTGCAGGAGCGCTCAGGGCGCTTGTTTCTGCGAAGTGCCGCAATTTTCAATGCCTTCGGCGCTCATTGGCTAAGTGCTCCGAGCTTGAAGACTTCTGTGCCCCAACGGCTCGGTATAACAAAGCTTTATTTCATACACAGAGCACAATCAGCAATGGGCAAGACTGTCCATTAATATCATGTGTGTGATGTGGCCGAGTACTGGAAGGGCAAGAGGCTGTGGGCAATCAAAGGATACCTAAAGGGTTAACTGTTAGACAACATCATAAGGATAGCATCTACTAAGATTACATGTGGTCAGGACACCACAGTAACCATAATCGGATGTGACATTTACATGGAATAGTTGTGCCATGCTGATATCACATCTCACTGGTATATGGGTGGTACCAAGGCCAGACAGATTACACTGTTCACATTACCCCTAAATACATGCACATTGATCCTGATGTTAAACCAAGGAAATGATCCATTTTGTTTGGATGACATGAAATACATTAATCCGCTTTCATACTGTGCAAATGCATGTATAACTAATGCTTTGGATTAGCAGATCCTAATGGGACCGTGCATCTCTACAGCCGGGACACTATTCATTGTAATTGAAACTCACACCAGTCATGTTCATTAGTGAAGAGATATGTAGCCATATATTGCATTTCAGATCCATCTGCTGTGGTGAATGACACTGATCAAATGTCTGTTGGGAACTGGGTTGAATGTTCACTCACATGATGGTATTGTACTGCTCGAAGATGAAGAACATGCCTTCATGGTAGTGAGATTTGGCTATTAACACCTACAGAGACAAGAACAAGATATCAATCATAACAATATTCTGATTAACTACAACACTTCATCTCAAGGTCAATCCACATTGAACATCAATTGTTGAAGTGTTAAACCTATCCAGACATGTACACTCTCTGTACCCAGCCAATAGTATGTCAACATCTATAACAATCATTGTTCCTCTCCTCACTCTCCACCTGCGGTGTTACCCTCTCTCTCCTTCTCTCCTCACTTTCCTCCTCCTCTCCTTTACCCTCCTACGGTTTATAAAATGAAAATAAGGATAAAAAAATATAATATATACGTGGATGTGGTAAAACAAGAATGTGAGTATTATGTGTAGTATAGTAATTGTATGGAGGGGTAGGTGGGGATATAAGGGGGGGGGGGTATGGGGGGTGTAGATGTGCTGTGGCCTACCACTTTGTATAGTTATGTGTACATATTAATCAATGTGTGTGAATTATGTGATATCAGTAATTCTGTGTGTTGTGAATTAAGGGTTAATATATATTAGAGGTTAGAATATGAAAAACTTACAAAGCTCCTTCTCTCTCTCTCTCTCTCCAATGATCAAAAACCCACCAATGCCTAGACCAGTTTGCTTACTTGCTCAGCTACCGCTTAGTTAATGATTTACGTTTTTGGCGCCCTTTAAAACCCCTTCCTGCGGCATTAATTGCGGTTACCGGCTTTCTATTGGCTGTTAGGCCTGCGTCAAACTACGTGGTTACAAGTTTGGATCGTTACGGCCGATCGCATCTCGGCTGGCCCCTTAACAGCTTGCGTGTGTGGCCAAGGTTTACAGCTTGCGTCTCTTTGCTTGACCACTGGCTAAGCTTGTGGCAGCAACCCCAGCCAGAGGGCTTTAATGGTCTGGTAAAACCTACATCATCATCCCCACCATACCCCGCTACCTCCAGAGGGAAAGGGCCCTAGTAAGGGTCTTACATCACCCAATAGGCCAATCCTCCATAATGCAGGTTGGATAGCCCAATATAGACTATCCCATCTGCATTATACCCTGGTACCCAGACCACCAAGCCCTCCTGTGGAGACATCACTTTGGATCCCCTGGAGAGCCCATTTGGTGGTGGGAATATAAGGTGACAGGTGGCCTGGAAAACAGACATGCTTGTGGCCCATCCCCTGGCAGAAACCCTGTAGTTGTTCCTCTCTCAAATTCCAAGTTGTGGACTGATTGGTCCAGGACTTCCTAAACCGATTAATCCTGTCAGCATGGACCAGAGCGGACCCTGATTGGACAAACCAAGCTAGGGGAAGATTTTGAAAGCCCATGTTATGTTTGCCTATGTAAATGTGTCATTGTTTTATTGTGTGGAAAAACTGTATAAAAATTAGAACAGAAAATAAACATTATGCTCTTTCTGTGACAGATAGTGATAGTATTTTTCATTTAGAGGGAAGGCTTTTATTATTTTATTGACTGGAAATTCGGCAACTTGTCCTGAGAGAAAGGAATTGGGATGAACTATGGGGAGGATTAGGTATCTCTAGCTCTTTTCAAGCCCACCAAAGAATCAGATCTTGACACTGTGAGGTATATTTCAACAGGTTTGCAAGCAATGTGAGGAGAAACCTAATACTCTCTGTGAGTGTATATGTCTTCGGCATAATAATAATAATAATAGTAATACAGTTCCCATGTGCATCTTTTGGTTTTGTGCTACCCTAGGCCATTCAGATTTGTGTTCCCCCACACCCATTTGCAGCTCCTCCTTTCTCTGTTTCAGATCATAAGTCTGTGTGTGTTTATAAAGTATATATGGTATGTCAGAAAGTGTGAAGTGCACTTACATACAGAAACATTACTGCATATAGACATTTCTGTGTATATACAAAACATATTTCAATGTACTGCATCTTTATTCAGCCTTCTGCCCTCTGCAAATATGCTGCCCTACGACTGGACGTTGTGGACTTTACCACAATGGAACAGTACCACATACGTGGGATCCTGTTATACGATTGGGATAGATTCAGTAAGATCAGATTTTTTTACGATTTCTCTAACCTTTGTGGATCTAGCCCTGTGCATTGTGAGCAAAAGTGTGTATTTCAGTGAGTGTCTCCATCATTTAGGTTTGAACTAAAAGGACATGAAACAATTCTTTTTTTCATGCATTTAAAAGATCAAGCTTTAAACATTGCCAAAGTTGTGCTCTACATAAAAAATATTAAGTAAAACATGTTTAAGCTTAATTGAAACAAACAGGAAATGCACAGAACATATATACATCTGTAGATTTCATGGGCAGTATGAGTCATACAGCTATATTACTGCTCATTGTCAGATGGGCAAGCCCCCAGAACAAGTTTAGGATACAAAGGCACCTATTCAATTAAGAAATTGTTCTTTACTGGAGCCGGTAATATAGCACGTAAACTACTGTATATACTCGAATATAAGCCGACCCGAGTATAAGCAGAGGCACCTATTTTACCACAAAATACTGGGAAAACTTAGTGACTTGAGTATAAGCAGAGGAGGGGAAATGTGCTGCCCCCTGTGTCCCTCTTGTGCCCCCTGTGTCCCCCTCTTGTGTGCCCTCTGTGCCCCTTTTTTGTGTCCCCCTCTCTCTCCCCTGTGTCTCATCCCCCCTCTCCCTCCCCTGTGTCTCTCCTCCCTCTCCCTCCCCTGTGTCTCTCCCTCCCTCTCCCTCCCCTGTGTCTCTTCCCCTCCTCTCCCTCCCCTGTGTCTCTTCCCCTCCTCTCCCTCCCCTGTGTCTCTTCCCCTCCTCTCCCTCCCCTGTGTCTCTTTCCCTCCCCTCCCTTCCCTGTGTCTCTTTCCCTCCCCTCCCTTATCACCCTCCTCAACCCCATCCTCATCCTCCCTCCTCAACCCCCTCTTCCTTACATTTTTTTTTTATTTGGAATGGTCATGCATATTCCAATATGAAAAGTGTGGCTGCAAGATGCTGAAAGCTATTAAAGACACCCTACCTGATTAAATTTCAACACAAAACCATGAAACTGCCTGCCATATTATCCCTTTCTCCGTCACAGAGGCTCTAATGTGGACCCTAAAAATACAAAGATAATCTTATATACATCTCACTCATCAGGTCTACATTGGGAAAACAAATAGAGGACAAATTACACCACCACATCACATAGGTCCAGTACCAGGGGAACATTTTATTTTTGGTTGTTCAGTGCTTCAGTTGTGTCTGACTCTCTGTGACCCTATGGACTCCAGCACCCTTAGCTATGTCTCTGTTTTTGCTGATCCACAAGATATGCATGCCAAAAATACTGGAGTAGGTTGCCAGTGGACTGCGATTTGGCTGACTTCTCTGCTATGACCTGCCCACCTAGAGTGACACTACATGGTATAGCTCACAGCTTCATTGAAGTGCACAAGCCCCTTCACCACCACAAGATAGCGATCCAGAAGAGAAACAGGGGAACATACAACACACTATTCTACTCTAACCCATCAGGAAGGGTTGCAAACATACATGGAGGCTGTGCATAGGCATGTGGAGCAACAGCCAACTCACCTCTATCAGGGATAAATACTGTAACTGTAACAATGTACCAACTCACCTGATTTTCATCTGCAAGCATTATAACCATTAGTTTGTTTTCAGGATAACTCACTGGCCATGACCATTAATAATGATGTGTCATCTCACAATAAATGCTTAGCTGTGACCAGCATCAGTGGTTATGGTGTACTATCACCTTCTTCATCTGATATTGTTTATCAACATTAATATCACATCCATCAGCTATATAGGTGTTAGAACATGTTAAAGGATACTCATGATATCAACAATACGGGAAAAATAACCATTAATACGGAGAGGTTCCATGGTCAGCAGCCAGATTCACTGTTACTTACATCAGACACAATGATCTATTTCTCAGACTGATATTGAGGTCAGGATCACATGCTTCACTAGTGCATATATCAATGCTGCTGGCTGTCATTAACATGCCATTGTGAGACTTTGCATGTCCACAGCCATAGCAGTATTAGTCTACATTTAACCTAACAACCATCATGTTTTAGATATCTGGATATATGATAGCTTTAATATTGTGGGAGCTACATGTTAAGGTGTGTGTGTGTGTGTGGAGGGGGGCAAACTAGCTCCTTCGCCTGCCTACCCCCGGGGCCACCCCCGGCCATCTCATTGAGGAGAGTGCGTTGTCTTTTGAATCAGTTGCATTTAAACAATAGTGTTTTCAATATTGTACAGTCATGAAACCTCAACAGAATGTCTCTCTCTCCCACTCCATCACCCCATATCCTGTTTCTCTCTCCCCCTTCTGTCTCCCCTCCTGTGCCTCTCTCCCCTCCCATGCCTCTCTCCCATTCCATGACCCCATCTCCTGTTTCTTTCTCCCCCTTCTGTGTCCCCTCCTGTGCCTCTCTCCTCTTCTGTCAGCCTCCCCTCCTGTACCTTTCTCTTCCTCTATACCTGAAAATGTGCAACTGTATGGCACGCAGTTCTTGCTGCGGGCTGTTATCTGCCGCCCAGTTGTCCATGCACGCTCTGGTCTAGCGTGCTCTTGTCTGGCGCGCAGTTGTTGGCGCGTGCATTGGTCGGCGTGCTGATGACAGCGTGATTTAAGGACATGCTCCCTGACTGATCCATCTATCCCTTGTTAATTCCATAGAGCTGACATGTCAATGTCCTTGTTGGTCATAATGTACATGTGTAGTGTGTGTGCTGTAGATGTGTGAAAGTCCGCTGAGGTATATGATAAAACAATACCCAGGAAAAGAGGAGGAAACTGACATAAAATAGTCAGAAATGGGTAAAATATACTTTAGAATGTCCTAAGCCCAGGACAAAGGAAGGATCTTTGGGGCTCATTGATGTTTGGCAATATTAAGGCAGCAATGGATGTGAAAGTCTGGAAAAGGTCTAAGTAAAGGGAGTGCTTGGAGGAGTGCTCGAATGCCTGGGTCAAGAAATCTAGGAGGAGACACACTAGTACAGGAAAGGAGAAAATTACATGTAACACCTTTGATTTGCTAGTGTACTGCATGTGAATGAATAGACTCTGTAGTGTAGAAGTCTGATGTAGAAGCACAGACACAGAAGTGTGATTGTGACAAATAATTTGGATTGGTTGAGGTCTTGTATTAGATTAGGGTCCTAGAGTTCTATATATGTTTGTCCTGTAACCCAGGACAAACATATATAGAACTAGTTAAAACTAATTTTAACCATTGAGTAAAAAGGTGACCGGAGAAATCACCAGTTTTGTTCTACACCCTAGATAAAGGTTGAAATGCATATAGAAAAGTGTTTACATTTTAAACTGCTGATATATTGAAGAACTTTAGTATTTTAATCCCTCTCTGAACTGCTCTGTATATAATGAGGCTACACCAAAGATGTGCAGGGCTTTCACTTTTAAATTAATGTGGAAGTATATCTTAACAGCAGGATGATTTCTTCCAATGTGAAAGGTATTTGGTGTGGGTGTGACCTTGATAATAATGGTCCTCTTGGGTGGGGTTATTTTATGATATATAGTAGCTGCTAGTAGAGGCACATAGAGTAGATAGAAGTGTGACACATGGTAAGGTTGAAGAGAAACAAAGTGGCGTGTTGAAGTGGGTATAGAGACAAAAAGAAGAATAGCAAGGTAGAAGTTAGGGAGAGACACATAGTGAGCAAGGATGTAGAAGATAAGGAGGGCCACATGGCGGAGAATGCAGAAATTATGAAGAAACATAGAGAGGAATGGGGTAGTGTTGGTACTGAATTGATCACGCATAAACAATATTCGTTACCAGTAAAGTATTCTCTAAATGAACAAGTAACTAAGGAAATCAACCTGGCAATCAAGGAGTTAAACCAAGCTCTATCAAAATTGGTAGACAAGGTTAAGGGTCAGAATGGAAGTTACTGACTTTGTGCATTTATCCTTGAAAGGTGATATTGAATGACCTTTGATTATTGATGTATGGAGTACCAGACATATGGAAGAGATTATCTGGGAATATTTACCTACAAAACATGGTATTGAATAACACTTGCTTAATTATGTTCAATTATGGATACATGTGGAAGGAATTATTCATATGGTGAAAAGAAATATCAAAGAGACTAATACAATGAAGTCCCTACAGACTGAATGAGTGGAGCAGAAGATGAATGATATGTAATGGATGTGGAGTTTGAATGTTTAGTTTGTGTGATGTCATCACATTCCTTTGTAAGTCTATAAGAAGTTTGTATTTTGTGACTTCATTCTAGAATCAGGTAGACATTCATTCACACATGACATGTCTGAAATTGCTAATGTAACAAGGTTTTGTACTTATGACCAATAAACACATGCTAAAGACTGAAGTATTTTGGAATACTTTATCGTACCTTTTTCATCCGTAACCTGAATCCTAATAATAACGAACGAAGATCTTTAATGGTGACCCGAGATCTCCAACATTGGTGAACCTGACGTGATTCTTTGGGATACAGTTTTTTTTGTTCTGATGAAGAATAGATGAAGAATTCCTGGAGTACATTTGTTTTTTGCATCGTAGTGAAGTGAAGCAAAGCAGGTCTCGCTGACAGACGGTGGTCGTTTGGATGCCGGTAGAAAGTTCTTCCTCACTGGGCTACAAGATCTGTTGAGTGGACGCACAAGATACGGTGAGTACCAAGGGTTATAAGTGTTAGCAATACGTCAGGGTGCGAGGTGTGATAGGCTCTGACTACGTGTAATTCCAGTGGATTGATCACCCACTAGAGAATTGATCATGGATGTAATAGAAAAGTATATTAGTAAATATGCCACAGTGAAATTTGATGTGATGCCTAAAGGATCATTTATTAATCAGTGGATGTCTGTGTGGCAGGAGTGCAATTTAACAAACTCCAATTTAAAGAAAAGTAAACAGAAATTGGGGAATGTTTTGGCTATGTTTATGGGCGGGTAAATTAGCCTCTGAAGCTGCAGAGATTACAATATACTAACAAAGTTACAGAAATGATAAATGAAAATCATAAAACTGAGAGAACAGATTAGGAATATGAATGATATTGCCTTGTCTGAAAATAAGTTTTCTGAGGATTGTAAATGTGAAAAGTTGCAGAATGAATTAGATCAGTTGAAACAAGATAATGAGTCCTTACAAGAAGAACTAAATGAGTTAGAAGATGATAAGGATAAGTTACAAGATGAATTAGATGGTTGATATAATCGTTGTTTAATTGCAGAACAATTAGTTTGTTCAGTCCAGAAAAAAACTGCAACAACTACCCCAAATATTATGACTCCCATGCAGAGTGTACTTCCCTCACAAGTTATATCTGTTGCTGAGGTAGGAGGAAAAAAGGTTAGTCCAAATAAAAAGGTTAGTCCAAACAAAAAGGTTAGGAAAAAAAGGAAAGATAAACATGATAGATTTACCAGAGCAGAGAAGACACAGCAGGTTACTCAGGCTGAATCAGATGATTCTGATGATGATGATAGTGATGAAGACAGTAGAGCATCTTCACCATTTTATTATTCCCCATAAATGCCAGATTTGACAAAGTCTCCATCCACTGTAAAGTCTCATAAACCTTTGTCAGTGCAGGATTCTTGTCATTTAAAAGCACTGGTAGGACCATGGGATCCTTCTGTCCCCCCTGAGTCTTTGATGTTATGATTTGAACAGGTAGTCAAACAGTTTAATTTGGGAAACAGAGATGCTTGTCATCTTTTGAAAGTTTGCCTTTCCCCAGATTTAGCTGCTCAGTTAGAAGGTCCTGTTCGTAAACATTTTGGTTCTGATCCAGATATTGATAATGAATAGGCAAATGACACAGAACGTTTAAATGAGCTTAAGAAAGCATTGCAAGCCTGTAAAACATTTGATTGGGATTACATTAGTAAGATCAAAATGGGTTCTAATGAGCCACCGATTTCATATGCCAATCGTCTTTATGAAGCATATAAGATTTTGATGAAGGATTATAGCCTTTCTAAGGATAATCCTGTGTTTTTAAGCTTAATGGCTTCACAGATTCCGCAAGTTACTAGAGATTTTAGGCCTACTCTTCGGTCAGCAACTTCATTTACACATTTCATGACACTTTTGCAAAATTGGCTAATAGATAATCCAGATGCAGGGAAGACCAAGAAGGTGTCAGTTACAGCTGTAAATGAGGGAGGCAATAGACCTAGATTTAAATGTTTCCATTGTGGTAAACAGGGACATATGAGGAGAGATTGTAAAGCTCTGAAAGTTGAACTAAATGATTAAAAGATGGAATAGAACAAACAGGCAATATAGACACAATGATCAGACACCTGAAGCTAAAGAGAGTAGAAGTCCATATGAGGATGTGTAACAGCAGATTGTGAAATTGGTCCAAGATGGGACAAAAGCTGAAATTGAAGGCAGTGGTTTACCAGCCTCTGAAAAAGATTCCAATCCTTTTCTTAAAAAATAGGGGTGTCTGGCCCCAAAACCGTTCATGGTCACTTCATTGTCCATGGACTCTAATGGGAGACCTTATGTCCAAGGTTTTTGTAAGGGGCCACTTAACCAAAATGCTGCTGGATACAGGTGCTTCTGTTAGTCTGACTGATAAAAAATGACCTCTTTCAAAGCCACTGACTGTAACTCAGCTCATGGGTGTTGGAGGAGCGGATATTCAGGCATTCAAATCTCAGATTATGAAATAAAGATTGATAACACAGTGTTACATGCACCATTGTGGGTGTGTGATAACCATGAAGGTACGGTATTAGGGGCAGATATACTAACTGATCAAGGATTGATGATTGACCTTTGCAACATGATTTTGTGGCGTGGATCTAGATCTCATAAACCCATTGTGATTCCAGATGTGCATTCTATATATACAGTAAAAAAATGCTGATGCTATAGATGTGATCAAGTGCTTAGCAACTGAAGATTTACAGTTAGCTTCTGTGTTGTGGGATCATATATCTGTGTGGGCTAAATCTGATTGTGGCAGGGTATCCAACATGGTTGTAAAGGTAGATGGTCCAGATCAGTCCCCCAGAAACAATATAAATTTCCAGTTGAAGCTATACCTTCAGTGACACAGACTATTGAATCTTTGTTAAAACAAGGAATTTTACGAGAATGTCATTCTACTATGAATTCTCCTATTTGGCCAGTTCTTAAACCCTCAGGTCTTGGAGATTGACAGTAGATTATCGAGCATTGAATAAAGTAACACCAGTTGTAGCACCGGTAGTGGGTAATAATACCTGACCTAATGTCTAAATTGTCAGCAAATGCTACTTGTTATACTGCATTAGATATTAGTAACGGCTATTTTTCTCTACCTGTAGAGTTTGAGAGTCAGTACAAATTTGCTTTTACTTTTTTAAATAAAAAGTATACTTTTTGTGCTCTTCCTCAAGGTTTTAATTCTAGTGCTGACCTATTTTCATCAATGTTTGGCGGACATATTGTCTAGTTTTTCTAAGCCAGAGTGTATAATTCAGTATGTGGATGATATACTTCTTCAAACAGACACTAGAGAGGAACACTATGTCTTGCTGGATGAATTGCTAGGCATAATAAAACAGTCTGGTCTTGAAACTTAACCCTGTAAAGGCACAACTTATGCAAGATAGTGTGTCATACTTAGGAGTTGTAATCTCAGAGGGTGGTCGCACCCCAGATCCACATAAATGTGAAGTGATACAGAAATTACCAAGTCCTTATTCTAGGACTGCATTGCGTCAATTTTTAGGATTAATTGTTTTTTGTCATGAATTTATTGAAGGATTTGCTGAGAAGTCTCGTCCTTTATATGATCTTTTAAAAGGAAGTGAAAATGAGACTGAACATTGTTATGGGCAGATGAGCAACAAAAATGCTTTTACTGATTTGAAAGTTGCATTAATGATAGCACCGGCTCTACAGAGTCCAGATTTAAGTTTACCGTTCGGACTTCAAGTTTATGCATCTAATCAGTCCATATCTGCTGTCCTGTTACAGGAAAGACAAGGGCAGTGGAGACCAATTGGTATTTTTCCCGTACATTGTCAGCAGTTGAAAAGGGATATGATGATTGTGTTAGAAATCTACTAGCAGTTCATTGGGCAGTTTTTAGCTACAGAACATATAGTGGGATTTTCTGATCTTACACTGCAAACACCACACACTCCAATAAAAATGTTGTTAGAGAAAACAATGAGTGGAGTGTCAGTACAACGTGTGTCCAGATGGCTTGTAGATTTACAGTCAAGGAAAATCAAAGTAGTTCATGGAGCAAATTATCTGTTACCACAGTTGCTTCAGTATGAAGGAGAAACACATGACTGTGGGGAAAGACACTAAGCTATGGTACAGACAATATTCAGAATTACAGAGGATCCACAAGACCTACAGGTTTATGTGGATAGGTCTAGATATTGGGATAATGGTCATTTCCATACTGGATATGCAATTTGGGTCCCTGAGAAAGAAGAGAAGATATTGATTATGTGCCCAAATTCTTTTTCAGCACAAAGAGCAGAACTAGAAGCTGTAAGAGAGGCAATTGAGACTTTTACTTTTGGTTCTGTAGTAATTTACTCAGATAGTGTTTATGTGACCAGAGCTTTGACTGAGTATATGCCATTATGGCAACAGAGAGGATTCACTGATGCTTCAGGGAAAGCATTGGTATATCAAAATGTGCTAAACAGAATTTGGCAAGAAGGAGAGAAACAACCACATAGGGTGGCCATCATAAAAGTGAAAGCACATCAGAAAGTGTTAGATAATGTGCATGCCCAGAGGAATGCACAAGTGGATGTGATGGCAAAGGAAAGCAGCAATGAAAGGGAAGCCGTGGAACTCCTCACAAGGAGATGAGGAAGGAGTACAGGCTTGGAATGTCATACTTATGCTAAGGAAAATAATCAAGAGCAGATTTTTGAGCATGAGTAAAAAGGACTTGAATTTGAGTTTGCAAGATGAGCAAAAGAAGGATGAACAGCTACTAAAAATGTTTAGACAGATAGAGGAGGGTCAACCTCAGGATGGTTTCTGTTTACAAGAAGGTATCTTGTTTTAAGAAACGTCAGATGGTCTAAAATTTATACCACCTAAGACATTGATTAAAGACATTGTGAAAGAAAATCACAGGCTTTTAGGTCATGTAGGTTGTCAGGGTACACAGCAAGCTGTTGAAAGTAAATATTGGTTTTATGGTTTGAAAGATACAGTAAGTGAGGTGGTAAATGAATGTATTATCTGTGCACAAATGAATCCAGACCTAAAGGTCAAAGACCAATTTTAGCCAGAGTACCAGTTGCAGAAGGTCCTTGGTGTAATTTGAAATTTGATTTTGTAGGTCCATTGCCTACAACACCTGGAGGGTACAGATATTTACTGGTAGTGTTGATGTATTTTCTAAGTGGGTAGAAGCTCTACCTGTAAAGATGGATAATGCAAAGAGTACAGCGAAAGCATTATGGGAACATGTTTTTCTCAAGATGGTGATAGAGAGTGACAGAGGTACACACTTTACTTCTGCAGTAATGCAAGCTCTCTGTGGTATCTTGGGAATAGAGCAGAAGATTTCATGTCCTTATCACCCTCAGTCATCAGGAATGGGTAGAGAGAATGAACCGTACACTAAAGGAAAGATTAAGGAAGTTGGTTAGCAGAGTCAGGAAAGAATTGGTTTATCTATCTTCCTGGAATTCTAATGTCAATAAGAGGTTTAATCAGTAGAGCTACTAATTTAACCCCTTATCAGTTGATGACAGGAAGGGAAATGTGTCTAAATTTTCCATCTGATCCGTTACTTAGTACGCCAATGAGAGAGGCCGTACAAAAAGAACTGTTCTTACAACAAGTCAAGAACAAGTGCAGAATTATATAAAATTTGCAGCAAGCAACATGTCACCAACCATTAGGGAATAAGAAATGTTTACCTCCCTACTCTCTTAAAGTGGGTGACAAAGTGATGGTGAAAATTTTAATAGCAAATCACCATGGGATGCAAATTGGGAAGGTCCTTACATAGTGATTTATGTTTTACGTGAACAGGTGGTTAAGGTACAGAGATGCCAACCTCTCCAAAAAGAGGGAGGGGGAAACAGAAAAATAAAGATTTTGACAAAGTCTAGAGATGCAATAAAACGGTACATGTAGATCAATGTAAAATGTATCAACCAGTGTCTATTAAGAATTGATATTGCTTTTTCTTGTCTTTCATAGGTCTTATTGAAGAATGGAACGGAAATTGATGTTGTCGTTACTGGTCATCCTACCACCTACTATTAGATCTCCTACATTAATTGAGAAAGAGAGAAAACAAGTGATTATTCCTAAAAATCCCTTTGAAATAGGAGATCGTTTACAAGTTAAATTAAATTCAGCTACAAGATTAGGTAGTGAGGTAGAATATAAATTGGTAACATGACAGATAGTTCCGGAGCAGTGGCTAGTATCTAGTAGATATGGTAATTGTACCAAGTATACCAGTGCTCAGAATAGGGCTCTTAGGGTATGGTTTACAGTTGCTAGGTTAAATGATACTGTAACTAAAGCTAATTTTAGGCAGAAAAGAGGTGTAGATACTGTCCTAGGAGGTACAGGTTCTCTTTTAGGGGTATTAAACACTATGGATGAGGAGATTCTACAGAATAAGTTATCAGAGATAGCTAGAGCTTCTAATAAGGGTTTTACATCTCAGAGAGAAGCGAATCAATGGGTATCTAGTCTACAACAACACCAAATTCAAGTTCAGGTAGACCTTACAAACATCATGAGAGATAAATTTAAAGTTCTAAAACATCAGGAATATGAGTTAGGTGAGAATATATCTTGGGCGTTTGTTATGTACTCAAGTGCAAAGCGAAATGTCAACTACTTTAAAGTTGCCAGCTTTCTAGCTTGTGTCAGGTAAATGGCCTCAGTCTCTAGCTGCATCCATACAAAATGATGGTTTCTAAATTTGCCCTACAGGCACCTAAGTTGGTGGACTGTATTTATGGGACCTTGCACATTTCAAAGATGTGAGGTATATTCCTTTAGTGCCATGGAGTGGAATTGAGGATACTGTATATGATATAGTGAATCTAGGGATTCCTATAGGTTCCTCAGATAATTCTATTATTTTATATCCACAAATTATTTATTTGCATGTTATACAAAATAGTACGTCTAATACTTGGCGACTTGTAGACACTTCGCTTTGTACAAATCATTTTCATGTTATTTTGTGTATGCCGTCACAGTTAAAAATGGTGACAGAGCATTGTTTGGGAAAATCAAACATCATGTTATCTTAATGGGGAATTTGGAGTTAGTTATCCCGTATATTACCTAGGACAGGAAAGGGTTTGTTTCCATCTGTGGGAGGAAACAGTAATTCAATATACTCTTCATGATGGTCCTGATAATCGAAATACAGTGTTAACAAAGGGGACATGGTGTACAAGCATACCTCTCCAGATGATATCAACATCTAAATGGAGATTTGAAACACCAATTGTTAAGAATATTACAGTCTCCTTTAATTGGAAGGGTATGGTAGATTTTAGTGACTCTTATCTTCCTCTAGGTATGGGTAGACAACTTAAGGAATGGTTATTAGATTTTGGACAAGAAGATAGATTGTTGGAGTTGAAACATGATGCTCTTAATGCTGCCATTATTGTTAAACATGATCAAAAACAAATAACTGATGTTATTAGTAAATTAAAGGATGCAGAAAGAGTTTCATGGTGGGAAGGAATGTTTGGATATAGTCCCACTATGACGTCTTTTCTAAGTATATTAATACATCCAGTAATTATATTGTTAGTAGTTATGATTATATTATGTATTGTACAATTAAGTATGTGTTTATGGCTTAAGCGTAAATTCAGTCAAATGAGTCAAATGGTATATCAACAAACAGCAGTTATGCGTGGTTCATATATGCCTTTGTTGGTTTCTACTATTCAGACAAAGTCGAATAAGGTTTGAAATTGGTGTGAATGTAGAACAAGTGTTTTTTTTTTAGGTTATCATTCAGTCTGTGAAGATTAATGAAGATTGATGAAGATTATGAAGATTCAAAGGATGATTTGCCCTTTTTTATAATATGGGCAAAAGGGTGGAATGTTGGTACTGAATTGATCACGCATAAACAATATTCGTTACCAGTAAAGTATTCTCTAAATGAACAA